>WAAB01024638.1:0-57182 GCA_013389865.1 Piaya cayana | reverse complement strand
AGCAGGGACAGACACCGTCAGTCATCCCTGTGCTGTGCTTGGCCACAAAACCCATCAGCAATTGTGGTGGTCCCTGAGCAGCANTGGGCCCTCCATGTGCAGCATTTTCCAGTGGCTGGGCAGGCAGATGCCTCTGCAATGTGTGGTGGGGAGTGAAGCGGGCACTGAGAGCGGAAACAAGGGAGGTTTCCTCTCCCTGAGATGCTGGGACCGAGCCTGGAGCTCCCCGGACATTCCTAAGGGACAGGCAGGCACTCAGCTTCTGCCTGATGTGCTCAAGCAGGGACAGACACCGTCAGTCATCCCTGTGCTGTGCTTGGCCACAAAACCCATCAGCAATTGTGGTGGTCCCTGAGCAGCACCAAGAGCTCCAGCTTACCCCAAGCACAACAGCCCTCACAGCAAGGACTGTTCCCCTGCCCTGAGGTAGCAGAGCGGTTTCTGACTGCTCTGCAGCCGATCGTGCCACCACGGGCCCTTTGTCACGCATTACCCAGAGCAAATTAAACACATCCCAAGTGCGGGACCTCAGGCTGCAGAGTGCATCCAAAGTTCACATACGGTAGGAGAGGAAGAGCTGGTTTGTACAGGCAGAGCTGGACCCTGCACGCACCCCTGTGTGACCAAACACATGCACGTGTCCCCACCCATGGCGATAGCTTTCAAGCAATCTTTCTTGAGATTGGGGCCAGCTCAGGGCAGGTGAAAGTGGCTGCCAGCAGCGCTGTGGGCTCCTGCTGCCACCAGTCCTCCACAGCACCTCGGTGAGGGAGGGGATTCCTGCATGCTGGATGCAGCCCCTTGGACCCCTAACCTCATCAATCCTTCCCTGCATCCATAGGGATGGAACCCCACTCTGCCCACGCTGCCAGCACCAAAGGGTCTGGGAAGAGGGTGATGTTTTTTCAGAGGTTCCTCCCGAGTCCGAGGAGGGTGAGTGGGACCCTGTGGGGCTGAACTGATGGGGCAGCTGGACCTGAACAGTTTGTCCCTGCTCCAGGTTAGTGGCTGCAGGGGCGCGAGGGGCAGTGCCAACAGCATCAGCATGCCTGACAAGGGCACCCCCACCACCTGCACCCCGGCCTCTGCGTGCACAGTTTCATTAAAACCAGCTGCCCTGAGCTTTCTCTCAGTGAGGATTTGCTGCACTCTCTTTAATCTCCCTCTCGACCTCCCTCGCAGATGGCAATGAAAGAAAGGGCTCTCCCTGCCATGGCTCAGCTCCTTCCCTGGAGATGTTGCCTCGCCGGGCCCCTCTGCCACGTGGGGAGCTGGGGCAGCACTGCAGCACAACTCCTGTGCCCCAGCTCATGGGAATTCTATAGGGTATCTGGTTTTGGCATGCTCAGCCCCTTGCTCTGACACCCTCAGTATCAAAAAGGTCCTTTGTGGGGCACAAAGAGGTCGCATGTCTTGCTGCAAGTCCTCTCAGCACGCTGCTGTGGGCTGAGCAGAGCACATCACCTGCAGCCAGGGCCCCTCACCAGGACTGCCCCAAGCACTGGGGGAGCAGATCCAGTCACACCACTGGGACCGGGCACACCAGGACACAGGGAGAGCCCAGGACAGTGGGGGCTTTGCATGGACACAGCTCCTGTGTGACCCTTGCACAGCAACCCTGAGTACACGCCCACCTGAGTGACCAACTGACCTCGAGGGATGGACCCCAACCGCTGTCAGGGTTCTGTTACCCACAAGAAGATCCTTGTCACCTGCAGCAGTGACACACCAAGCACCAAACCTCCTGGGCTCTGGAGTGCTGAGGACTCCAGAACTGGATGCAGGGCTCGAGGCCGGTCTCACCAAAGCGGAGCAGAGGGGCAGAATGCCCTCCCTCACCCTGCTGGCCTCACAGCTTTGGATGCAGCCAAGGACACTGTTGGTTTCTGGGCTGTGAGTGCCCATTGCCAGCTCATGTTGAGCTTCTCATCCCCCAGCACCCCTAGTCCTTTTCCTCAGGGCAGATTTCACTGCATTCTCCACCCAGCCTGTATTTGAGACTGCCCCAACTCAGGTGCAGGACCTTGCCCTTGGCTTTTTTGAACTTCACAAGGTTCACCAGACCTTATCCATCCCGAGCCACATTGCTCTCTGGTACCGAGGGTGCTCCCAGAGCCAAGACCCCGTGATGCTGTGGAGTCCCCAGGACAGGGACAGCTGGGGCGCAGGGTTCCGGGAAACCACAAGTCCCAGCTCCTGCTCTGCAGCCCGTGGCACCATGCCCCGGAGCAAAGAGCAAATTTTCCAGCACATTTTCTGCTCCAGCAGCAAAGCTTCCAGCTCAGTTTCACTCTGGCCGTCCCGTCTCTCAGGGATGCATTTACGGGAGGCGGAGGGGGCTGCAATCCCGAGCAGCTGGGGCCGTGCCAGAAAAAGGCTGGTATGGAGATAAGGCACCGGGAGAGGGGGGAAGAAAACTTTATAAGGCGAAAACATTCCCCAAGCCGCTGGCACCTCGCGGCGGGCAGCGCAGCCCCGTCCTGCCCCGGGGGCGGCAGCCTAGCCCGGGGAGGGGGGTTATTCCCTCGGAGGAGTAGTTTTAACTAGGTGGGACCGAAGCCACTCCGTTTCCAGGAAACTTTGTTTTCCCTCTTTCCCTCCGCCATCCCCGGCGCGGGGGGAGGAGGGGGCAGCGCCCATAAAGGGGGAGCGGCGAGGGGGCGGCTCCGAGGGACGAGGACGGGGACAGGGACCAGCGCTGAGACTGGGACCGGCACGAGCACCAGGACCGGGACAAGCACCTGGACCGGGTTCGGGACCGAGAGAAGCACCTAGACCAGGACCAGCACCATCCCAAGCACCGCAGAACCCCATGGCTGAAGGTAAGGTTGCAGGATGACCCCCCGCTTCCATCCAAGATCCCCCCGCTCCATCTCAGCACCTGCTCGGGGCACCCATGGGCGACGCGTTCCCGCAGCCGGGGCTCAGCGATGCTCATTCTCTGCGAACTGGCGCTGGAGTGGGGTCCCTAGGCTCACAGCTAAAGCAAAGGGCAGGAGGGAATGGGAAAGACCAAACCCGCAGACAGTAGCAACAAGAGATGTGTGGTTTCACGCACGTTCTGCTCCATCCATCCCTCCTGTCCCTCCCAGCTATAGTGCTCGCTGCTGGCCTGAGCGACGCCAGTGTTTGCATGATAAAGTTTGCTGCTATTTAAAGCTTTCGGTGTTCTTCGAGTGTTGACAGCTAGGAACATGTGCCACTGTCCCACCCTGGTTTAAGGAGGATTTCTAGAGGCTCCGTCAGGAGCAGTGCTTCGGGCTTGCAGAAATCCCTCCAGAGACAACCCTCTGTCTCCCAAAGAGCCATCCCCAAACCCTAGGGAATGGGACTGTGTGATGCCAATGGGCACATGGCCCTTGGTGGGACAGCATCACCCCGGTGCAGTGCCCAGCAGCACCACAGGCTGGCCCGGCTCCCCAGGCTCCCCATGGGGACACCACTGTGGGTCCCTCAGGTTGGGCACTGACCAGGCACCTCCAGCTCCCAGCACAGAGCTGAGCTGCACCCGGACAGCCCTTGCTCCTGCATGGCTGTGCCCAAGTCCCCACTGCCATCTGCACACCCTGGCGGCACCACAGCCCCGNAGCAGTGCTTCGGGCTTGCAGAAATCCCTCCAGAGACAACCCTCTGTCTCCCAAAGAGCCATCCCCAAACCCCAGGGAATGGGACTGTGCGATGCCAATGGGCACACGGCCCTTGGTGCAACAGCATCACCCCAGGCTGGCTCCCCATGGGGACACCACCGTGGGTCCCTCAGGTTGGGAACCGACCAGGCACCACCAGTTCCCGGCACAGAGCCGAGCTGCACCCAGGCAGCCCTTGCTCCTGCATGGCCGTGCCCAAGTCCCCACTGCCGTCTGCACAGCCCCCTCTCCTCTCTTATCATGAATTGATTTGGGAAGAGGCTCCTGTGCTTTCAAAAAATCCACGTTTTGCTAAACCCACTGAGAACGATGAGCCCAGGGAGACTGAGACAACAAAGGGCCCCAAGGCTCCTTTCTTTAACACACTTACTTGCCACGATTTGGCTTGGTCAGCGAGGTTTGTGCTTGGATCTCGTGCTGTAGCATGGAGCTGTGCTTCTGCCTACAGAGGGAGAGGTGGTGAGGGAAAGGAACTTTCTGTGCTCTGTCCCAGCTCCTGGGTCCCAGTGGACCAGCTGGAAGGACCTCGCTCTTGGTTATGGACAGTCCCAGCAGCTCTCACTGTGTGGTGGAGACAGCTGGTGAGCCTGACTGCCCTCCCCAGATGAACACTGCAGGGTCCCCATGCCTGGAGAGCCAGAAGTAGGGTTTCCAGGGAAGAATGGTGAACCCTGGGTCAGTTGTTTCCATCTGGCCCTGGCCCAAAAGGGCTCGCTGACAGCTACCGCTGGCTGCAAGCACCAGGAGGAGAGCTGTGGCACACGGGCAGCAAGCTGAGCATCGCCCCTCACGAGCCGCCCCACTCCCTGGCTGGCGCTGAGCTCTCTGCGTGCTCTCCTGCACCAAATGCCTTTGCTTATTCTGGCAGCCTGTGCCTCTCCTAGTGGAGTGTTCAAGGGTCACTGGCCTTGAGCGATGATGAACGACATCACATTGCTCCAGAGCGATGCCTGGGGCGGTGGGGATGTGGATGCCGGCTGCTCGAGCTTGCAGCCCTGCCTGCATCAGCACAGCCCCAAGGCCAGGGAACGAGACACCCTCTCTGTCACCGAATTCACAGTCATTCTCTCCAATATATCAGCAGTCCCAGAGCAGTAAAGCTGCCCAGAGAGCTGCCCTCAGCCTGACTGAGGCACAGAACCACCACTGGCATTCTCTGGGCTCAGCAGTGCTGGTTTGGGGTGGGGACACAGACAGCAAACCCCAGCCGATGGCCCCACGCCTCCCAGAGAGCAGAGATGAGTGCTGGGCTTTGCTCCAGTGCTGGATGACACGAGCCGCAGACCTGGCACGGCTCTGGCAGCAAGCGGTGCCCCTCCTCCACAGTGGCACCGTGATGAGCAGCACAAGAAATAAGGTGCAGGGCTCGGTCAGGAGGGCAGCACTTTGCTGGGAGCTCGCGATGCCAGCTCAGCCTGCAGAGACCTTGAGGAGGGGTTCTCAGAGCCTGGCACAGCTGCAGCACCCAGGACTGTGCCAGGCACACCAGGGGAGGATCGTGCAGCTTGGGCAGAGGAGGCAGCCAAGCCCCAGCACCAAGGTCCAACACCCAGGGCTCAGGGTGGGGTGATAGCAAATCTGCTACCCTACGGCGGGGGCTGTGTGCGCAAGGCACGGCTGCACCTGGGAACGCTGTACATGCTGCTGCCTTTGTAGATCTGGTGCTGGAGACATGGGACCTGCAGTGCGAGCGCAACGGCCAGGAACACCGAACAGCAGACATGGGCTGCCAGCAGCTGGTGGTGCGACGGGGGCAACCCTTCACCATCACCCTGCACTTCTCAGGCAGGGACTACGAGGAGGGGGTGGACAAACTTGCCTTCAACGTTGAGACAGGTGAGTGTCCCGAGCGAGTTGCCTGCTTGCCTTCTACCTGGGGTGCTGCGCGGAGCCACCTGCCCCATCCCACACAGTCCCTGCATCCCCCCCAGCAGAAGCTGGTGCTGTGCACAGCTTTTATACCAAGCTAAAGAAGAAAGGTAGAAACCCAGTTCCATAAGGAGGGGTGAAGGGAAGTGATAAAGAAATAAAACAGAAAGCCACTGCCTCCTCCTCCTGCTTCCGTGGCTGAGCCAGACTCAGCCACACCAAAGCTGCCAGCTTACCGGGAAGAGCCTTGGCTGCAACCAGGGAACCCACCCAAGTCTCCTGCCCTTCTGACAAACAGCAGCAAAAGCGAGTCACTCCAGTCAGAGGGTTTCACACCCCTTCTGCTGCTGGTCTCTTTACCCAGCTACCTATGTCCCATCGTTCACACATCCCTGGAGCGGGGTTTGCTCAGGAAAGACAAACCCTGGAGGAATTAAGCATCCCTATACCTCCCCATCGCATAGCCCCACTGCGGCCTCCTCGAGAGGTGCTGGTAAACAGGAGCCAGGCACAACATCCAGCCCTGTGGCTTCTCCTGCTATAGTAGCCCTGGAGAGACCCTGCTGGGAGCAGCAGGGATCGGGATATTGCTCCCGTAGCTAGAGTTGGATGCAGCCACCAGGCAGGGACTCAGCCTCCGCCAGCTCTGAGCAAAGGGAGAGGAAACTCTTCCTTAGGCAAGAGTTATTTTGGGGTTGTAGCATCCTGCTGAGTCAACCAGGCCAGAATTTAAAGTAAAACTGCACCCGGATTCCTCACAGTGCAAAATGCTCTTTTTCTTTCCCCTGAAAAGCTCCAATCCCACCATGGGCTGACAAACATGAGCTGAGCATCCCCCACCTTCACACTAAGCCAGCAACTCCCCCATTGCCCCACTCCCAAGGTAGCTGTGGCAGGGGGTCTGCCCGCCCGCTGCTCAAGCCCACTGGGTTTGATGAGGTCGCACTGCATCCCAGGCAATCCCAGACTGGTCTTCCAAGCAAAGAACCCCACGGCACAGCCTCTCGGGCCAAAGGCACAGGCTGGCAGCAGCAGCCATTGGGCTGGCACTTAGAATCATAGAATTATCAGGTTGGAAAAGACCCACAGGATCATCAAGTCCAACCATTCCTATCAAACACTAAACCACGTCCCTCAGCGCCTCGTCCACCTGTCCCTTAAACCCCTCCAGGGAAGGTGGTTCAACCACTTATGGAAAAGGGGGCAGAGGTGCTTTGGCTCTTGCAAAAGCTCACGGTTGCACCACCTCACTGAGGTGGCCCTGGCACATCCTCACCAGGACCAAATCCACAGCCTCATCTGGGCAGAGACTCCCCTGGGAGAGTAAAGCCACCGAGGCCACGTGCCACCTCCCACAGGAAAGATTGAAACAGCTCCGTGCTAAAATACAGCCCATATTTTTAAGGCAGCTGTGGTTGAAGAGCCCTGCTTGGGTCCCTGGGGGCATGCTGGGGACTTTGAGGCAAAGATGAGGAAGAGGAGGAGGCAGCAGGCTCCTGTGGCTGCCCATCCCCACAGCAGTGCCAGGCTGCCGCTTGCCCAAAGGACACAGTTAGCTCAGCCTGGCCTCCCTGAAAGGACAGAGGGGAGAAACTGTGTCACTCTCATGAGTTCATGGGTATTTTTGGTGACTCGCCTGGCGCCCTGCCCACGCTGCGGGTGAGGGCTGGCAGGGAACCAGCCCCAGGCTGTGCTGCAGTGGGCGAGTGGCCCACAGCATCACTGCTGCACCGGCTGCGGCCAGAGCTGCGTGGGCATCACCATGTTGAGCTGGGGCTGGGCAGCACTGCACCCCGGAGGAGCCGCATTTGGAGCCAGCTCGGTGCAGGTGGCTTGGACACAGCCATGTGCTTGGAGGGGCGTCCAGGATCACACTGTCCTCGGCTCCAGTGCTGTAGCCACTGATGTAATCGCTAATTGTGGGATGTTTGAAGACACGCCTGTGGCCACACAGACATAAGGGGGCTCCTGCTGCCAGCACCCAGTGATGGGGGCTCTGCTGTTGGCAGCTGAGTTCTGCCAGAGCCGGCACACTTGTGGCAGGACCACACTGCATAGGCACAAGGATTAGGTTGCTCTGCTCTGAAAGGAGCAGGAGTGGCTGCAGCTGAGGGCAGATAGTAGCGCCCTGGGGTGGGCACTGGGCTGAGCATCCCCTCCACTTTCCCGGCCCTGGGGTGCCCGTGGATGAGTCCCTTCATCCTGCCTCTTCATGGCCGAGGTCCCCACAGCTGGGCTGTCCCACACCCTGGTACCCAACAAACCAAACAGCCCTGGGTTGCAAGAGCCAGGGTCCAAGCAGGCATGCAGGGCAGAGGGGATGGGAGCACCGTGGGGCACTTGGGGGGCAGGACCCCCTGGCACAGCCCCCACACACTTAGAGCACCAGGAGAGCCAACATCCTCCTTCTTGGCAGGACCCTGCCCCATCGAGACATCGGGAACCAGGTTCCACTTTGCTGTGACGGACTTCCCGGAGGAATCGGGCTGGAGTGCTGTGGTCCAGCAGCAGGACGGAAACTCCCTCAGCATCTCGCTCTGCTCCCCGACCAGTGCCTGCATCGGCCGCTACAGCCTGACACTGGAGACCTCCACCGGCTACGAAGGCAGCAGCTACCACATTGGACACTTCATTCTGCTCTTTAATGCCTGGCACCCAGGTGAGGCTTTTGCTTTCCAAGAGCAGGGTTTCCCAGGTATGGGGAGCACAAGCCACCCCCCAGCTCTGCCAGGGTAGTGCACGCCCACGGGTCTCATGCCGCTGCAGACCCCAGGTTCCCCAAGCCCTGCCCGGAGTTCAGGCCTAAGCAGAAATCCCCACATTCCTTCCACCTTCACATGGTCCCACCAGCAGGTTGGGGCCACAAGCACCAGCATAGAATCATTGAATTACCATGTTGGAAAAGACCCATCGGANTCACTTGGGAGAAGAGCCCAGCTCCCTCCTCTCCACAACCTCCTCTCAGGTAGTTGGAGAGAGCAATGAGGTCTCCCCTCAGCCTCCTCTTCTCCAGGCTAAACACCCCCAGCTCTCTCAGCTGTTCCTCATAAGGCCTGTTCTCCAGCCCCTTCATCAGCTTCATTGTTTTAATCTGGACTCTCTCCAGAGCCTCAACATCCTTCTTGTGGTGAGGGGCCCAGAACTGAACACAGGATTCAAGGAGGGATCTCACCAGTCCCTCACCCTAGACACACACAGCCCCTTTGCCAGTACCCTAAACACTCCCTGCCCCCTCAAGGCTGTCCCCACTGTGCAGCACCCCGCAGGAGCTCACCTCTGCTGAGCCAGTGTGAAACCCTAGGCAGCAGCTCCCAACCAGGCAAGGGGAAAGACCCTTATTGCCCCTAATTAATTGCCTCTAATTAATTGCCCCCACCTGGTCCAGCCCTGCCTACCCCCACCCCAGCAGGCAGCCTGACACAGAAAGATCAACACTGCAGGGCTGGACATCCTTCGCTGCCCCGAGCTGCCCTGCTCCCGTTGGCCAGACCTGGGCCGAAGTGGCCGGTTTCCTGAATCCCAAGCACTCGGCCCTGGCTCTGCCAAGATCAGGGGTTTCAGGAAGCTTTGCTCGCTCAGGGCTCGTACAGCCCCCGTGCTGGGGATGTATGGCTTAGGTTTTCTCTGCAAACATTTCCAGTAAGCAGGGAGTTTTCCAGCAGAAGCTGCTGTGTTATCAAAACCACTTCAGTCCGATCTCAGCCAACGCTCCCAGTTCCCATTGCTTGCTTCTCCCTCCAGGGCAGCTTCCCCTCCTGGGAGAAGACTTGACTCTGTAAAACAAAAGGGAGGAAAGAGTGGGAAATGAGAAACAATGGAAAAGAAAACCACAAGCCTGCTGATCTGCTGATAATTTCTCATCAGCTCCAGTCCAACTGAGTTGGAAATTCTCCAGCAGCTTTTTCAGATGGGAGCAGCTCCAGCCCTGCTGCCTCATTTCCCACCAGGTTCTCCCCAGCAGGAAGGGGGAGCCCCAAGCAGGGCTCGGGGGGGGCAGGGCAGAGCCTCCATCCCCATCCTAACTGTTCCTTTCCTCACAGAGGACGTGGTTTTCCTCAGAGATGAGGATGAGCGCCACGAGTACGTGCTGTCCCAGGAGGGGCTCATCTACCAGGGCTCCTGCGACTACATCACCTCCACACCCTGGAACTTCGGCCAGGTGAGCAGGAGTGGCCCATGGGACACCTGAGACCACTGGGACCCCCAGCCGAGCCCCAGGGCTGCAGGGCACTGGCGCTGGTGCCACACGTGTCCCTCAAATGTGCACCCCAAAGGCAGCCAGCACCTTGGGGAGGATCCAGCCCCGCCACGAACAAAGGCTGCCCAGGGAGGGGGTTGAGTCACCTTCCCTAGAGGGGTTTAAGGGACGGGTGGATGAGGTGCTGAGGGACATGGTTTAGTGTTTGATAGGAATGGTTGGACTCAATGACCTTGTGGGTCTTTTCTAACCTGGTGATTCTATGATTCTAAAGCAAGACCTGGTTTCTGACCCGGGAATGTGCTGACTTCCAAGCACAGCAGAGCAAGGGGAACATTCTTGCATGGCTCCCGGGGGCCCCCTAATCGGAGTGGTCACACTGTGCCAGGAGCCAGTGCCCGATAACGCTCCCAGCACCATGCCGGCAGCACCGATAACGTAGCATCTGAACCATGAGGTGCAGCAACGGTCACACTGTGCTGGGGGAGCCCAGCCACTCTCCCTGAGCCTCGGGAGGGCCGTGGAAGCTGGGGCGCCTGATACCCCAGCAAGATCCGAGTCTCAGTTCAGGGAAGGGCTGTGAGTCACTCAGCGATGGGAAATGGGTGGATTTTGCCAGAGGTCAGCTCAGTACCTGACCTCACAGGAAGCAGGATGCAGTGCGAGGGTGGGAGCTCACGCATGGGCTTCTCTGGCTAAGCCTCCGTGTGATGGCACAACTGAGGGTCATTGCCGAGTGGGTGCTGGCTTAGGGAGGCAACCCCACCTCTACGTGACCCCCGTGTGCAGGGCAGTCCCCCATGCCGGGCATCCTGGTGATCCAGGAGCGAGCAGAGAGGTGCGAGAGCCTTGTGCGTTGCAGAGACCTCACACACCTTTTCTCCCCACTTTGCACCAGTTTGAGGATAACATCCTGTCCATCTGCCTCGAGTTGCTGGATACAAACCCCAAATTCCTGAGGGATCAGGACCAGGATTGCTCCCGCCGCAATGACCCTGTGTACATCGGCAGGGTGGTGAGCGCCATGGTGAGTCTTGTGGGTCTCTGGCCACCAGTGCACCCAGCACAGTGTCCCCAGCATCTCGTGTCCCCCAAATACAGCTTCCAAGTACAACTGAGGATTTTCCATCAGCTCAAGGCCAACTGGGTTGAAAATTCTCAACTGTGACAGAGAGGTGGCATTTGTCCTTCTCCCCCAGCCACCCCCAGTTATACCAAATTCTTTCCCTGGGGTGTTTCACATCCCCTTTCCAACCAATCCTGCTATTGCTCTTATATCACATCTCCATAAAAGATCCTTTTAAGAGGAGAGCAGAGGTGGGCACACACCATTCCCAGAGCACCTCACTGGCTGCTGCAGGTGATCATCAGAACCAAGCTCCCAGGCGAGAGGACATGGTTCTGAATTCCACCTCCAATTACAGCCTCTCCATCCACCAATTCTCCTACCTGTCCATCCCCAGCCTGCATACTGGTGAGTTCTTGCACTGCCTGTAGGAGGCTGTGGGGAGACCTCATTGCTCTCTATAACTACCTGAAAGGAGGTTGTGGAGAGGAGGGAGCTGGGCTCTTCTACCAAGTGACAGGGGACAGGATGAGGGGGGATGGCCTCAAGCTCCACCAGGAGAGGTTCAGGCTGGACATTAGGAGAAAATTCTTCATGGAAAGGGTCATTGGGCACTGGAACAGGCTACCCAGGGAGAGGGTTGAGTCACCTTCCCTGGAGGTGTTTAAAGGACATGTGGATGAGGCACTGAGGGACATGGTTTAGTGTTTGATAGGAATGGATGGACTTGATGATGGGTCTTTTCCATCCTAGTGATTCTATGACTCTATGCTCCAGGATGGCTGATGAGGTGGCAGCATGTGTGAGCTGGGGAAGGCACTTTCCCTCCTTCACCAGCCTCTCCCTGCTCAGCCCTCCATCCATCACAGCCCCTCTTGTCGTGCCGCAGGTAAATTGTAACGATGAGGACCGTGGGGTGCTGGCAGGGCGGTGGGACAACCAATACGAAGATGGGATGAGCCCGATGGCCTGGATCGGGAGTGTGGACATTCTCAAGAGGTGGAAGAACTTAGGATGCCAGCCAGTCAAGTACGGCCAGTGCTGGGTCTTCGCTGCCGTGGCGTGTACTGGTGAGACATCTCCCATCACCCCTTCACCGCAGGACAAGGTCACTCGTGTCACCCCACCCCATCTCCCACCCCTGCCCTCACCCCGCTCCCTGTTCTGCAGCAGGAGGGAACTGATTACAATCAGCCTGCAATGATTGCTTAGCAATTAAGCTTGCCATTATTTTAATTTATGAGAAAACAGAGGGAAAAAACGATAGAAAAGGGCTCTGGCTTTTCAATTAGTGCTGCCTCTGCAGCCGGGCGGAGCAGGAGGGGCTGGACTCACAGGAGAAGGAAAGTGGCTTTAAGGTCAAGTTTGCAATGAAGTAATGAATCCACTGAGAGCAAAATTATTTCGGTGCCACCAGGGCAGCCGAGCTGGGGCAAAAGAGAAGAAATATTCCAGGCTCGCTGAGCACACACAGACAGAGGCACAGACACACCCCCACCCCCCCGAGAAAACCGCCTGGCTCGCTGCGTGAGCACCCGTGTGTCTCTGTGCCACAGATATATGAGAGCCTTTTTAGAAGAGAGAAATAGCAGAAAACTAAAGTGGATTTTCCACGACTTGCAGAAGTTTATGGCCTTCCTTTGAAGCATTATAACTACCTCGCCGTTCCCCAGGGAGCCCCGCTCGCAGTAAAAGGCAGCTGGGAGATTAAATAAGAGGTTGCAGCGTGCTGCTGCCTGTGCACTCCCTCTGAAGCATTCGCAGCCTCCTTTGTGCCTTTTGTCTGCTGCAAAATCAAAACCTGCCCGGCCGACAGTGCTGTATGCCACCATCTCACAAGGGCAGGATCCAGCTTCCCCTGAGGATCTGTCCCTGGGTACCCCTTTGTGGGGAAGGGAAGGGCAAGAGCTGTGCAAACCTGGGGCTGCATGAGATGGAAGCCATGCAAACGTGGGACTCTGTGGGACAGGAGCTGTGCAAACCCAGAGCTGTGCAGACCTGGGGTTCTGTGGGACAGGAGCTGAGCAAACTTGGGGTTCTGTGGGATGGGAGCTGTACAAACCTGCTCCCGCCCCAGTGCTGGGACCCCATTTCACCCTGCCCTGCCTCCCCACAGTCATGCGGTGCCTGGGGGTCCCCAGCCGGGTGGTGACAAACTACAACTCAGCCCACGACACCAATGGCAACCTGGTCATTGACCGCTACCTCAGCGAGACAGGGGAGGAGGAGCGGCGCTCCAAGGACATGATCTGGTGAGCAGCACAGCAGGAACCCAGCCCACCCGCCCCTGGGGCAGTGTTTACCCCTTCCCCAGTTCTTCCTGGAGCCCATGGGAGGCTGAGGTACCTACGTCCTTGCTCCCCTTGCAGGAACTTCCACTGCTGGGTGGAGTCCTGGATGGCACGTCCAGACCTGGATGACAGCTACAATGGGTGGCAGGTGCTGGACCCGACACCCCAGGAGAAGAGCGAAGGTATGGTGAGCAGCACATGGGTGATCCATCCTGCACCCTTGGTGTGGCAGCATCTCCCCCGCCGTGTCTGGCCCCTATGGTGGCCAAACCCCCCGCAGTGACAGCAGCTCTGCTCCTGGCAGGGGTTTTCTGCTGCGGGCCAGCCCCTGTCCAAGCCGTCAAGGAGGGCGACCTGCAGCTGAAGTACGACATCCCCTTCATCTTCGCGGAGGTGAACGCTGACGTCGTCTACTGGGTAGTGCGGCCCGACGGTTCAGAGAAGAAGAGCATCCACTCCTCGGTGGTGGGGAAGAAGATCAGCACCAAGAGCGTGGGCAGGGACAGCAGGGAGGACATCACCCACACCTACAAGTATCCGGAGGGTACGGGGTGGCAGCAGGGGCAGTGATGCTGGGGTGGGAGGCTGGTGGGAAATGATTCAGAAACACAGTAACTGCAGCAGGAGAGCTCCGGGGATGAGGGCAAAGCAGCCTACGCCATGTCCTGCCTGTATTCCCCTGGGAACCATGGTCTCCCATGCACTGCAGGGTCCGACAAAGAGAGAGAAGTGTTTGAGAAGGCAGAGCATGAGAAGAGCTCTCTCAGGGAGGAGGACGAGGGGCTGCACCTCAAGATCAAGGTGTCGGAGGGTGCAAACAACGGCTGTGACTTCGATGTCTTTGCTGTCATCAACAACAACACAGACACAGAGCGAGCCTGCAGGCTTAGGCTGTGTGCTCGAACCGCCAGCTACAACGGCACCATCGGGCCCCAGTGTGGCATGAAGGACCTGCTGAATGTCACCCTCGAGCCCTGGGCAGGTAAGAGACAGCTGCTGGTGACGAGGATGCTTGAGGATGCTTCAGTGAGGGCTGGGGTCAGGGCAGTGATTGCCCTGGGTTCAGCTGCATCTCTGGGGTCCGCAGTGAGGCCGTGGGGTGGGGATGGGTCCCCCGGGAGAGCGCTCAGTGCCCAACCGTGAGCCAGCAGGGCCAGCCCTTGCAGCCAGTGGGAGGGAGTCACGGCTGCAGAGTCTGCACTGACGCCTTTCCAGAGAGGCAGCCATGGTCACGGCCACCAGCTCCACATATGCAGTGGCTGAGCAGCAAGAAGAGCTGGGCATGTCTTATCTGGGCTCAGTGCAGGGAGCTGGGACCAGCGGGAAGGGTGGCAGGCTCGCACGGAGCCCCGCAGCCCCGCTCAGAGCTGGGGTTCAGCACCAACCTTCCCAAAAGCAAGGTGTGAGCCAAGGGCTGGGATTCACTTTCATCCTTCCTCTCCTTGCTGCTCCAGCCTGGCAGAACTGCCAGCACTGCAGGGGTGATTGTATCCCTCTCTGGTTGTACCCCTGCCACTGGATCACCAGGTTGGCACACACCGGGCTGGCGTGGGGCAGCAGTCGGAGGGTTCTGTTCAGTCCTGTGGAATAACAGCAGCGTGAAAGCGTGGCCTGGGGCTGGGCAGTGGGGAAGCCAGCACCCAGAGCTGGTGCCAGGGCCTTTGTCCCTCCGTTGGCCTCGTGCTACATCAGTGCCATTCACTATCAACACAGAGCAATGCCTCCTCCAGGGCCTCATCCTTATTTGTCTGCCACTGTGGATTTTTAATCTTTGCTGAAAGGATGAGGAACACTGCTCAGGCAAGGGGCTGGAAATGCAGTTAGGAAGGACAAAAGTTCCTGCTGGTACATCCATCATCCCGATGGAGCAGGCTGTGCGTGGCACAGGGCTCTGTCCCAGGGCGCTTGGCTGCACTCCTCTCCCTTGCTCTTCCCTGTGCCTCAGTTCCGCAAGGCTGCTCTCTGGTGGGAATTTCCCACAGGCAAGGAGAGCAGGACTGACCCGGGGGCAGCTCCGACAGCTCGGTCCCAGGCTGCAGGGAAGCAGCCCGTGCTGGCGGTCGTGAATCAGGCTGGTGACAGCAGCACCAAAGCTCTCAGTGTCTCCTCCGTGGGCGAGCACGACCTCGCTCAGTGTTTCGCCAAGGAGCTGTCCTGGTGTAGCTTTCTGGACCTTCCTTTGCCTTTGTCACAAATTAGCATCGCCGCCTGGTAATTAAACAAGAGATTTGATTTATGTCAGTTTTTCCACATTGCTTGGAAATGCAACACATCTGCTGCTCTGGAACAGCCTGATTTTTAATCTAAGCCAAGATCTGCAAACGCAGCACGTGGCTCTGCTATTTGCTGGCCTCGGGTCACAGGATGCTTTGGCCTGGAAGGGACCTTAAGGCCCATCCAGTTCTATCCCCTGCCATGGGCAGGGACACCTCCCACTGGATCAGGGGACTCAGGTAGTGGAAGGGAAGTGGGGCGTTGCCTTTCTCACACTGCAACCCCTCCAGCCCTGGCACCTACCAGCATCCATGAGCTCCTGGACTGCTGCTCAGGACCCTTCTGCAGAGCTGGATAGGGCAGTGGGGGCTGCGTGCTTGAGGAGCCCTGCTGGCCTTTAGGGTCTTTAACATTCCCTTCCACAAGTTAATCCAACATCATTCTCTCAGAGACTTTAATTATGAGCTCCTGAAGCTTCTCCCCTTGGCTCCTGCCTGTGAATACAGACCCCAGGATTCCTCAGATTGCAGCCTTGAGGAGCTCCTGGTCTCCAAGGAGCCCAGCCAGAAACATGCCAGGCACGTTCCTCTCCCCACAGCCTCAGCTGTTGCTCCAGCACTTTTTGTCCTGCCCCAGGAACGCTGGGCTTCAATCCCAGTGCTCATGGCCTCTCTGTGGCCCTTCCATACCACAGCTGGTTGCCTTCAGCCTCCTTCCCCCCGCAGGCACAAGACAGCCCAGCTCCCCCAAGACTTTCCCATCCTTGCAAGGTGCCTGGAGAAGCTCCTGGGGAGCCCAGAGCAGATGGGGGGCAGCACGGGGCTGTGGGTGCTGGGTTGGGGAGGGGGCAAACTCTGACCATGCTCTGTTTCTCCTTCCAGAGGAAAGCGTGCCCCTGCGTATCTTGTATGAGAACTACGGGGAGAACCTGACCCAGGACAACATCATCAAGGTGGTGGCTCTCCTTACTGAGCACGAAACTGACAATGTCATCGTGGCCATGAGGGATGTCTATGTCCAGAATCCAGAGATCAAGATCAGGGTAAGGGCTCAGCGCTTTTTCCTGGTTGGGGCAGGGGGGGACACAATTCCCATACACAGGGGGTTACTACCATCATCCTGGTGGGCTTGGGTCACTGGGAGCAGCCCTGGGGCAACCCCACCACAACTAGGCTTGGACAGAACGTCTGCATCCCCAGGGACCCACCTCAGCCCCACCAGGCTGGAGCAGGGGGAGCACTGAGACCCCCAAGCAGGGCGGTACTGGGGGTCTGACCTCGTCCTGCTTGCAGATTTTAGGGGAGCCGATGCAGCAGCGGAAGCTGGTGGCGGAGATCAGCCTGGTGAACCCCCTCGCAGTTCCCTTGCTCAACTGCGTCTTCGTGGTGGAGGGTGCCGGCCTCACCGACGGGCAGCAGATCAAGGAGCTGTAAGAGTTTTTCCTCCTTTCGCCCTTCCAGGTTGTTGGGAACAGGGCAGGGGTGGATTTTCATGCCCAGAGCCCACCATGGCCTGGCCCTGCTGCGGGCACAGGGGTTCAGAGCATCATAGCATCACGGCCACACCACGGGAAGTCCCTTCTTCCCAGGTCCCGGTGCCATCTGGCAGCACGGTGGGCACGGGAAGGGTGATGGGGTGGCAGGAGGGATTGGGGCCACCCCACTGACCCCCTGCCCTCCCCAGCGAGGAGCCCGTGGAGCCACAGGAGGAGGCCAAGGTCCGGCTGGATTTCGTGCCGCGCCTGTCGGGGCTGCACAAGCTGATGGTGGATTTCGAGAGCAACATGCTGAGGGGGGTGAAAGGCTACCGCAACGTCATCATCGCACCCGAGCCCAAGTGAGTGGCCGCCACGGCCCCTCTGCTGCAAAGACCCTGCCTCCCCTTCTGCTCCGGGGCTCGCCAGACCCCAGCTCGCTTTAGCCCAAGCTGATCCCAGTGGGCATGGAAGGACAATGGCCGAACCCCAACCTCAACAGCTGCCACATTCCTCTCCGGCAGCACTTAGTGCAGTGGGGAGAGAAGTAATGGGACCAGGGACAGCAGAGAGGGACTGGGGGTGTTTGGGGCTCCCTGCAGCAGCCGCATGGGCAGGGACACCCCCCTCACCCCACGGGGTGGAAATATCCTGGTCCTGCCTGTCCCTGAGCCGGGGCGCAGCAGGGACCCCGACCCCACAGGGCTCTGCAGCGCTGGCAGCCTCCACCACTGCAAAGAGCTCAAACCAAAGAGAACAACCTTCCCCAACACTGACTGCACCTCAGCCCTGCTCCTGCTGCTACAACACTTCTCTGAATGCAATTTGGTAGAGGAAAGATTGTATACTGTGAGCACAGAGCTGTTTATAGGCTATATACGTATATAACGAATCTATTTATGGCTAAATCACTCCACACTGCCTACGGCCCCACAGCAAAGCAGGGCTTCGCTTCAACACCTCTTCTGCCACTGCAAACCCTGTGCAGTGAGGGTGGGACATTCCCTTGACATGAATTAACTATGCAAGCACTGAATAAAAACTCTATTTTTCACTTTTTAAAGCCATGCTGGCTCTTCTTGAGCATCCCTCCCAAACCGAGGCACCTAGCAGCTCCCTGCCAGCGCCTGAGCAGGTGGGGACCCAGTTCACTCCCCATCGAGCGCTGCTGGGAGTCATTTCAGGGGATGGTGTTTGCCACACTAAAGCCACACTGCTAGCTCCACTCCAGCCACCTCCCTCCATCCCAAGCTGCAGAGCCAGCACAGCGCAGTGTTCCCGGGGTGCTCTGCAGCTCAGGGTTTGTACCCACCAGGAGCTGTGCTCCCACAGCATCACTGGGCAGCACCCACAGCACAGGGTAAACCTACCCCAGCCTCCAGTGTAGATGCCCTGAGCTCCTGGTGTGTGTCTGGGAGTGATGGAAAAGGGGTGACTGAGCACAGGGATGCGGGAGGAGCTGGGGATTAGTCTCGGGCCTGGAACAGAGGTCAGGGTGCTGCCGAAGAAAAGCACTTCCCACGGCAGAACGCAACCCCAGAGCTTTCTCCCCACAGACATCATGGGAGTTAAGCAAACACCAGGATGACCCAGACAGAACTGGATGTCTGTGGCTGCATTCTCCCACCCCCGCAGCAGCCCCAGCAGAGGGGCCGTGGCCGCAGTGGCACGAGTTTTACCCAGTCTGGTGCCAACCACCAAACCAGAGGAGCATCCACAGTGCTAAAGAACCCGCTCAGTGATCCCACACCCAGCTGCTCCCAGTCATCCCCACACTGCCTCTCCAGGTCTCCCATCCCAGCCATGATCTAGGATGGCTGGGGAGCCAGGAGCATCTCCTGCCCAGGACAGCTTGTCCTCCAGCTTCACTTTCTGTTTATCTTTAGGATGAGATAAAATCCCCATGTGCAGTGTTCCAGACAGAGCCACTCGCCTCTCCCAGGGCTGGCGGGGGCTCACGGCCAGCGGCTCAGCACCCTGGCTCTGCCCCTCACCCAGGGAAGAGGGGCAGGAGCTGCACGGGCTGGGTGGGTTCTGCTGGGCACGGGCTTCATGTGTGGGTTACTTGGCTGCCAAAATCTTTCCAGAGAAAGGACAGCCCCACAATCCTTCGCCCCTTACCGTGTGGAAGTTTAACCACGACATCCCTCCATCCCACATTTCTCGAATGTGACCAGAAAAAAAGCTGGGCTGGGGCAAGAGGCTGCTCACTGGGCAGGCAGGGAGAAAGGATCCAGCCCTGCAGGGCTGAGGAGCTGCCAGGAGCTTCACTCCTGAGGGACAGTGCCCATCCTGGGGCATGGGACCAGGACAGGAGCTCCTGCAGATGTGGGGATGGGGATTCTCTCCTCCTGCAGCCAGGAGGGCGAGCAGCAAGGACCACAGCAGCCCCCAGCTCTAGCAGCATCAACCCCAGGACACAGGTCCTGAGAGCACTGAGAGCCCCAGAGGAGCAGGGGTGCCCGAAGGAGTTAACAACACGAACCCGGCGCTGCCTTCCCTTGTCAGGAACATTCCTCAGAGCCAACAATGATGCACAGCCTGACTTTAAAGAGCATTTGTTACACGCAGCTTTGCTGAGCCAAGCTTCAAGCTGTTCAATGCCTGGTTTAAAAATAACCGGCAGCTCCACTGGTTCGAAGCTGGGTCCTGATAAAATAAACATTAGCATAGCTATTTCTGAAGGTCACTCCCATCCATCTGAGGCTCGACAGAGCAAGGCTGCTTTGACGAGAAATGAGCTCATAAGAGACTCCAAATGCTGCATTTACGGTTTGGCTCAGGTCGGGGATTGTTTCAACCCCTTTATCCAGCACTTCCCCACTCCCAGACTGCAGAGCCTAACACGTTACTTACGGCACGGCCGCTGAGCCCACTGGTGTTTGCCTTGCACACCTCCTTCCTCATCCTTTGAGGACCATGAGAACAGCGTGACCTGTCCCACAGCCACCTCAGTGCCTTTCCCTGGACAAAACCGGCACCGCCAGCAGCCGTAGCTTGGGGACAGCTTCCCTGCACACACCCCTGTGCCGTACCTATCAGACTCCTGCCACGCAAGGAATAAATTCCAAGTTAAATATTTACACCATCCATCGTGTGGAGGAATTTGCAATTCAGCATTAGCCAAAGCACCAAAGCAACACAAAGCTGTTTATGTGCAGAGAGGTTATTAATGCACCTCAGCTCACCAGCGGTGCTGACTTGCCAAGAAGGGACTGCAAACTCATTTTAGACTTGAGGACCTTTAACTTACCTTCACTGATGAATCGAGATGAGAAAAAAAATATCATAAATCAGAGCACACACAGCACAATTCTGTGGGATCTTCAAATATGCTGCCTCCCCCCAGCTCTGACTCCTCTCTGCAAACTTGGATGTGTGTTTATGTTCCCTCAATCCGTGGGACACCTGGGGCACAGGCAAGTAGAGAGAGAAAGACAACCAACAAACCCCAGATGAGCAGAGCTCCTGCGGGAAGCCATCCTCCTTCTCCAAGACCATAGAGGGTGCAGGAGACACCACGAAGAGACGTGGGAAGCTGTGCCCCTTCTCCAAGACCACAGAGGGTGCAGGAGACACCACGAAGAGACGTTGCCCATTCCCATTGGCTCTTACTGGCTGTAGGAACAAACCAGAAGATCTGTCCAAAACTACCCAATCTCCCTATACAAGTGTGAAGCTTCCCTACCCCCAGAGCATCAGAAACACTGTGAGAAGAATCTTAAACTGGTTTGGGCAAAGAGAAATGCTTCACAGTTACTTCAGTGTCAGAGAACACATGAGACAGATGCACTGAGAACACAGTGGGTGCCCTCCATTAACACACATTTTAGCCTCCGCTCTCCGAACGGCACAAGGAATCTCTCCAAGCCCGGATCTGCTGCAGAGCGGATGAGCGTCATCTGCTGTGGTGATGAGCGGCAGATGTCCCATCATCTCCCTGGAATGGCTGCGCCATCGACTGACGCTCCAGAAGCCAGGCAGTTTAATGACAAGGACAAGGGGATGCCAAGTATGGGATTCGGGGGATTTTTCCAGCGCTGCCTCCAGGTCTCTCTCCCACCCCTCACAGGGCGTTTTACAGCCCGAGCATGGGCCTCAGGTGCTCCTTCATTAAAGCCGCCTGCATTCCGGACCAGCAGAGCCATCAAGCTCCCTCTGCTCCAGCATATGCGGAGGCTCGGCAGGGCATGAGCCTTTACTGAATTTCCTGCCAAACAGCACCATGGGAAGCCCTTACTGAAAATACAAATAAAGAAACAATTTTCCACCTGCCAGTGCTTTCCAGTAGGCGTTGCAAGTGGGAAAGGGGAAGGGAGGAGAAGGGAAAGGCTGCAGCAGCTCTTGAGGAGACATGAAGGAATTTACGTTGCAATGCACACCCATCTCCTTTCAATCGTCTTTCCGCAAGACCTTGCTTTTCACAATAGAACCATAGAATCACCAGGTTGGAAAAGACCCATCAGGTCATAACCTCTTAAGGAAGCTTATATGCTCCTTGGCCTCGCTGGAGAAGCCCCTTAGTGGAACCTCTCGAGGACTTTGCACGCTGCCGGCACAGAGCCATCCCTGCATTCCTGCATCCTCTCCCTTCAAGCAGAAAGCCACAAACCCCAAGCTCGCAGGTATGTGAAACCTCAGACTCAACTCTTCCTCTCCAATCAAGTGCTGCCCAACCACACCCCCTCCCTCCACCTTCAGCCCTCCCCACTGTCCCCAAACACCTCCTGCCCTTCGAAACCACCCCTGGTATTTCCTCCTTTCAGCCCCAGACTCTGCTTCGCATATTTTAACAGGAACATTTTATCCTTCTACTCTATAAACTACTGACTCAAACTGCTCTTTGATTTTACTTGGCTATGGAGAGAATTCACTTTTTTTAGATGGTACAAAACCGATTATTTCAGTGCTAATGGCAAAACCTTTCTCTTTGTATGGCAGCAGTACTAGGCCTCCGAGGCTTTCAAAGGTTGCCAGCTCTTCTGGCCCATTTTCCTTTGTTTTTTATCTAAATATCTCCAAAACACAACCTCACAACCCATAGCAAATCTCAAATGGAAAATGCAGCAGATGCTTGTGGCACATCCCTGAACACAAGCAAAAACCCTGGCAAACCCGTGTCCCAGCCCCACTCCACTGACAGACCCCTGAGACATCTATGGCAAAGTTGCCTTCATGTCTCCCATTTTTGTCTAGATGGCACGAGCTGTGTTTCATACCTTTTCTAAGCTTAAAGTGAAACATACATGAAGTTTCAAACTGGCCAGGAACACGACACTTGACCCCAGTGAATCCTAGGATCATTTGGTTGGAAAACACTCTTGATATCATCGAGTCCAGCCACCCCTGTCCACCACTAAACCATCCCTGAGCACCTCATCTGCCCGTCTTTTAAACCCCTCCAGGGATGGGGGCTCCACCACTGGCTGACACCAAAAAAGGAGGGAAGGTTCCCCTCCTCTAAAGCAGAAAGGCTTCAGTTACGTGGAATAGAACACCCTGCTGGAACAGCAGCTCTGGCTGCTCACAGCAAAGCCAGACTCTTGGTTTCTAGGTCTGGATTTTGTTTGTTCCGCTCTAATTTAGAGTCATTCTTCAAATGTCCTCCAAGACCCTAAATGAGCTCAAGATGAAGGAGTTAGTCGTCTGCACTCGGTGACCCTCCAGGCAGAGGTCAGCACGTTCCCCTTTTGTTTGATCCAGGACACAGACCTGTGAATTAGACACAGCCTCAGAACCCCTTCTGTGAAGCAATTATTCCGAATGCCCTGTCTAATCCTCCTCTCACACCACCTAAGGCCATTTCCATTCACCCTGTCACTTATTATTTGGGAGAAAAGCCCAGCACCCAACTCACCACAACCTCCTTTGCAGGAGCTGCAGCAACCCCAGCCTTGCTTTCTTATCACCACTATAACCTGTCCTCTCACAGACTTCAGTGCTCGTTAGTGGGAGCGAGTCCTCTCTTTCCCCAGAGGCGTTTGGCAGCATTGATCCTTGATGCAGGCAGGGGGAAGGAGCACACAAGGGTGCGCTGGAGGAGTTAACTGCACAGAAAAATGCACAACAAATATTCCTGGAGTTGCTTCAGTTCTTAAAGAAAAAAGATTATCGAAGGCAAGGAAGGACACTCGGGACCACTCAGCCATGCTTTTATGGATTTTGAAACCTCACTCTGGACCCCACCAACATGACCAAGGCAGCTCTACAATGGGAGGGCCCATGTCAGATGTCCTTCTATGCCTGGGAAGCCAAGTATCGCACTGCTGCAGGCCCTTCATGGAAGCAGAACCAAAAAATTGGTGTAAAACCATAAGCAGCTCCAGAGATGCTCCCCAAGGTGCAGGGAACAAGGAGCAGGTTTGCCCCCAGGGACTGCTGCAGGGCAGTGAACTGGGGCTAAGAACCCTCAGTCCCCCCACACCTCCAAAAGCATCGACACCAAATAAAGGGGGAAGGATCCCCTCCTCTAAAGCAGAAAGGCTTTGGTTACGTGGAATCAAACACTCTGCTGGAACAGCAGCTCTGGCTGCTCACAGCAAAGCCAGACTCTTGGTTTCTAGGTCTGGATTTTGTTTGTTCCGCTCTAATTTAGAGTCATTCTTCAAATATCCTCCAAGACCTAAATGAGCTCAAGATGAAGGAGCTAGTCTTCTGCACTTGGTGACCCTCCAGGCAGAGGTCAGCACGTTCCCCTTTTGTTTGATCCAGGACACAGAGCTGTGAATGGGACATACCACATCTACAAACTCTGGCGTAAGCCCCTTCCAGCAGCCACGGCCTCATATTTCACAGGGCAAAACCCCCAAGCCCCTGTACGCCAGAGCAACTCCTGCACTGCAGAAAGGACTGAAGCCACTGGTAAGTCAATGACAACCTCTTTATTCAAAAATAGAGATCTATGAGACATTTCAGAATATACTGCAGCCGCAGATGGCAGCCTATGCATCTGAATTAACTCCTAAATCAATTAATATACACGTTGAAGCTTTTGATAAAAAAGACACACGCGGGGAAAGCTGTTTAACCTGGAAAGAACGTCACCCACTCACCAGACGCCCTTTGCCCAAAAAAGGAAAACAAATAAAATTACAAACCACAAGACTTTGTTTAAATTAAGCAAAATAAACCACACACATGTATTTTTGGGGAAAAAAAAATCAAAACATTTCAATTAAAAATGAAGTCAAAGCCATACAACTACCTCCCAGGCCTGCCCCAACAGCATGAGGTGGCCACACATCTGCCTGCAGAGCTGCTCTTGTCCCGTAAAGGATCAATCAGGATAATTCCAGCCTGTAGGAAACTCCATCAGGTGGGACAGGGCAGGACCAAGCCTGCTGCTGTGGGTGCTCGAGGGTCACTAGGGTGGTTCTGGGTTTCATTTTTGGCAAAACCAGAGAGCATGTCCTGTGTCTTATCTCAGGAATGGCCAGACTGTATGGGTTGTGTGACCCAGCCAATAACAAGAACAGCTCTGCCCCCACGGGATTCCCTGTGGACTAAAGGGAAAACCAGGACTCTTGGCTGTGCAGGACGGGCACAGGGAGCTTCCTCAACAGGACAGCATGGTCAGTAAGAAAAGGACATGAGCTTCTCAAGTTAATGACCCAAACATGATGTAATATCAGTTTTATCTGAACAGGCTCTGAATACCATGGAAATAAATAAATGAGGACGCAGAACGAGCTTTGCCTTTCTGTAGATTTCCTCTTACATCTTTGATACCAGCAGCTTAAGCCTGAGGAAGCACAAATGCAACACAGCACTCATTTCAGCCTCTCCTGCAGACCTGCATCATCAGAAACATTTGACAGGGAGAGGTGCTAAATTTAAACAGAATTATTATCCTAATCAGAATGGTTTTCATCAATCAGAGTCCAGCTTGTAACACCTAATACACAAACTGCATGTAATTACATCCGTGCCAGCTAAACCCTTGGCAGCAACATTAAGGGGTTAAGAGTATCTTAAATTTGCCTTCTCTTCCTTTTTCTCCCCCCTTTTCCCAATTATAAAAATCAACTCACAATAATCTGTGACACAAAATTAAGCACATCCTTCTAATATCTACATGCATGGACAGAGGACGTGTGCAGACAGGACTTGTGCATATAGATGGGTCTGTTTTCTATATAAATAAATATTTATACCACATTTAACTCCCGCTCATCAGTTAACTTCACTAAATCTACAAGAGAATTCACAGAATTGTATTTTCAACATAACCACCCTCAGAGCAGATCAGACAGACCTGTCCCTGGGAATCTCCGGCTGCAACGCACCATTCCAACCCCTTGGTTGTTAAACCAAAGCTGCTGTGACCACCTCATTTCATGTAATGGACAGGAAAAAATGTAGTACAAATCTAAGGTAGCTCAAACAAAGCATTATTTCCACCCTCCCTTCAGTATCAATCAGCCCTACACTGCTCATCAGAGTGTGAATTAGGAAGTGATCGCAAATTCACAAAGCAAAGCCACTTATTTTTACCGCCTGTGGCGAGTCCAATTGATACAAACGCTAAAGAGGAGCAGTTTTGCCTCAGTGCCACAGCAGAGCAAGGACTGCAGCAGGCTTAAGAGAAGTATTTCTCTGTACCCGTGCTCAGCAGACGCCTTCTTCGCAGGCAGACGTGGTCCAGGATCATTATGCCCACACACAGCCCTGCACCACCCACCAGTCCCTCCCCTGCTCTCAGAGGAGGCTCAGGAACCCAAGCAAACACCAAGGCTCACTTAGAAATTACACATATTTTACAGAGGGGAAAGTGTTCCACAGTCAACCTTCCTCTGAAGACACTGCAGGGAGGTACGTACATGATCCACGACTGTTGTGGGGTAGCAAGTGCTAAGAGCGAAGAGCAACTAAAGAGTATGGAAAAACATGAGAGAAGTTTGCTTATACAGACGATCCCAGCATCCTTCAGAGCTCACAAACACTTGCTCCTCTTCCTCCCCTCAGCACGAGTCAGAGTACACAGGGAGAAGGTGAGCATGAGCAGCCAAGAGGTCAAAAGCAGGGTCTGCACGCTCCTTCCTACTGTAGATATCAGACTGGGTTTCCAGTCACACCAGAGTCTTCTTACTCCTGCTGGTACTAATGGAACCAGAGGACCCCGCTGGTTCTAGTCTGTGGAAAACAGGTCCCCAGCAGACGGTAGAGGTGCCAGACCTCCTGTGACATTGGGCAGCAGTGACAGGTCTGGAAGGCTCTGGATGTGGGATTTCAGCTCCTTGCGGACCTGGGTTACCCGAGCAAGCTTCTGTTTATATTCCTGAGGGAGAGAGACAAGAGAACGGTGATTAAGCACAGGTTAACGAATAGTGCTTTTTATAAAGCCAGGAGTATTTTCCAGGTGAGGATCCTGAGGGAAGGCAAATAAGGGACTGGTGCTCTGAACAACTGCTGGCATGGCAGCAGATCCTGCCACCTGCACTCCCAGCTCACCGCCTGCCCTCAGGCTTCAGCTTCCTTTAACCACTAATCCTGCTGTTACATAGCTGCTCCCTTCTCGCACTCTCCCAGGCTCCTGACTGCCATGTGTGGCCAAGGAGGGACACTGCCAGCGCTCCTCGTACAGCCCTGCTGACAGGGCAGCCGGCTGAGGGACACCACAGCTATTACCATGCTGCTAAAATGTTCCTTTTCCCCAAGCTTGGCCCATTTCGGATATTCAGATAATCCAATTTTCCCTTTCAAGTCACTAAATCACACGCAAGTTTTGGCTGTGAAACAGGGTCCCCTCTATGAGCTGTGAACAACCACAGTGGTCACAGCACAGGGCTGGCACACCAGCAAGCACAGAAACATGTGTGCGGTCACTAAATGTAAACCAGACACAGACACAGCCCCTCCAGCTGGGAACCAAGCAAAAGGACACTCAAACATTCAGAGTTTTATTATAAAGGAAGAAAGAAAGCGTTTAAAAAAAAATCCCTGAGGAGGGAACTTGCAGGTAGTTTCTCCACAAATGGCTCTGGACTGAGCATTAAACTCCAGTCAGAAATATCTGTCCATCCTCAGAAACCCCCATTGTATCAGAGGTAACAGCAGCTGGTGTTTCAACGTGAGGGGACAGAGGCAGAGATCGGATCCTGAAAACGACAGAAGGAACCGTGCCTTGTTAAATTGTGCTCCGAGGCCATTTAAGAACAGACAACACACATCCAAGTTACCCAACAGCACTATCAACAATTGATGTTTATGTGATTTTCAAAGTTTTGTGATCCCAAGCATTTATGTAACAGTCACGGCTATGCAAGTAACAAAATCACAGCATCACGTCATTTCTTTTGGAACACACCAGCCTCTACCCAGCCATTCCAGGCATATTTTTTGTGGCATCTCCAGAATGCAGGAAAAGAATGAGCTTAAGAGAATGAGCGCAGCACAGACTTCCACGTATGCAGCTGTGATACTCGCTTTTCATTTCTTAATTACTTGGCAAAGAAAACCATTTACCAAGGAACAGAAGTTTATCTTTGAAGATCAAATAAAACCAGGCACACATTTAATCAAAACATCTTTCTGGAGAGTTTACAACTTCAATCCAGCCTTTCTAACCCCCTCG
Organism: Piaya cayana; assembly: GCA_013389865.1. Taxonomy (NCBI): domain Eukaryota; kingdom Metazoa; phylum Chordata; class Aves; order Cuculiformes; family Coccyzidae; genus Piaya; species Piaya cayana. The sequence goes on along the minus strand of WAAB01024638.1, from coordinate 29,850 downwards.
ATGAAGGAAATTCTCTTCACCTTCTCCAAATATCAAAGCAGAGACATTCCTGCAGGGTTACCAGCAATGAGTTTACACACTCTGTGTTTCATTACTTTGAATTAGAATAGCGAGAGCAGCAGCTGATTGCAACTACACAGAATGCTCCCATGCCTGGAACAGCTATAGAAATTTCCATAAATTTCCTGCCAGCACCAAGTAAGAACTACCTTTTAACAGTCTGTTTGAAACTGAAATCCTTCTATGAGGCTCAGTGAGTTAATGTACATCACAACCAAATGCTTCGGTTCACATACATTTAAAAAAAAATTGGCAAGAGAGAGAAAAATAAGCCTCACAAGGGTAAAGCAGCAAAAGCCTCCACACCGTTTAAAACTCTGGCTCAGAAAACCTCACTGAACTCAGGAATGGAAAGGGAACAGTCCAGAAACAAAGGTTTCCTAAAACAAAGTAATACTTGCTGGACAGATTCACCACACACCGAACTGTTGCCTGATAAACGCTTTCCACCTGCTCTAGGAGCACAATGCTGTGTTGATGCCTGACAAGAGCCATAAAGGGCTGGAGAGGCAGGATGCCAAAGATGGGGCAGAGAGCACTGACGACTGCCCAGAGCACCTGGCAGGCTCACCGTACCCTACACCAAGAAAGGGCAAGGATCCAAAGCTGGAGCAGCAAGCACAGAGCCCAGAGGTAGCCCCCACTCCTGCAAGTGGAAAGTCCTGCTGCAACACGGAAGCGGCACCTTCCAGGGAGATGCAATCCCTCACAACAAGCACAAGGCAAGGTTGTGTTTGCCAGTTGTGCTGCTCAGGAAAACCCCCAGCCCCACTCAGGAACAAGTGGAAGCAGAGGCGAGTGACCCCCTTCCAGGCTCAGGGGCTTCTCTCTTCCCACACACCAAGGCCATGTTCTGCAGAACATGAATCTGGACGCAGGTTTATGGGAAACCATGTTTTCCACAGAGCCCACTGCATGCTTTGAAACTGCATCTTGCAGGTACCCTCCGTTCTATAAACCTGAAAAAATACGAAGTGCACTTAAAAGAAACTGCTGTTTCCCAAGGTCTCTGTTTGTGCTCCGTGTGCTGAGCTAATTGCCTTGTTGCATACAGCTTTTCATTAAGATTAATGGTACTGGGATGCTATTTGGTTTTTTGAGACAAAATAATGAGGTATTTCCTGTAAGCAGGAGTTTCAGGATGCTACAGAAAAGCCTGGCACCGTGCCACACAAATCCTTCTGCTGATCAACATTCCCTTTCCATTTGCAGAACTCCGCATCACAGCGGCCAAGTGAATTAGACTCTGAATGAGACACTCAGTCCTTGAAACAAATGCAGCGTCAGAATTAAACCCCACTGAACGAATTCGACAGAAGCATTTCGTTCAACAGCTGCCCTGCCTGAACACTGTAAAACTGCCTGTAACCGACATGGCGGGAGATCCACCGGAGGCTGCTGCACGGCTCGGCTCACCTTGTGAGCTACACAGCACAGGCGTTGTTTTATTTCAGCTCAGAATTTGCACTGTACACTTTCGCTCCTGTGCTGGGTCAAGCAGAAACACGCTGTAAGTCATCACAGCAATTGCACCTACTCAAAAACATCGTCAAGCATTAATGAGGATTTATAGAGCAAACGGGAAGAGCAGCCAGTCCATCTCAGTTCTGACCCACTGCAACCTGAGGGACTGCCCAAGGACACCTTTCTCGGCATAAGGGCCCCGAATTACACAGCTTTTCTGTGACTGATGATGAGAGCTCAGTGTCACAGGGTTCTGTCACTGCCAACTTCCCTGAGCATCAGCCCCTCAAGACGCAAATACACTTTCTGTCATGTTTTGAGGATTTGCCGTGTTTTGCTAGTATTAACAGGATTAGTAAACAACTGTAGCTCTTTAGATGGCAAAAGCTGCTTCTCAGAAGATGCAGATTAGCTCTTTCACTGCTATCATAGTAAAGACTGTGCTCTGTAAATAAGATAAAAGAAATAGATAGTGACTTCCAAATCAGACACTTCCACGTCTTAAACTAAAGCCATGAGTTGTATCACTATCAGAAGCCCTTCTGCCCAACCAGCAGCCTTGGTGAGGTTAGGGCAGCAATGGAGATAATCCATCCTCCATCTAAAAGTGCCACCTCATCTGCGAGTCAGGAAACTCATTGTACAGGAGGGAAAAATCAGTCAATAGCAGCAAAGATCTGGAAAAGACAGCCAGAGACAGCAAAGCACACAATGAGAGGATATGTAAAATCAGATTGGTTTAAGTTGTTTTATTATTTCAGCCTCTGCTTGAGTGAATGTTTTGTTTTAATACATCCTTAATTGCTACAAGGGTTTCAGCTCCTTCTAGAACAATGCTGATTAGTGCTACAAAGAAAAAAATCCCGGCTCATCGATAATGTTACTGTGAGCACATCAAAGGCTCAAACAGAACTGATGAGCAGATAAGGGCTGCCATATCTGTAACCAACATCTCCCGCTGTTTATTAACCCTCCAAGACTCACGAACAATGGAATGCTTTTATCAGGCCCTCCCCCTCAGCACAGATCTGAGGTTTAACAGCAACACGAATTGTGCCTTCATGTTCAGTTGAAGAGTGGTAACTCCTTCCAGACTTCGACAGCACCGAGGCCGCCTGCTTTTGGCAGAATGACAAAGATACCAACCTAGACGGAGCTTTAATAAGATCACTCTTTAGCTTCCAGTATATTAAAGAGCGCATTTACCCTGAACAGCGGGTGCACAGCCTGCCCGTTGCTATCAACAGGATTACTCCCACTAACAAAGCAGCTCAGCGAGTGAACAGCTTAACTCTCAGGATTACATCCCTGCCTCTGCCAAAGTCACAATTTTCAAGTAACACTTCTTCCCAAAAGGATGTTTCCCAAAACAAAACCCAGTACAATTGTCACAACACTTCAGCTAGTGTATTAGGGATTTTAATCTAATGTTGTCATTGTGAATTTCCTAATTTCGGTCTCAAACCGACTCAAATTTATGTTCTGGCCTTTGCTCAACATTGCAGTGCAGCATTTTGCTATCCATTTCTTGCCTTTTTGTAAAAAAGTAAACATCTCTCACGTAGCTATTTTTATGCATACACAAACACATACATATGTGTTCCCAACAGGCTGGTGCACATTTCTCAGCAAGGGAAAAAAGGCCAGACTCCCACTGGCATTCAGCAAATCCAGCAGGCACCAAACAGGATTTAGTTGTGTGGCACTTTCGGTATCCATGTCTGAAAGTGCCTTTTAATGGCTCAGGCATCAGACTGACGCTCTGCTTGGAGAAATTCAAGCTAAACAAGCTAATGGAATCATTATCCACCCACCCTAACCGTGAACACAGCACCAGCACTTGTCTGGCTGATGCGGAACAAGCAAAGTTCTGGAGAGGCAACACATTCAGAGTCACAAGACACTGGAAGCTCTGGTACAAACATCCACGGCAAAGTAAACACTCAACAGGACATTCACCCTCAGAAAGATGTGGCCGAGCTGTGAGAGGATCAGCTCTGTCAGGGAAGCAAACAGGGCTGTGATGGCTGCAGCAGAGTCTCCTTCTTGAGGATTTTGTCCTCCGCAGCAGCTGGGGTCCCACCCCCCGCAGTCACTCACCACCACCAGAGTAGGCATAGAGGAAGCCCTTTGTGTGCTGCCCGGGGCAGTTTAACAGATGGCGGTGACACAGCCACCACCGTTAATTAGATTTCCACAAGTCCCAGGGTGTGGTGGAAGAACCTGGCTGCCACATCCCCAGCACACGCTCCGGGACATGCGGCTGCGCTCAGTCCAGGCAGCGCAGTCACACTCCACAGTGTCCTGCCCTCCATGTTCAAGGGAGCTATGGCAGCACATGTAAGGAATCATCTTTCTGCATCATCCCAATTTACACCCCAGCACAGACACCGGAGGTAAGAGTAGCTGTTAAAGGACGGATACCAAAAGATTTCAGTTCAACCCCACGTCCTCATCAAGCATGGGTGGGAAAGGCAGGAGGGGTACCCTACCATTACAGAAAAGAACAACAGAACACAGCCAATAAACCCCAAGCCGTGGCAATTATGCCATGTGAAATTGTAACACAGTTAGGGCAAAGGGAGGAAATGGGGATTTGAAACAAAACAGAGCAAACCAGGAGAAATTTCATTAAGTGAGCCTGTCTTCCTTTAAGAAGTATTGAGTCCTGGGCCCTCCATGTCTACCCATATTAGAACAAGCAGGATCAAACATAAGAACTAGTCTGCCTTCTTCAGACTTCTTACACCACTTTCTTACCCATTTCACTCCAAATGTAAAAAGGCTCAAATCACCTCCCACGAGAGAAACACACAGGTCAGGAGTCAAGAGGGAGTGTTTACGGAAACAACTGGCTTGCCAGCACCAGCTTCATCAGTACTCACTTCTAGCTTCTTCTCTTTCTCCATCAGGACATCCTTCTGGTTCTGAGTGTATTCGATCAGCATGCGTGCCAGCTGGCGCCGGTCCTCCAGCTCCGCTGCCAGCCGGCCGTTGTACTCAGCGAGCAGCAGGCACGCTTCATCCACCGTCTTCGAAAGACGCTCAGCTGCCTCTTTGTCTACACACAAAAGCATTGGGCAATTTAGAGGCCAAAGTTTATAAATTTCATCTTTGACAGGAGAGCTGCAATTAACCAGACACGTGTACATTAACACCTCATTCATAAATAACTTCTGGCTTGACAGGAAAATATGAGCCGAAGGGAACGTTAAGAACTAACAACTTGGGAATGGTGCGTTTAGACAATGGCAGGATTGCCTGCAATTCACCCTTGCAGAGATGTCCATGACTGGGGGCAGGATACAGCTATGAAGTCAGCCTCCACAAATGGGTTAATTAAACTAGAAATTTAGGCTGAGCTTTCAGAATTCAGTATAACAAATTGGGCAGGTTTCACACGTAAACACAGTGGGTGTTTTTTAACTCCTCTTTTCTCTGAGTAACTCCTAAAGCATCAATAAAAGCAAACATGAATTGCACACCAGCCTTCACAGTTGGACACTGTGAGAGTACATTATAAAGGACTGAACAAGTGACAGTTTATAATGAGCCCTAAATCAAAACGACTTACATGAACAAAAGCCACATCAGCTCCACCTTTACGTGCTTCTATTACGATTACTTTTTAAATACAACTGCAAAAGACTGCTTCAGCAAAGACTAACAGACTGATGGAGGCAGTGAGTTTTGGTTTCCATACTAATCACAGACTGTGTGTGTACTCAGCATGGTGACAAGATGAAGAAATACCTCCCTGTCTGGGTGTTCACAACCACCCACACCTGCTTGAGAACTCCTGTTAACTCCACATTCTTGAAAAACACTGCTAATGCTCTCCAAGTACAAAAGTCTTGGTGCAAGCCAAAAGAAAACCAGCAGAAATTATGCAAGTTTCACTCCTGATACATTTGGTAGGGCTGCCATCTATGAATTACCCAAGAGGTACATAACAAGGGCACGGAAGCAGGAATTCACTTAATCATAAACTATAATTATTTAAAGAAAAACCCTTTTGATTTCTAAGTTACCCTTTGGACACACATCCATTCACCTTCCAGACTCATACCTGTAATCTTCTCCAGTAATGAAACATCTTGCACCTCCTGAGGCAGGGAGGCAATTTTTTGCCGGACTGTGGCATCTCCTGATGCTGCATTTTCCAGGTCTTGCAGGGCTTTGATCAAGTCCTCGGTCTACAAGACAAGTTAGCCAATGTTAAACCTTTCTTGGTAACTTTCATAACATCTCTTGCGTCTGTGGCCACTGCCTGAGGTCGCCTACATCCGAAAAAACAACCGCTTCCGGAATACTTTCTTCAAGTACTTTTCAAACTGTTGCTTCCTGACACAGAGAGCATTCACTGAGCACACAGTTATGCTTTGGAACTTGGGTAAAATTACAGCAGGATCCTCTTTTTCAAGGCTCTGCAGTGGAAAACAACTCATTCCAATTAAAGGAGCAATGATTTAAGTCAAAGCTGAGAAGTAAATGCTTATACCAGCTTGATTTAGGCTTCAACCCTTTGTGCTGCATCAAACTGGGATTTGTCTTCCAGCTGAGCACCCTTGACACTTCCTCTTAGACCAGTACACGTGCACCTCTGTTCTAGGCCAAAGGTGCATCCTGACACAGCAAAAAAAAACCAAAAACCCAAACTAATCCAAACTTGTACTTGTCCAAACAAAACTATGTCAGATTTCCATCTTTACAAGCATTAAAATTTTGTAACTGGTTACCCACCATGAGTTTTGATGACAATGAAGGCCACTTCTCACAAACAAACAACCAGCGAAAGGCTAGATCAGGTGAACCCCAACATCTCTTCCACCCTGATATTTCCCGATCCTGTTCGAGCAAATTCTACTGCTCTGATTTAGCAGCATCACTGCTCTCCTCAGTCAGCTCAACCAGCTCCCTGGAAGCACACTGCAATCCGCAGTTAAACCAGACCCCATTGTGCCCCCTCGGCTTCATCTCAGCTGCTTTCAGTGCCCCAGTGACAAACAGGACAACTGAAATGAACACGTTCAGAACATATATCAGCTTAAGAAGGTGGTGGGTGAGGACAGAGGCTTTGACACACCACACTGCCTCTCTGCTTAGAACCATTAACAAAGGAGAAACACAGAAAATTGATGCTTCTTTGTTTCAAGTAACACTGAGCTTTTAGCCGCCGAGTTTCGAAACTGGACATGAGCCCTGTGAACATCACTGGGGATTAAAGTGTGTTTCAATAGCTTGAAAACTAATAAAAACACTGAAACACTTCAAATAAATATTATTTTAACCTGAAAAAAAAAGAAGTCCATTATCAAATATTTACTGCTTCTTTGCCAGCATTTCCCAACAGCAACAAACTCAATGCTTATTACCAAAAGAACCCACAAGCTGCAACGCATCTAGGGGGAAAAACAACACAGAAATCTCACTCATTTCCTTGACAACTGTGGTTTATCCTTATTTTTCATGTTTACACTCTACCAGATGGATGGCGGGGCTTCTTTATCCTTTTCAAATAGACAAGGGCTTAACATATGTTCATTATGTAACCTTACATGGTCAGACCGACCCTTTATTTCATTTCTATTGCCACATCACTAATGTGTCAGCCCCAAAACAAAGTCTTCAGAACTGGTTTTAACAACCAACTCCACACAAATCTATTGGAGGTTAAGCTTTTGAATACACACATGGAGAGCTGTCCTACAAAAGATTACATTTTATCTGTGTTACGCCTCTGGGTTTGAGACACACACACTGATCTTAGCCAGAATTTAAAACATAGGTTGCTCTTTTGGCAGTTCTTTGGGATCCTGCCCTGATGATACTTCTCAGCCCTTGGTTTAGACCACTTGGAATCACTCAGGAGCAGCACAGTGTGCTGGTATGAAAAAGGACTGTTCTATTCCACATGGACTTCTCAACTCCCAACAGAATGTCTCCATTAGGAGCATTTTGCTGGGGGCAGCTCCACCTCGTGGCTGCACCACACAGGAGGTGGCCCTGGGGACCTCTTCACTCACCACCCATCCCACCTACCAGCAGTGGCCCAGCACTCGGGTCTTGGGGCGAGTAGCTCCCAGGGTAATCATCATCTTCCTCCTCTTGTATTTGCTGAAAAGTCCGCTTCAATGACTTCTTCTCCTCTGCAACTGAAGACACACAAGCAGCTCATTTGGATGCCAGATCTGCCCACCTTAACCATCTCTGCTTCAAAAGACCTGCACCAGATGCTCTGGTGAAGAAGTTCTCTACAGAGCGGGACAGCCACGGTTGGACTCTGATATTGCCGCACACTCCCAACACTCAAACGCAAAACAGCAACAAAATGCTCATTTTGCCCACAGGAGGATCTCTGTACATGCAAGCACACAGACACAGGCTTCATATCAGCAGTCTGCACTGTATACAGATTTCCATCTCCAACGCTAGAAGTAGTTAAGGCAAGTAATGCCCTGTTAGGCAACAATCAGCCAGTCTCCAGCCCTGTTCAGCCCCTCTGTTTAATACCACCTATACAGGTAAGGGTTTCTACTAGTAGGAATGAAATGTTGACATTAGGATACATATGGACAGAAGATCACAAGCTCTATTTTGCACCAATGCTCATCATGGTCCCACAATCATCTAAATAACTGCTGGTTGTTCAACATTCCACTCTTCCAGCAAAATAGTGACTTAGGATAGCTCTGTGAAATGAAAACTCTATAATAGCAACAACAGCCAGGGGCAGAACACAAACTTCAAGCATGTGACTTATAATGCTTCAGCAATAAGGATTTCATAGAATCATGGAATGGTTTGGGTTGGAAAGGACTTCAAAGCCCACCCAGTTCCAATCTCTCTGCCATGGGCAGTGACACCTCCCACTGGATCAGGATGCTCAAAGCTTCATCCTTCATAAAGCAAGGCAGTGTTGGCTACACAAACCTTAGTGTAGCGTACCTTAGCTTGAAAGAGAAGAGACAACCTATTTAATGAGCCAGAAGTCCTAATGCAGCCTTTGACCCAGCTGCGGAGCCTTCAGGAGAAGGCAGATCATTCTTCAGACATGCCACCAAAATTCCTAAGAGGCCAGGTAATTTGTAAGTAAGCTCTGGACAGAGTCTCAAGAACCTCTCTTCAAGGGAGTCAGGTTTTGCAGAGATAACCATGGAGTTCAAGGGAAAGAGCCTGTATATGCTACCCTTGATTTAAAATGAAATCCACCTGCCCAGCTCTAATGAAGAAGCAAACAGAAAACTCTGTTCTTCAATGCAGTTTTTCCTGTCCTGTCAGCTGGGACATCTGTCTGAAAACCTCTGTCTTACTGAAGACAAAGTCAGAGGTGCCACACATTGTGTGCAGACAGCTGAACGACCTTCAGGAGGCAGACACAAACACAACTCTGTCAGTGAACAGATTTACTCAAAAGAACACAAGGAAGCACAAGAAAATCCTCATCCTGAATTTTTGAAGCATGTTAGAGAAAAGCTACCCCAACTAGAAAAAGGGACAGTCTGCATCTTTATAGACATCAGACAGAATAGACCACTTCGGAATGTGACTCCAGGCAAGCAGGGTAACACAACAACAAGAAAAACGGCTGCTGCCCACTGAGCTCTGTGACAGAATCGAGTTGAGCTGAACAGGAAAAGTGCTGACAACAAATGGCCAAGGAGAGCAGTTAAAGTTACACAGTCCAGTACAATGTGCCATCGATAATTGGCACCTGTGTGTACTTACCATGACATAATTAGCCAACAAAGGATAAACACAAGATAATCAACAGCCGAAAGCATGACTGTAGTGCACACAGATGTGAACACAATCATGAAGGTATAAAAAACTGATTTAGCACAAAACATTGCAAATAACACCACCACCACACGGACAGCATTCCTAAAGAAAACCAATATAGAATACCAGAAGACACAGAAGGACAAGAGAAGCCTGATGGCCCAGTGCACCCTCCAGCTGCTCCTGGCCCTTTGTTTCTCTGAGGGCTGATCACTCATGACTCTAATTCTCATTACAACACACACTGGCTCGTAGCCCCTCGCAGGTCAAGCACAGCTGGAGCTGATCTGCTCCAAAATTACACCCAGTCCAGCCCCAGGTGCCTTTCTTTGTTATCCTTGGCAGCGTCCCAGCCTGCTCTGCTCTCTGTATTCTGACAGGGTTCTGACTTCCCGTGCCAGACTTTGCAATATCATCACGATCACAGCGATGGGCAGCAGTTCAGTTCTGTTTTACAGTGCAACCCTCCTATATCAGAGCAACATTCAAGCACTTCCCCCAGTTGCTTCTTAAAAACAAATTACAAGACCACACCAGCTATACTGGCTATATTACAATGCACAGTGAATGCAAGCAGCTTATAATCAGTTTCTCCACCTGTCTCATGCAACAGGGTTATAACAGTGATGTTCTAAAAAATCATCCAAAGTTACTGTTTTTCCCTAATGACATCAGCTGGTACAAGAAAAAAAAGAGACAAGACAAGCTCCTGGGCATATTTTCCAGCCTTCAATTATTAAAAGTCATAATAAAACATGGAACTACGCAAAATAAAAAAACTAACATGAGAATGAAAGCACCAACAATACTGAATAAAGTGTTGTAACAACTCAGCTGCCCACTCTGAGAGGTGTAGAGTGGAACAATTCTAACTCTCAGGGTGGACACAATAGCTCCCTCCACCCTGCTTGGTTGTCTTCAAATCTAAAGGCAGCCCTGGTGAATGAGCAGATGCGGAAAGCACCTCACGTTTAGCTTCTGTCAGCCCCAAGCCATGAGGCAACACACTTCCAAACCAGAGCTGCAAGCTGAATGAAAATCAGGCTGCTCCCAAGACAATCCCTAAAGAACCTCGGCTCTGGCAACAACTCAGCCACAGGAGCCCTGAGCTCAGCCCCTCACAGTTCTTTCAGTGAAACACGTACCAGTCTAAAAATCAAAGCAAAGCACCCACCAAGAGCGACGTGCCTTTACCTTTTGACTGGGGGCTACTGGAGTCCTCCATCGAGAGTTTGAGCTGCTGTATGAACTCGCTGCCATACACACTCCTTTCTTGCCAGATGTTAAGCAATCGTTCCAAGGGCTTTTTGCAGCCCTCATCTGCTTCTCTGTTCAAAGACAGGAAAACTATTAGTTCAGCTGACAAACAGCCCTTATGTTTTAAGAGAGCATCTTCCAAACCAGCCACTGCAACCGATGTCGTATTTGCACATTTGGAAGGAATCTTTCCCATATCAGCTGAGACAAACTGTGAAACACATTCATGGCAAATTTTCCCCTTTACTGGCACCAGAGATCGCCTGAAAGTGCTCCACATTCCCACCCCGAAGTGAAAACAGAAGTGTTGAAAGAAGAATCTTGCTATCATTCAGAGTTTGCACGAGGAGTTATAAAATCCCCCCAATTTGGCATGTTTACAATCCCAAGCACTAACTTCAAATGGTTGTTTCAGTCAGTAACATCCCAATTAAAAAGCAGGTTGTTTGGATCATTAGGCATCCGAATGTACTCGTACAGCACACTGAAAGCCTTCCAGACGTCAGTTAGCTGAGATAATGGCAATTATCAGACTATTGAAAGGAAATCTTAATGAAATGCTAGCCCATTTCTGACGGGATGACGGCTGCATGTCTGCTTCCCTTTACATGCAGAATCCTTCATTCCTCTAGCAAGGAGAGGAACAATCAGATACCATCACAAGGAGCAACACTGCCAGCAACCCTGCTCAGACCAGAAGACAAGAGGGACCCAAAATATCAGCTCTTTGAAAGGCTCCTGACGAGGAAGAGCCGAGTGTTAGAAGGCTTTAACACACATCAGCCACTGTTTGGTTTCACAGCCCATGAACAGATCTGCAAGCTCTTCATGTAACAGGAGTTGTATGCAGAGAACAAACTTGTGAAGCTGCAAGGGCTGATGTGCACATGAACAGGCTTCCCCAAAGTGAAATATTAACACTGAACTGCTCCGGGCCGCAACATCGTCAGAATTCAATCTCCGCTGAAGTAAGGGCACAAGCATTCCCAAGATTTAAAGCCAACCCCAAAACCTCAATTGAATTAAAGTTTCTATAACAAGAACGCAAATCTCTAGAGAGAAAAGGTGAAGAAATACATAACAGAGTAACGTACCTGGCAACGTGAGAAAAAGCATCCACAAGAACAGATTCAAATTCCCTAGTGAACTCCGGACCTTTCCTCTTACTGTTCTGGATGACATCATTTGCTAAGTACAGGAAAGTCAGCTTCCGACTCGATTTTGCTGGGAAAGGGAGAAATAAGAAGGAAAGGAACAAAAGAGAGAGAGTTTGCATTTATTCCTCATGTCTTTCACCTGGAATCATTAACATCACTGTCAAGGTTCCTGCTGGCTTTACAGTCTAAAAGAGAAGTTCAAAACATGTCCCCGTTACTCAGGCAAACTGGTACCTTCAGGTCAAGCAGCTTTTGGCTCCCTCCTGCTCAGGTGCTTTTCTAACTGTTTTCTAAAACAAGCAGAGCTGAAGGGCTTGTGCTCAGTGACACCTCAACTCTGAGAAAAACTGAGTAAGAAAACTTTAACCATGTTATTAAACCAAGTTACTCTAACACACCAGCAAATTAATAACACAACAGCCTCATTTTTCATTAATTAACTTCAGAAAACATACTGGTACAGAGCCACATAATTCAGAACAGAGGACAACTGCAGGAGAAAGCGACAAATATTTTTCCAGACAATGCTGTGCCAAAGCAGCATTTTATTTCCCACACCACTGCTCTTCCCATCCTGGAGCATCGGTTTATGTTTCATGACAGCCAGAAGAAGCGGCCAACGCTGTATCCCAGAACACGCTAACAAATGTGAGGCATAATAGCAAGAGGCTGGTTCCCACACCAGCCCAGATTCAAGCCTTTCAACATTCCTCAGAAACAGACACCGGTGATCATGAGATGGACCCTCCAGCCACGACTGCCCAGCACTGCCTGCTCCAGGGGCTGCCTGGGTACAGAATCACAGAATCACCGGGTTGGAAGAGACCCACTGGATCATTGAGTCCAACCACTCCCACAAAACACTAAACCATGTCCCTCAGGACCCCGTCCACCCGTAACTTACCTACAGAATGGTGCCCCCGGCCCTCNTTCAACATTCCTCAGAAACAGACAGTGGCAATCACAGGATGGACACTCCAGCCAGGACTGCCCAGCGTCACCTGCTCCAGGGGTGCCTGGGTACGGAATAGTGCCCCTGGCCCTGCCACAGGGCACCAACACTGGCAGTCTGGGAAGTCACCAGCACTTCGGGAAGGCAAACTTTATGGTTAATCCATAAAGAGGAAAAAGCACCAAGTATCTCTGGATGATGCTGCCGAACCAGTTTATGGATCTCTACATCTACTTTTACTTAACTTCCCTCTAAGCCTCTTGCTGCAACTCTGAAGCAAATAAGCGCTGTGAATCCAGGACCAAGCCCAGATGTAACAGCAGGACTTAAAGCCCAAGCAGCACAGTGGGAAGGGCTGGGCACCAGGTCTCGAAAAGGGCTCTGAAGCCCACTGGCCCGAGGCCCTCCATACTGGGACCATCGCTGTTTTATATTTTCATGAACAATACAGACAGTGATTTTGCACACACCTTCAGCAAGTTTGCAGATGACACCAAGCTAAGTGGTGCAGTTGTGATGCCAGAAGGAAAAGATGGCATCCAGAGGGACCCGGACAGGCTGGAGAAGCAGGGCTGTGTGAATCTCAGGAGGTTCAACAAGACGAAGGGTGAGGTTGGGACAAACCTCGGTATTGACACAGGCTGGGTAAAGAATGCATTTGGAGCAGCCCTGAGGACACAGACTTGGAGTGCTAGGGGATGAGAAGCTCAACATGAGCCAGCAACATGTGCTCACAGGCCAGAAACCAACCATGTCGTGGGCTGCATCCAGAACAATAGGGCCAGAGAAGGGATTCTGCTCTTTTGCTCTGCTCTGAAACCCAACCTGGAGTCTCGTGTTCACTTCTCAAAGTCCCAAAGCAAAAAGAACATGGATCTGTTGGATCGAGTTCAAAAGAGGAACATGGAAAGGGCTGAAGCACCTCCTGTATGAAGACAGTGTGAGAGAGTCGGGGTTGTTCAGCCTGAAGAAAAGGCTGTGGGGAGACCTTAGAGCAGCTTCTGGTACTGAAAGGGGTCAGGGAGACTCTTGATCAGGGAGTGTAGGCACAGGACGAGGGGAACGGTTTACAGCTGAAATAGGGAACACTGAGATCAGATCTTAGACAGAAATTCTTTACAATGAGTGTGAGGAGGCCCTGGCTCAGGTTACCCAAAGCAGTGGTGGCTGCCCCATCCCAGGAGATGTTCAGGGCCAGGTTGGATGGGGTGTGGAGCACCAGATCCAGTGGGAAACTCCTTGCCCCAGAACGGGCTGGGCTTAGCAGTCCCTTCAAGCCCGAACCGCTCCGTGTCTCCGTGATCCCCGGGCCCGGCGCTGCACCCGCCCCCCTCGCACCTTTGCGGAGCTCGCGGTGCCAGACGGACACGATAGGCCCCGCGTGCTTGCGGTGGTGGATGAGCCACAGCGACAGCGTCTGCACGCTCTGCTGCGAGTTACTCAGCTCCGACAGCTTCTTCTCCAGCGCCGACTCCGAGAAGGAGGACATGGCGGGGCTGCGGGAGGCCCCGCCGCCGCCTCACCCTCCGCGGCCGCCAGATCAAGATGGCAGCGCAGCCTCAACGCGCGAGGCCCTACGGAGCGCCGGAGGGGCCACGCTTCCGGGGGCAGGGAGAGTTACAGCGCATGCGCCAAACAGCCGGCCGCATGGCGCATGCGCATTACTCGCGTCCGACACTTTCTCACGCCGCTACTCCCCGCTGGACCCTTTAGTCGCGCTGACAGCTCCGCTTCCGGCACGGCCGCTTCCGGCACGGCCGCTTCCGGCACGTGGCCGCCGCGCTGCGGGAGCTGCTCGGGGCGCGGGGCTTTGGAGCCGCTGCGGGTGGGAGACGAGAGGCCGCGGTCCCCGGGGGCTGCCGAGCCGCTGCCACCCGGCCCCGAGGGCTGCTGCGCTGCTGCCGGCCGGCCCCGGGGCTGCCCCCGAACATGGCCGTGCTGGACACCCCGCAGGAGGCCTTCGCGGCGCTGCGCCCCGTCTGCGTGCAGCTGACGAAGGCGCAGACGTTAGAGAACGTGGCGCGGCTACAGGCCGGCCTGGAAGCAGTCAGCGCCCCGGCCCTGCAGGAGCTGCAGGAGTACGTCCTCTTCCCGCTGCGCTTTGCCCTGAAGGTGCCCGGGCCCAAGCAGGAGCGGCTGGTGCAGAGCGTGGTGCAGTGCATCACCGCCGTCCTCGCCACAACGCGCATCAAGAAGCAGGACCTCCTGCAGGAGCTGTTTTCTGAGCTCTGCACGTGCCTCACCCCACTCTTGGGTTCAAGCAAAAAGGCCTCCACCTCAGAGGAGTTAAAGCTGGCTGTAATCCAGGCACTCCACACGCTGATGCATTCGGCTTATGAGGATGTCATCCTGTCTCTGTACCAGCCTTCCACCCTTCCTCTCTTAGGATTTGCAGTATCTCTGCTTCTGGGCCTGGCAGACCAAGAAAAGGCAAAGCATATCAAGATCTCTGCTTTGCAATGCTTGCAGGTGCTGGTTCTGCAGTGTGACTGCCAGGAGCATCGGCCCCTTGACGGGGATGAGACGCAGCAATGTGGGGACTTGTTTGCTTCTTTTCTGCCTGGGATCTCCATTACGTTGTCACAGGTTATTACGGGAGACATCAAACAAGGCCACAAAGCCACTGTTTCTGCCATCAGACTTTTTTATCTGGTTGTTGGCTCAGTAATGGCTGATGCACAGCTTGCTAGAGTCCCCAAGAATAAAGAAAAGCCACCAGTGGAACAAAGCCAAATACGAGAGCTAATGGTCCATCGAGGGCCTGACTGGAGCAGAAGCACTGCTGAGAAACTTTCCATCCTCCTGCAGAAAGTGGTTGAGTTTTCCTCAGTTCACCCACACTGGAAGGTGCGACTGGAGCTGGTGGAGCTGGTCCAGCACTTGCTGAGGAGCTGCAGCCAGTCCCTGGTGGGCTCGTTCAGCCATCTGCTAACAGCCTTGGTTGGGCTAGTGAATGATGAAAACAGCGATGTCCAGAGCAGGTGTAACGAGGTTCTGCGAGGCATTGCAGAGCAGAGGATTGTAGTGCAGAGCAGGGCTCTGGCTGACATCCTCTCTGAGAACCTCCATGCCCTTGCCACAACCCTTCCTCGCCTGATGAACTCTCAGGATGATGCGGGCAAGGTCTCCACGTTGAGCTTGTTGCTTGGCTACCTGAAGCTGCTGGGCCCGAAGATTAACATTGTCCTGAACTCTGCGTCCCACCTCCACCGCCTGTCCAAAGCGCTGATGCAGGTGCTGGAGCTGGACGTGACAGACGTGAAGATCGTGGAGGACAGGCGCTGCGGCCCGGCAGGCTCCTTGCAGCACGGCTTGTCAAAGGGCAGACGCCAGAAGAAATACTTCCGCTTCTTCACAGAGGAGAAAGTTTTCCAGCTCCTTCAGCAGGTTTGCCGTGTTCTTGGCTACTACGGGAACCTCTATCTGCTTGTGGATCATTTCCTGGGGCTGTACGGTGAGTCAGGGCTGTACCGAAAGCAGGCAGCGATGGTCCTCAATGAGCTGATGGCAGGAGCTGCTGGGCTGGGAGTGGATGTCCTTCACGAAAGGGAAGTTTCACTGAATGTGGCTGATCTCAAAGGGTCCATAACTTCCATTCTGGATGAGTACACAGACCAGGCAAACTGGTATTTGATCACTAGCATTGATGCAGAGGAAATCAGCCAGGAGCACACCATGCAACGTCCAGGACATACTGCCCGCACAGGAGGCGTGTGCAGCAGCATTCTCCTTCCATCACCAGAGCCTCAGCTCACAACCCGCACCATGAACAGCAACATCTGGCAGATCTGCATCCAGCTGGAAGGTGTCAGCTGCTTTGCTACTGTCCTTGGGAAGGAGTTCCGGTTGCTGCTGCTCTCGGCACTCTACCCTGTGTTGGAGAAGGCTGGTGATGACACTCTGCTCATCAGTGAGACGGCACTGGGGACTCTGGTCGACATGTGTGAGGCCTGCGGTTATGACTCAGTACAGCATTTGATTAATGAGAATTCTGACTACCTGGTGAATGGGATTTCCCTGAATTTGCGCCAGCTGGCACATCAAGCACATGCTTCCCAGGTCCTGGACACTATGCTGAGGCATTCCGATGCCAGCTTGCTGCCCCTGGTAGAAGATGTTATCCAAGATGTCCTGTCTACGCTAGATCAGTCTTACAGTAACCAGGCTTCCACTTTCCTCAGGGTCCTCCACTCAGTAATGACAGCTTTAGGTACCTGAATGAGGTTTACTGTGCATATTCCAGCCTTGCTGTAACCAAGGACACTTGTCTTTGGCCTTTCTGCTTGCCACGGGGGATTTCACCTAGCTGAGTCCCTGCAGCGCAGTGGCAACTTGGCTTTGCTGGGTTGGCCAGCACTCACAAAGATTTCTAGTACCTTCCTCTCTCTCTGCACCAGCACCCACAAAGATCACCAATACATTCCTCTCTCCCCAGTTCTCTGTCCTGCAGACTTGCAGGAAAGCGGCCCATAGCAAGAAAGGATGGATTTGCTGCTCTTGTCAGTGTTCTGTTAAGCTCATGGAACATGTTCCATTCTGTAGCCGGGGTTTAATGTTCTAATGTCATCAGGGAGGTAGCTCTGTAGTTCAGCCCCCTGAGAGCCGTGTGCCTCTCATGGAATCTGAGGTGCCTTGCTGACCTCCAGGAGAGATGAGGATTGCTTCCTGACATCAGTTCCTTCCTTGCAGTGCAGTGGTTCTGCTTGCCCCGTGGGGAGGAGCACCAGGAGAGTCCAGCTGCTGAGTTGCTGAGCAGGGCTTTGTCCCAGGGGCAGCAGGTGGTGACGGGGCATGAAGTGGAGCAATTCTTCCTCAACTACATCCAACAGAAGCAGATTGCAGAGGGCGATCTTCCCGACACGGAGGATGAAGGGGCAGGTCAGTACTGTGCATGACTGGGGATGCTCAGCTGGGAGACAGCGGGCTCCGAGGTTCCCTGTGGTTCAAGGGGGAATGTGGGTTCTGGCTGAAAACCTGGTGTGCTCCCAACAGGCTTGGGTCTGCTCTAAGACACAACCACACTACATTTTTTCTTATCTCATCATGAGCTATTTAGTTTCAGGACTCAAAGTTCCCTCTTTCTAGGATCCTACTGCATTTTCCTCAGCCTCCCCCTGTGTGCCATTTCTCCTGGCTCTGCTCCCTTGGCCTTGGCAGGTCTTGCAGACATTCATTTAGGGAACTCCTGAGTCTTTACTGGGCTGTGCTGCAATCCTAACCTTTAAATAATTCTTCTTTAAATACCGAGGCTTTTAATTTTTAATAAAAATCAATGGGAAATAAGGCCAAGGCAAGGAGAAAGTGCAAATGTGAGACAGGCATGTCATCCAGCAAAGAAAGCAAACCACCCCTGCCCCCTCCCCTTGGCTGAATCTGGCACTGAACACACAGAACTCAGATGCAGACTTGACTGTATCTAAATACGTTAGACTGTATCTAAATGCCTCCCCTAGGAAATGTGCAGAGTAGTTGTGGGTGGGACTGTGATCTCCCAGAACTCCCAAGTCATTTCCATGGCTTCAGTAGTGTTTTTATCTTCCAGATGAGGATCCCCCCCTTGCTGAGCCGCAGCCAAATGGCTCTGACCCAGAAGGAGAAACTCCACTGCCAAGCCATGCTCAGCTGGCCAAAGATGTGATGGAGAGGTGCATCCACCTGCTCTCCGATGGGAACCTCCGCGTTCGGCTGAAGGTTGGTGACCACATGCTTAGAGGGGCTGGTGGCACATCAGTGTGTGCAGAACCTTTTGGGCTTCCTGCTGTAAGGAGAGTTGTGCTGCCCTGTGTTCCTTCAGGACAAGCACTCCACAGCCAGCAGGAGTCAGGGAGACAGCTTCCTGGGAGTCATCTAGTTTAGGAATGGCAGCCAGGGTGAAGAGAATCTCAAGGGCAGCTTCATACCATGCATCTTCCCTTGATGCAGGTGCCCAGTCTCATGCCTCAGCCTTTAGCGGGGCAAGCAGGAGCATCTCTCTGCCATCTAGGCCTCCCACCCACCCCCCTGTTCAGATTGCACTGTGCAGACCGATGAATGTTTCTCAAGTTGCTGGGGTGATGATAAGCAGGGCTAAAAGCCTGGGGTGTTTAATTATGAAAATCCTTTGAAGGTGGCCTCCTTTCAAACTGCAAAGCGAGACAGAAAACACAGCAGTGAAGCATAACCCAGATTCTTAGCACAGAGGCCCCAGCCCTACCAGGTGATCCTGCTGCTGTTGCACAGGAGCAGGAGGGACCTAATGTGCAGCTCAGCCTGCAGGATGAGGCCAGGAATCAGACCCTGGTTCCAGTCCCAGTTATGTCACTGTGCTACTTGTCCCTCCAACCAGGCTTGCTCTCTGTGTCCTATTCGGTTATCCCAGGTCATCCTGCAGTAAGACCATACCTTTTCATCTTAAACCCCCTCTTTCTCTTGGCTCCCCAGTGTGATGCTGGGGACCCACCTGAATGCCTGCTGCTGCTGGCACCACAGCGCTTTGAAAGTCCTTTACCTGCCCCTTCTCTCAGGTCCTGGATGTGCTTGAGCTCTGTGTCACCGTACTGCATCCTCATGGAAACCACCTGCTTCCCATGGCTCACCGTGTCTGGCCGCCTCTCGTCACCCGGCTGATTAGCGATGACCCCCTGGCAGTGCTCAGAGCTTTCAAGGTACAGCAGGAATCTCTGCCAACAGCCTGCAGGCTGGTGCTTGGAAGGCAAGCAGCTTGGGTATCCCTGTGCATGGAGATTGTGGAGTGCTTCTAAAATGTGGTTTGGAACACAGGGTCAGCACCTTATGGAGGGTGGGCTTGTACTGCTGCCCCCGCAGCTCATCCACAGATAATACTTTGACCCTGCACCGAGGGGAAATGGCAACAGCAGTGGTTAGCACAGGGAGGAGGAAAGCGGTTCTTTTACAGCCTAAGCAGCTGTCAGAAGCGCCATGTGGTGCAGCTTGCCCTTGCTGGAGCCACAGTCTCAGCACCCCCTTTGGAAGCCTTTGAAGAGAAAGAATTGTTTGTAATTGAGGCATTGGCAGGGGAGTGGAAAGGTTAAGCAAAAGCTTAGCCTCATAAAACACTATTAAAGAGCTCCTGGCCATCTCAGCTGAGTGCGTTCTCATCCTGACTTGCATTGGACAGACAGTAAAGCGTGTTTCCAGAGGTTGCCAGGGTCTCGCAGGGCTTCTGGTGCCATGCAGAATGAGGTTCACTTTAGAATCCTTCAGTGTGAATAAAGGAGGGTTCCGATTCCCCGAATGCCAGAAGCCCTGCACTAGAATTTCCGAGCAGCTGTACCTCCCGTGTGCCTGCCCTAGGAGGGGAGGGAGTGCTGCACATGAGCTAATTGACTCTGGGAAGTGCAAGGGAATGTTACAATTAGCATCCTACAGGCATCTCTTCCTTCCTGAATCTTGGGAGGGCAAGCAGTATCCATGCCAGCCAAACACAACACAAACAGCATCTTGTACAGCAAAACCAGGAGCCTAATGGAGTTCAAGAGAGCACCGTGTTCTAGCCCTGTGGGCCGGCCCCAGGGATCCCCTCCTCNGTACAGCAAAACCAGGAGCCTAATAGAGTTCAAGAGGGATCCCCTCCTGATTCTGACATGGATTTAAGGCCATTTGCTGCCCCTGTGGTCCATTGGCCTCTCTATTCCTGGCACACTTATGAAGACACTGTTCCCAACACAGAGGTGTTTTGGATTTTAATGGCATCTCCCACCAACAGCTCCTCCAGCAGTTCTGACCAAGGCTTCACAAACTTCTCTTACCTCTCCTGTGCTCCTGAGAGCTGAGCAGACCCAGGGCCGCATGAACCTGAAGAGCACGGTGGAGGCCTCGGCATTTCCATCGAGTGTTCCTCTTCTGCTCACTATGGGAAACCATGGCAGCTGCGGTCACTTTGCTCTCAACAGCAAAACGTGATCCAGGGAGGAGGAGTGTCTTGTCCCAGATCTGGTGACACTGCTGGGCTCCTCCCAGACCTGTACATGCACATATCCTCAGTAACTCATGTTTCTCTTTAGGTGTTGTGTACCCTGGCCCAAAACTGCGGGGACTTTCTGAGGCAGAGGTTCTCCAAGGACGTCCTGCCCAAGCTGACTAGTTCCCTCCTCAGCCAGGCCCCAGCCAGTGCCAGAGCCGGGCCCGTGTACAGCCACACTCTGGCCTTCAAGTTGCAGCTGGCCGTGTTGCAGGGTCTGGGCTCTCTGTGTGAGAAGCTGGACATGGGTGAGTACCAGGGAAGGTGTAAGTTGTGTGGGATCTCTTACCTCTCCTCCTTTCATCTGAGCTGCCTGGGCCTACAATTGCTTCTCACCATTCTGCTGCCCCACAGGATTGATTTTCTCCAGCCTCAACGTGTTCAGGTCCTGCTGAGCCTTAATCTCTCCTCTTTGAGGGTGCTGTACAGAGGAGCTGGTCACTCTTTACCCCCAAGAGACAATGGGAGGGTAGATTCTTAGCCTCTTGGAGAATCTTGACTGGTCATCTCATTTGTGCATGAGAAGTGGGTATGAAGTGCAGTGCCTGGGTTGCTGAGTTGCACCTCTTGGTCTGTGCCTTGTTCTTAATTAACTCGAGAACTTGAGCCCAGCTAAGACTTCTTGCTGACTCAGCTGGTTCCACGCTGGGGCATCTCTCTGGCTTCAAATGCCACACATCACATCCTTCTGCTAAATGGAACTCTCTAAAGTTCTCCTGGGTTCAATTTGTGCAGCTGACTTTGATGAGGAGCAGGTTTGCTGGCTCATCCCTCTCTTCCTTTCTCAATGCCCTTGATTGCTCTCCTAGCTTTGCAGCAAGAAGCTTAAGAGGCGAGGTCAGGAGAGCTCTGGGTCAGACAGTTCAAAGGCTCAGAAGCCTCTTGCTGCCAATTTAGAGTTGATCCTGCTAGGTGGCAGCTGCTCAGGTTACCTCCTATGCTTCTCTTCTGTTCCATTTCTGCAGGCGAGAGCGACCTGGATAAAGTGGCAGACGCCTGCCTGATGTACCTCAGTGCCAAGCAACCCCTGAAACTGCAAGAAGCTGCCCAGAGGTAATGTCTCTTAAATGCAGGGCTACCAGGTGTACAAATAGTGTGGGACAGAGGGAGCATGGTAACCCCTTTCCATTTGCACCTTTCCTGTTCCTCGCTCCAGCACATGTGGGTCCCGTACAGCAGAGTCTATGGAAGGCAGTCCCTGTCTCTGGAGATGTGTTGGTTACTGCCCAGGGGAGGTCAGCTTGCCCACAAGTTACAGTTGACTTTTCCTCTCAGTGGACTTGGGGACAGAGAGGGAAGTTGCTTTTCCCTAGCCACCTCCTGTGCTGGAATACTTCAGGCTCTCAGCCCACTTGTGGCATAAAACTGCAGAGGGGAAGACACGCAAGAGGATGTGCCAGGTATTCCTGGGTGTTTTATCACTTAATACCTTCTGCAAGCTGAGGGATTTACTTCTATTATCCTTCCCTTTTCCCTGGGCTCCTGTGATCGTGTCAGCCCAGGCTCTGCCAGGTGGACTGGAGTTTGTTTGGGGAGCTGTCAGTCTTGGCACCAACCTTGCTCTGAGAAGGCTGGGAAAGGTTAAAAGAGCACAAGCGGTTGAGGTGAACACACATCAGCTCTATGAGATGTTGACAGACAGGCTTTGGTGCTCGCTGTACGGAATCCTGCTTGGCACGTTCCTGCTGTCAGGATGAGAAATCACTGTTGTCATATGTTGTCACCTGGAAACACGGCCAGGGATTGCGGCAGGCAAAACGAGCCCAAGAACAGAACGTGGGACGTGAGTAAGAGCACCACTCACCTCTGCTGTGGAGCAGGGGTAGAAGCCCCCACTTTCTGTGTGGGCAGCCCTTCCCTTCCCTCCCTGGCCACAGGCAGGTCTGGTGTTTCGAGGACAGGCTGCAGGAGAGGAACGAGCTGGCGGTTCCCTTTCACCTGAGCACAAGCTGCGGGGGGTGCACGCTGCACAGGGCTTTTGTGCCGCTGGGCAGCACTTGAGAGGTAGAGCACACTCAAGCTGTGGCCGTGCCTTTGTTTGTGTTCCTATGCTGGCGAGAGTGGATTTATTTTTACCTCCATGGCTTTTCTTGCACCGCAGCAGGCTTCAGCAGCGATTGTTCTGCAGAGGGGTTCTTCGCTGTGGGCTTGCATACCCTTAACACAACAAAAGCTTCGTCTGTGTAAGCAATGTTGGAAGGGAAAGCAGAACACCAGGATTTATCCAGATATTTGGGATCTTAAGCTTTTGAATCATTAACAAAGCAGCCTGAAAAGCTGCACAGTGTGTCCCCCCCCAGGGGGCTGGGGGCAATACTGAATTGTCCCTATGATACGATAGGGTTTTTAGCAGCTTTTTTGTGAAGCAAACTCACCGCTATTGGAGAAAAAGGGTTGCAAAGTTCAGGACGGGTGACAGTTTTCTTCTGCATATTATTTTTATTCTATTTTAAGGGGGAAATGCCACACTGCGCTGCTTCCTCCATGCATTTGATGCACCAAACATTACACATTTCACTGAAGGGAGCAAGGTCTGTGAACGGCTCTCTCATACAGCTCTGTTGGCCAGACACGTGCACGTTGAGGCACGGATTGTGTCTGGCCCAACCTTACCTGTGCACACAGCCATACTGGGAGGCTGCTGGTTTAGTCCTGTCTGATCCCTGATCTTGGAACCTGGATGGGTCAGAGTTCAACATATCACAGTTGCTTAACTGCAGGACACAATAGAAGGTTTCAGCTTGTAAAAGTCAAAATATTCACCATAAGAATCAACTCTAGAGCCAGGATAAGAATCTCTTGTCAGCCATGCTTCTATTTCCTCCTCCAGCTGCTTAACCACCAGATTCCCATACGCTCCAGTCCTTTTCCTTGCTCTCCAGGTGCCTGAAAACAATCCTGCAAACTGACACAGGTTGTCATAGCCAGGGCCCATTCCATCTCAGCAAGGGCAATGTTATCAACCTGCTACATGAAACATGCTGCATTTTAAATGCTTCTAAAAGCAGACAGGGCAGAACTGATCTCAGCCACAGCACGAGTGCCCACATACGTCACATAACTCAGCTTTATCGCTGCAGAAATCATACAAGGTGAGAAGATGCTCGGAATCAGCTTGCCATATTGATTTATACCGACTGGCCTTTGCTCAGCTGCTTGGATCCTCACTCAGCTCACGAGTTGTGACCTGCCAAGAGCAAGGTCGGGTTTCACAGAAGCCATTGCAACTCCAGTACCTCCCTGCACTGAGCAAAGATGTTGTAGGCATACAAAGGGCTAAGCAGGGATTTTTGGCCAAGGCCACAAAAACACACACAAAAAAAAGGGAATTTCAGCTATCTCCTAGTGATGTTATCGTGCCCCAAGGAGGTTGGTTAATCCCATTTATGGGACCCTGTAGTTTTATTGGGTGAAGCAGTGGGAATAAGTGAATTTTGTAACTGCAGCTTCATGCTATGCTCAATGGGCCAAAATAGATGCTGGAAAAAAAAGCACTCCTGCATATCCAAGGAGAAAATGGGACAAGAGGCTTTAGTTTAAGATGCCTACTGGGAGTATTCCAGAAGAGGAATATTATCCAAAGCTTGGAGGGGAAGAAAAAAGAATACTGAAGAGGCATTTGGGGAGGGTAGGGAACACTGCATGAATCCTTGCTTTCACTGAAGAAAAACCAGCATAGCTGTGGGCAGAGAGAGCAGGAATGCTGGAGTTTCTCTTCGCAAAGAGTCCTGCATTTCTTTAGTTTGAAGGGACTGCTTTGAAACTCACACTCAACTCCTCGCACACGGTTACACCAGTCCAGTTTAGCATCCAACCTTTCAGGCACCAGTTTGACTAGGAATAGCGTTTTCCTAGGATACAGAAATAATTTCCCCAGCACTTACTGAAGTCTGGTGAACTGTATCGAGTTAAACATGCAGTGATGCCAGAGCTAGAAGATTTGTCCTTCTGCCAGCCTGTTCACTGTGCCGTGGCTTTGCTTAAAGCTTGGGAAAACACAAGGCAACGGAACAGCCAAACTGCTCTGTGCTGGTGCAATAAGTTGTTTAGCACAACTGGAACAAAAATGAGCTATTTTTGATCCTTTTTTGATACCAAAGTTGATTTCACAGCACATCTTCTGGTTTGTGTGGTTTATTGGATACTTATTGACAGCTGCCATTCCAAGCTGGGCTAAAATACACTGAAACAGCCACCTGCACAAGGCAAGATTCAATAAAATTATATTTAAGTTAAAAAAAAAACAGGCAACAACAGAAAACAGACCTGGATTAACCCCAGGTTTCTTTGCCATGGAAACAGGTTGCTTAGAAACTACCCCAGAGTTAGTTTGAAAATGTAAGAGTCAAGTTGCTCTTTAAGCTGCCCAGCGCTGCGGGTTATCAGGAGATAACACATCCATCGGGCCACACAGCCAGAGAGACAGGGCAGTTCTCCAGGGCTCTGCTAATCTCCTGAGGGTCTCTCTCTCCAGCACAGCAGAGCAGGAAGAGGTTGGAGAGTAGGGTGTCTTTGCTGTGAGCATGAGAGGTAAAGTTGTGTCTGTGCTGAAGAAGCAGGAGGCAGCGTTTACTTTCTTGCCCAGTCCAACCCACCGCCCGGCCATAAGGAGCTGGGATTATTGCTGTGCAGCTGCAGCCCACCATAAACTGGGGGAGACCACTGGGACTGCTCACACTGATGCAGCCAAGCGAGCGCCAGGAGAGCCCTGGGGGAGCCGCTGTAGGGCTGGGGGCATCTGAGGCACAGGCTCGAGACCGCACCTGCACACAGGTCTGGCCGCTGCTCCTGTTCCCAGTCACAAAGGCAGAGGGGTCCCGTGTGCTCTGGTGGTGCAGTCACTGCCAAGCACGGCTGTTGCTCCAGAGCAGACAGTTAGGCACCGCGAGCACCTTCCCAAGGGGATGCTGCGACAGCTTGCAGAGGCAACATCTTCCCCCACTGCTCTTCAGAGACCTGCATGGAGACACGAGTGGGTAACAGCAGACAGCTTTGTCTGCTCCTGGAGAAACGAGTCACCCAGCCACAAGATTGTTGAAGAGATTAGGAGGCTTTTCGAGTGCCTCCATCTCATTTTTGTGCTTTTCCAGCTTACCTGTGCACTACACTTCCCTCCCAAGGATCCCTGCTTTGCATAGGAAGTAAGCTCACTTTAGGGATAAAAGTTCCCCAGGGAGAAGTTTTGACAGCAGTCACCTCTGGATTTTGTGTGGCTTTTGTAGCAGGTCATCTTTGCTCTGAGAGGGGACTTCTGTCCTGTGCTGCCTGGGGGAACAGAGCCAGACCCGTCTTCTGGTTTCTCTTCTGTTCCCTCACCTGTTGCTCTCCTCACAGCAGAAATCAGAAGACCCAAAAACGTGTGGCTGGGTATTTACTGAGGTCTTGGAAAGCTGATCCGCAAGTCTGTTAAGTGCCAAGTACCCTTGGTGCTCAGAGTCTCTGTGAGAGCCCAGAGTACCCAGTTGCAATGCAGAAGGGCTTTGCAGGGCTGTCAGGGCAGCCTGCAAATTCTCGTTTAATTCTGTACACAGCACAGCCAGAGAACTTCACACTAGTTCAGCCCAGTACATCAGACCCTGGCATAGGCCTGGCCAAGCCCAAAGGTTACCCACAGCAAGGGCTGACAGGGAGAAGTGAGGAAAGGGAGGCCCTGCAGATCAGCTGTTTGCTTTCTGCTCTTTAGAGCTCCCCTCTTGCTCTCCAACAGGACTGTCTGCAGAGTCCTCAGCACAGCAGCTCGCAGCTGGGATCGCATGGAACACATACACAAGTGAATCCCCCATCTTACCTGGGGGATTCACTGTGAAGGCACCAGCTGCCCTTCTTTTCTCTATTTCATTGTTAATGGAGGTTTGGGATTCTTTTAAAAAGCAGATCCTACTTTGGGAAAGGTGCTGTGCAGAAGGAAGAAAATCTAGAGCAGCTGATGAGGCTTGGGATGAGATGAGACCCTGTATAAGCAAAAAGCCCTCACTGTGGCTTTTGGGTGTCCAGAGAAGCTAATCCTCATGCCCCAAAATCCAGAGCAGGTGGTAAACATACACACCTTCCTTTTGGAGCTCTGCTGTCCTGCACATCCCAGACGTAGGCATGTGGTGCTCCCCAGGCCCTGCTCCAGCGCTGGGGACCAGCTGAGAGGCTCCTGCAGCAGCACCACATGGTGCAGAGACCAAAGCCCAGGTCAGTTACTCGCCAGCGGCTTGTCTGATGTCGATAACTTACTGTGCAGCATAATAACTGTTTTTCTCCCCTTCTCAGAGCAGTGAAGCCACTGAACTGTCTTTTCTTGGGCACAGGAGCCATTTTAATGGCTCTCTCTAATGAGCCTCCAAGTCTCTTCAGCTGCCAGAGGCTGCAGACAGCATCAAAGCTCTCTCCAGCTCTCTGTTAATGACCCTGTTGGATGCCAATCAAAAGGCGTTCTCCTTACTTTTCTTTCCTTTCTTCCTACTGTTTTCCAAAGCGTTTTCTTCCACTTAATGCACATGGACCCTGACAGCACCTGGCTCCTCCTGAACGAGGTCTGCTGCCCCTGCCAGTATGACCCCCCCCACACCAGCCTGCGGCCCGTGAAGCTGAGTGGGATGGGGAGGCAGCGCAATGAGTTCACCGACAACGTGCTGCTCTTGCTGGAGAGGCTGCAGCAGGAGGAGAGCGTGACGCTTCGGGCTGGCACCAGAGAGGCATCTCCTCCTTGACAGAGCCAAGCAGCAGCTGGGAAGCGAAAGAGGAACCAGCAGGAGAGTGCTCACCTGGGGCAAGCCCACCATTTGGTCCCTGGATCATTCTGGGGGCAGGGAAAGGGTTGCCAGGTCTGGTGCACTGGCCAAGACACCTTCCCTGTGGGCAGAAGTTTAAATGGCGTTTGAGGATGAGGTGAGCACATCTCCACATTCTTCCGGACTTGTACTTGTCTGCATATAGTGCTGGAGAGAATTTCAAGGGTCACAGCGCATCTATTTCAAGTTCTTC
This sequence comes from Piaya cayana, assembly GCA_013389865.1. Classification (NCBI taxonomy): domain Eukaryota; kingdom Metazoa; phylum Chordata; class Aves; order Cuculiformes; family Coccyzidae; genus Piaya; species Piaya cayana. The sequence goes on along the minus strand of WAAB01024638.1, from coordinate 2,246 downwards.
AGTAGGAACAGGCTCGTTCTCCAGAAATTACTCCCAATACGTGGTCCTTGGGTGGTGCCCCTTCAGCACCCACACACCCTTTGACCCCTACAGCCCTGATAGTCCCTCCTGTTCTCAGCTGGAGAAGGAATGACAACTCAAAACAAACTTCTCTTCTGGCCTTAGCACTTCCCAGGGAGAAAAACTGGTTTGGAGTGCAAAAACCTTTTTAACACCAGTTCATACCAGAAGAAGGTAAAATGCGTTTCCAATAGATCCCTTTGTTACTGGCGAGAGCAACCTGTTCTCTTGGAGCCCCCCTGGCTGCTGCTCACAGCGCTGACACTGCCTGCTGAGGCCACCCAGCACGTTCTGCTCCCTCATTCTCATCACTGAGTGCGAGAGGTTCTTTAGAAAAATGGCCAGCCCGGATTTACAGCTTAGGAGTGATTTAGGACTCCTCATTCCCAGATCACCTGCCATTCTCACAGGTAGTTTCTTAGACCTCTCTGATTTTTAACACCCACCACAAGCAGACCTGGATGGAGCATCTACCTGTGCCCCAGCACAGAGACCCCAGCAGTGCCACAGTTTGCTCAAGCAGGTGTGCAATGAGGAGGGAGAGCAGAGAGAACAAGGAGTCTTTGGGGTCTGCTTGCTGCCCCTGCTGCAGGGTCTCCCCTCCAGAGCCCAGCTCTGGCTCACCACTCACCGGGAAGTGCTGTCAGATGCTCCAGCTCCCAAGGCTCCATCCTAGTGACTCTGCAGGTGCTGCTCCACTTGGCTGCTCCTGGACCATCTCTCAGGATTGGTGACCTTCACCCAGAGCCACTGCTGGCAGCTGCCTCACAACAAGGCACTTGAGAGTTTTGTGCTGGTAAAGAGAAAGGACAGATCTCAGCTGTACGTTTGGAAGCAAGCTTAGAAGTGCAAAGCCCAGAGTAATAAAGTGGTTGTTACATGGAACAGGCTCTGTGCATCACTGTGGGGACGCCAGGTGGGCACCCCAAACACACATCAGCTCTTGGGGACCACTGGGGCTGCTGCTGATCCCCACACACCCCAGCTGGCATTGCTTCCCCTTGTCTCCATGGTTTGGTTCAGGCATTTCTCCTGGAAAAAAAACAAGTCGGGTTTTTTTTTTTGCCAGGCAAGGCAGGGATGCAGTTCAGCTTTTACCTTTTCATGCTTTTCTAAAATAAATATCCAGTGCTTACCGTTGGTCTGGATTTTGTACAAAGGAGCCCTCAGAGCTGATTCTGCAGGGGAAGACAGGAGAGCAGAAAGGTGAGAGGCTGCCTTTGGTCTGCAGAGCACCCTTGGGGCTGGTGCGGAATTTTCTGGATTGCTGTAGCACTTGATAAAACTCATCCATCAAGTGCCCATGCTGCCTCCAGCCCGTCGCTGCCTCGCCTTCAGTGCCGGCTAGAGCACACACATGACGAAGCAGCTCTGCACCGGTGCTCAGTGCTTCTGCCCGAGCCATCTGTTCTGCTCTGCACCTCTTGCCTCTCCCTGCAGCACGGGGCTGTCGCCAGCTCCTCACAGGCTGCACCTCTTGCCACGGGGGTACAAGTGGAACATTGCCATGGGGAACCTGTGCCATCTTCCTGCAGCTCGGTCCTGTCCTCCAAACCATCTCAGCACAGCACACCCCTCCTGTGCCCAGTGCCACTGCTGGGCACAGGCAGAAAAGGTTTGTCTGCACAGAATCGGTCACCTCTGGAAAGCAGGAGTTGCCCAGCTGTGCCGGCTTCCCTGCAGCTGCGACAAGGCAGCAGCCCTCTGGCTTTGCAGCTAATGGAGCCCTCGCCACACAGCCAGGCAGCACCAGCTGCATGAGAAGCTGAGCTCAGAGATGCTGCTGGGACTAAGGCTGCTGCCACACATCACCCTGTGGCGAGCACTACCATAGCCTGCTGAGTTCACAGCACAGGACCTGTACTCTGTGCCGCCTCTGACAGCCCTTCCCTGCCCAGCTGCATCCCCGCGGGCTGGCACACCTCCCTGCACCATGTCCTGTGGGGCACTGCATTTGGTTGGACTCGATCTGGTGGGTCTTTTCCAACCTGGTGATTCTATGATCCCAGAAAGCAGGGCTGACACCTGCTCCCCAGAGCCCTCCTGCCTTGCCCAGGATGGGTTTGGTGCATGGCTCACCACGCTGCTCCATGCCCCAGTGCCCAGGAACCCTCTATATTCCCTCAGCTAGGCCTCCGGCACAACCAGCAGTGCCAGAGCACTCACACTGTCCCAGCACCCCTTCT
>WAAB01024637.1:30008-123726 GCA_013389865.1 Piaya cayana | reverse complement strand
CCAGCTCTTGGATCATCTTCACGCTGACCCCTTGACAGTCATCACTGTCCCCAGTTACCCTCAATTATCCCACAAGGAGCGGTGGGAAAGGGGGATTTTCAGGCAGAAACGTGAGGACCCGTTTCTCTCAGCACCGTCAAATTTCCATCGCATTAGAGATCCCCGTGGCAGGGAGAGCGGAGTAATAAGCATTTTGTCTTTGAGTCAGGGAGCCAGATCTGATTTGCTTTCATTTAAAATTGCATTTCAGGCAAATATTCCCCACCCTGCCCCAACGAGAGGAGTAGAAAAGAGTGAGAGGCGATGGTGAATTTGCTGAGTTAAGGAAGGGAGGGGAGCCCTACTTGGGCTGCGGGATGATGACTTGTCACCTTCGTTCCCCAATTAGGGGCTGACGAGAGGCTCGTGCCTTGCTGAGAACTGGCAGGCAGCAAGTGCCCTTCTGCAGAGATGAGGTGCTGGTGTTGTAGGGTAGGAAGGGGAGCAGGCAGGGCTGGGAGGATGCCAGCAGGGAGGCAGGGCAGGTAGGACTGTGGATACAGGCAGGGATGAGCGTGGGAAGGGATGCAGATGCAGGCAGGGCTGCTGGGATGCAGGCAGAGATGCAGGGTTGCAGATTAAAGCAGGGATACAGGGTAGGAAGGGGGATGCAGACAGGACTGCGGATGAAGATAAGGCTGCAGGGCCAGGAAGGGTTGCTGCTGCAGGCAAGGTTCTGGGTGCAAGCAGATTTTGAGGGCGCAGGCAGGGCTGGGCTGGGGGTGCAAGCAACCCTGCCACCTCATCTGCATTCCTCTGTGCCTCCGACTGTTTTCGAGTCCCAGGATGTAAGGCTGATGAAAGACAGTTAATTCAATTTCAACGGAGAAATTGATTAATGGACTGGATTAAAATAAATCCCCGATGTCCCGCGGTCTCTGCGAAGCATACCAATTGCCCCTTATCTCCCCTCCGCGCTCCGGGAAGAGGCGAGGGGAGAGGGGGCAAGGAGTCGAAGGGCATTTCAAGAGATGCAGCAGCAGATGAGTGGGGGGGAATCGCATCCATGTGGAATTAGTTCAATAGCTTTAAGTGATGTTCTCCCCAAAGAAGTTAACGCAAAGGCTGTTCTCTTCTTTTGGGAAGGAGGATTTGGGGCTGGGGAATGCTGGCAGTGATGGGGCAGGGATGTGGGGACCTGGTACATCCTCCTCCTGCCCTACTTTCCTTTCCCAGGCGCTGGGGAGGAGAACTGGGGTGCCCGCGGTGCTGGGATGACCTGGTTTTGTTCCCCAGGACCCACCGGGGCTCGTCCCTGAAAGCAGCAAAGCCGGGTGCGTGCGGTATGTGGGTCAGAGAAGGGCAAGGAAAACCCTGACTGAGCTCATCAGCTGAAATAAAGCTGGAAACCAATCCAACCGTGTTCTCCCTGGGAGACTGTGACGTTAAATCTTGCAGGGAAGTGCTGGTGATTCCATTATAACCCTGATGGGCTGTGGGTGCTGCAGCTCAGAGGATGGGCCCAGCAAATTGCTGGCACGAGTGATGCTTCCGCAGAAAGCGGAGCTGGAATGGAGCGTGGTGCATGCATAGAATCCTAGAGGCTGGAAAAGACCTGTAAGATCAGCCAGTCCAACCCCATAGTACTGACCGAACCATGTCCCAAAGTGCCACATCTACACATTCTTTGAACCCCTCCAGGGATGGAGACACCCCCACTGCCCTGGGCAGCCTGGTCCAGCGCTTCTCCACTCTCTCAGTGAAGAATTTTTCCCTTGTATCCAATCTAAACCTCCTCTGGCACAACTTGAGGCCCTTTCCTCTCCTCCTCTCCCTTGTTAATTGGGAGAAGAGCCCAGTGCTCACCTCACCCCAACCTCCTTTCATCCCCTGCATCAGGGTCCAGCCTTGAACAGGTAATTCAAGAGCATCTGACCAGGCTGGGAGTTAACTCCTGAGGGCATTCAGGGTGGGCATGGACGAAGCAAGCAGCCCCTTGTCGAGCCTTGGAAGATGCACTAAATATTTAGCACTGTCTCATCAGCCGCAGGCAAGAGTCGTGCAAGGGAAAGCACCAAGAATCGGGGGCTTTTGGAGGCTTTACTGAGTCATGGAGAAGAGAGGATTTCGGGATTTTGTGATTAGTTCTACGCCTGAGGACTCGAAGCTTCCAGCCTGGCAATACCCGCAGCCTCCCTTGCAGTCCTTGAGTTCAAAGGCAATTTGTCTGCATAAAATTGGAGCAACCATTAAATAAGGACCTTTGATACCGAGTTGAGTGGCAAAGCACGGAAATGAGATGCGCTGAGCCTCAGCCCTGTAGGACTTTGCCGAGCAAGGAACCTGAATAATGTGGAGCTGAGATTAATCCCATGTTGTGGTTTATTGTGCTTTGGACAGCAAACACAGACGTGCGAGCACAGCCCCAAGGGCTCAGGGGCCTCGTTTGCCATTGCTCTGCAGTCATTTATAGCCGTGCAAAGTGAATATCAAGTGCCACTACTCAGGCTCTGCTGGTGTTTGACATCCACTTAGCGCTGCTGCCGCATGGGGAAATGATGGCATGAGGATGAGGATGGGGAGGACCAGTCCTGCTGACCCCTCTGCCCATCCCATGCTTACACCTACTCGCTCAAGGCAACATTTCCCGAGCACTTATTCTCTTACGAAAAGTTTGAAGGAGCAAATCGGTGTTTTCTTCCCTTTTTCCTTGCTTGCAGCTGTGTGGTTCGTGCCTGTTATAAGCACTTTGTCTCCCAGGCACTGAAAAAGGCAAAGTTAAAGGTCAAGGTGCTGAATCTGGAGCTGAAAGAGGGTCCTAAAAAAGTGGAGCAGAAATGTTGCTGCAAGGAAAAACGTCCAAGTGGTTTCACCTTCTCTCCCCTGGGAGAGGGCATCAGCTTCCCAGGTGCAAAGCGGAAGCAAAGTCCTACCAGGAGAGGCTGGATGGAAGGGGGATGAAATGCCTGGAGGCAGCAGCTGCCTTTTCCACAGGTCCCAGAGCCTCCCAAGCCTGAGCCTCAGTGCTAGGAAGGTTTTCGGACTCACTGGAAGCAGTCAGAGCTCATGGGAAAAAGGAGATAAATTGCAACCCCCCATCGATGGGAATATGATCATCCTTGTTGGGATCAGGTTGCTCCAAGCCCCATCGAAGCTGGTTTTGAACACCCTCATCCTGAAGAATTTCTTCTTAATTTCTAATCTAAACCTTCCCTCTTCCATCCATCCTTTCTGCCCAGGCTTTTCTACCACTCTTCACGTTATTTTCAAGCCATTTAGCAAATCTGTTGTCCTTGGGTTCCCAAAGCAAGCGATGGGTCGGGCCGGGCTGTGCCTGTGACGGGCTGTCAGGCATCCCACACCTTTATTTTAATCCGGGATGGGGGAGGTGGTAGGATTTGACTGGAAATGAGATGGAGGCGATAGCGGCTAAAGTGCTTTTTTTTATTGAAGCGTTCAGAAAAACCTAAATGTCATCGGTCCTGTCAAAAAGAGATACGGACGGGAGCAAACGTGACTGGATGTGTGCACAGGGGCTGGGAGCGAGCTGGGCTGGTTCTGCCTCGGAGAGGATGCTGACCCAACCCCGTAGCTCTGTTCTTTCTTACACCTTGGAGCAGTTTTCTTGTTGAAAGACCCTGGTTGGATGCTCCCGGCTGAACCTGCGGGAGGCTGGTGGGTGCTGAGCACCGGAGCTGCACAACCAAGCTACACTGCCTGGTTTGCAGCCTCAAGACATGCTTCGAGGGTCTGGATCCATCCTAAACCAGCTCCGAGGTGACTCTATAGGGCAGTGGAGGAGAGCGGAGGTGTGATGCTATGCACGCTTTCCTCCAGCCCCATCCCACTCCTCGCCAGGGCCTTTCATCCTGCGTGCGCCCCGGCGAGCTCCGCTGCTCCCCCTGAACCCTCCAGCTGAAACACGGACGCAGACAGGGAGTAGTTTAAATATTTTAGGAATGCGTTCACCTGAACAGGAGCGATTTTGTTCATAACAAGGATTTCTGGCCGGCTTTGCTTTAAAAAGCAGCGTAACGTGCACGGAATTACAGCACAAAGCGAGTCCAACAAGCATGTAATTAACTACCTCAGAGATTAATGTCACCGCTGTCTGAATCCAGCAGCCCTTTTTGCATGTCCCAGAAGGTCACTGGTTGGAACAGGTTGCCCAGAGCAGGGGTGGAGGGGTTCAAGGCCAGGTTGGATGGGGCTTGGAGCCCCATATCTAGTGGGAGGGTTGGAACTGGATGGGCTTTGAGGTCCCTTCCAACCCAAACCATGATTCTGTGGTTTGGAGTTACCAAACTCTCCAGGATTAGTCGCTGTAGAGGGGGAAGCTGCTCTGTCTCACCTACACGAATGGCACAGGTGACACAAAATCACCTGTAGCTGATCCCCACCAGAGATGGAGTTGAACATAATCACAAAGTCAACCTTCAAAGCAATAAAACAGAGCGCGGCTGCTCTCGGGTGCCGGTTTTCACACGTTGCATCTCTGCCCTGATCGTTTCTGTCACTGCGAGACAGACTCCGAGGCTTCGATGGACGCACCGGCAGGAGATACAAAACTGTCATCGAACAAATAATTGCCCCGAATGCGCCCAACTTAATTTAGGGAGCCCTATCCATCCAGCTGCCTTTCAGATACACCCATCCACCACACAGCCCTCCCCATGCGCTCTGATCCACCAGAAGGAGTTGAAATGAAACATTTTTATTGATCTCGACTCTTTTTATTTTTCATTCCCTGTGTTCCTCACCAGACGTTTCCATTCCAGAAGGGCTCAGTAGGCTCTTCCTCAGGGCTCAGGCACCTCCGTTTCAGGCTCTTTCCCAGGGCTCAGGCACCTCCTTTCAGGTATTGGAGCATCCTCTTGGGTACCACTCCCTGTCACCTGGAGGAGGGATAATTTTAATGCCCCTGCAGCACCAAGCACTGTGTCTGTGGCCAGGCAGGCCTGTTGGAAAATTGTCCTTTAAATAATGAGGCTGGAAAAACAAAAAGGCACCCAGGGAGCATCACTTGGGAAGTTGTCTTGAACTAAAGTAGAATCAGTTGTTCTTTTTCTTCCTCTTCGTTGCTTTTCCCCATGGCCACCCAAAAATGCTGCTGCCCCACACTCGCGGAGATCTCCTCCTTCTGCGTGCATGGAGAATTTTCCAGAAAAATCACGTCTCTTTTATGATGTTCAAGCTCTACCTCACAGCTCGTTGCCGAAGGGGCCTTTGGATTCCCCTCAGGCGCTTTGTTCCTTACAGAAGTCGTTGCTTCTTGTCCTCCACGCCGAGTCAAAGAAATCCTGCAGAATGAGCTGGTGCCATGGGCGAGACCTCCAGCCACGTGGCTGCGGTACCTGCTGAGCATCTCAGGGATGTTTCTGGGCAGGATTTGCTCCCCAGTTCACAGCCTCTTCTTCAGTGGGAAGTTCCCAGACACCTTAGAGCATCTTCCAGTGCTGAAAGGAGCTCCAGAAAAGCTGGAGAGGGCTCTGGATCAGGGTGGGCAGAGAGAGGATGAGGGTTTTCAGCTGGAAGAGGTAAGATTGAGATGAGATCTTGGGCAGAAATGTTTTACTGTGAGGGTGGGGAGGGCCTGGCCCAGGTTGCCCAGAGCAGGAGTGGCTGCCCCATCCCTGGAGGGGTTCAAGGCCAGGCTGGATGGGGCTTGGAGCCCCTGATCCAGTGGGAGGTGTCCCTGCCCATGGCAGGAGGTGGAACTGGATGGGTTTTGAGGTCCCTTCCGACCCAAACCATTCCAGGATTCTATGATCTGATTCTATGCTACTCTGCACCCATGTCTGCATGCCTCAGTTTCCCCATCAACAAAACCAGGACGTTACCAGTGACCCCTGGAACCAGGTGGCACATGCTGGAGGGCAGCTCCAGGCTGTCCCAAAGCCCCTCACGCAGCGGAGTCGCACCGGGCAGGGTCTGTGGGGAGAAAGGAATTTCACAGGCACAGGTAATTTGCTCACAGCCCCCAAACGAGTTGATTCAATTCCACGTTTGCACAGCAGAACCTGCTCAGGGACGAGGCGAGTGCCAGCAGGGCCCATTAGCACTCAGCTGCTTTCTGCTGCTCGTTCCGCTCTCCTTCCCTTCCCAGAATCAAATTAAATCTCTTTTATTAGTTCCCTTTTTTGTACACAACTCCTTGCACAATTAGTGAATAATTTTCAGGAGCACAAACTAATTGCCTTGCTCCGTCCTCACCCTCGCAGAGCTTTTTTTTTTTTTGCTCTCATTTTGCTTTCACTTAATTTTTATTAGGATCAAGAGAGAGGAGAAACCCAACCAAACTGCCACTAACAGCAAACAAAAAACAGAGCTTGGTGCTCAGGAGTGGAGCTGGAGCCAGGGGAAGGCTGAGGAGGATCTGCAGGATGATTTTTACCCCAGTAAATAGGACTGTGCCCCTGTCCCAGTGTGTCTGTCCTGGCAGGGGACAGTGGGAACCTGCTAGCAGCTCATCTCCTTGTGCTAAAGGTACAAAATCCTCCTTTTTTAAATTAATTCTCAAGTACTTTGCTGCAGGCTCGGTTGATTTGGCTGCAAATCAGTGGGTTTGGCTGCTTAGCTCTTAACCCAGGCTGCCTCGATGGGTCACACTCAGATGCAGGATGGGAGCATCAGCCTCACGCAGGGTTTGGATAGCGAAGTCCCTGACCTTTCTTCTTTTCCTTTGCCCCTCAAGGCAAACATTTGCTGTATTTACGAGTAAGGTGTTTGCTTATTAACCATCGCTCGAGCTGCTGCGGCTCCAGCACGGGTTGGAAACGAAGGGTCGATGCCGCTTGTTCCCTCCGATAGATCCCTGAAGCTCTGGGGACCCAATCAATTGAAGGCGACATAAATCACACTAATTAAACTATCCCGAAAGCGCGTTCCGCAGCCTCCAGGGCCGGCGGTGCCGCGCGATGGCCCCTTGGCCATCCAAGCACCGAGGCTCCTTGTCGCAGGCTTTGGGATAATTGATTTTGTGGCCCTTTTTTTTTCTTTATGGATGTCAAAGCCCTCAGAGCGACGGCAGCGGGGTCAGCGGTGGCAAGGATGGGTTTAATTAGCTGCTCTTTTCTCCGCAGAGCTGGCTGGGGGCTTGCAGGTGGGTTTTTTTGAGGCTGCGCTTGGCAGCGAAGAGCAAGCCCTGCCCTGGTTTTCCGAGCATCAGCGCCGCTACCCTGGGATCCTGCCTCTTGCTCCTTAAACGGTGGGAGTCCAGGTGCTGGGGAAGCGTTTTAGAGGAGGGTTAACGGAGATCAGAAAGGGAAATTAATAGCTGAGTGGGGATGCTGCTTCCCAGAGGGGCAGGGATGCTCTGCCAGGCCGGTACCCGCTGGGGCGGTTGGCAGAGGTACCACCCGCATCCCTTTGAAAGCAGCAGCATCCCTGGTCCCCCCCCCCCCACTCATGAATATTCACGCGGCGGCTGCTGCGCTTTATCCCGTGCTGTGCAATTATCATTTTAAAGGCTCGCAAATGCTTATCAGACTGGAGCATGATTTAAAGAAGCGGTTGAGCTGGTGCCTACGGGGGCTTTAGCTGGGGGTGGGGGGGGTGGGCTCTGCTGCGGAGGTGGGAGGCGCGAGCATCCCCCCTGCTCGTGGCTTGGTTGTCCTCGTCTGCGTGAAGCCAGCAGGCTGGCTTGTGGGGATGTTGGTGGTGGGATTATCCTGCTCTCCTCCTCCCCCGAAAGGCTGTCGGGCCCCGTGTAATGAGCTTTCAGATCCATGGGCAAAAAGGCTGGGACAAATCCAAGGCTACTCAAGGATTTCGCGGCCGGCTCCTTGGGAAACGATGGTGAGGATGAAGCCGAGTGTGGCTCTCAGCCCACTCTACACCTGGGGGAAGCCTCCTGGAGCCGCGATCCTTCGCGTTCTGGGCAACATCCAATAAAAACCACTTTGCGTGCAGTTTCCCATGTGCACATGAGGGGATTTTAAAATTTTTTTTTCTTCTGCCTGTTAAAATTAATATAAACCACAGAGCAAGCGGAGAAACGTTGCGCAAGGAGGAACCTGTGTCTCCATCGGACCTCTTGCTGTGCTGCATGTGCTAAATACAGACAGCATCACTATAAAGCCCCTTCTCAGAGCTACGAGCTTCTGCGTGGGGTCTCCAAGAGCTTTTACAAGATAAATTAAATAGTGGAACATTGTTCGTTTAATTGTTAACAGCTTCCAAACTTTTGAGAGAGGGACTTTCTGGTCTAGTGGGAGGTGTCCCTGCCCATAGCACAGCGGTTGGAACTGGATGGGCTTTGCGGTCCCTTCCAACCCAAATGGTTCCACGACTTCACGTGGGGAAGAGGGATTCTGGCAGCCCTGGAGGGAGCATGTGGCGTCCCAGCTTGGATCGCTTTGCAGAAGTGCTGAGCATCCAAAGCCGGGGCTGGGGAAGGAATGGCAAATGAGAACATGATTTTGCAAAAGCTCCCGCTGCAGCCGAATGGTTCAGCATTGGGCCCTTTCCAGTGCTGACTGGGAATATCTTCTCGCCCGCCCCCGCTCCTGCAGCGCATATGCTGCTTGACATATGCCGAGGGTTTTCACTGGAAACCTGAAAAATCCAGCTCTGCAGGAATGCGTTTCCAGGCTCGGGGAGGCAGAACCAAGTTGGTGTTTCAGTTTCTCTGTTTTCCTTGGGAAACAGGTATTTCCCACAGAAACCTGTGGGAACCCTACCCTCCTAGAAAGCTTCGTGTGCGAAGATGAGTTAAATTGGAGCACTGAGTTTCTCACTGCTGTGCCCAGCCTCGAGCCCCACAGACTATGCGTGGGAGGCTTTGTCTGCCAGGTTTGCCCCAGTACCTCTTCTAAGAGGTCTGCTCTGTCACTCCAACATTGTGGAGTCTTAAGAGGAGCCGCTGAGGGACTTGGGGATGTTCAGCCTGGAGAAGATGAGGCTGAGGGGAGACCTTAATCGCTCTCTGCAGATCCTGGAGAGGAGGTTGTGGTGAGGTGGGTGCTGGGCTCTGCTCCCAAGGAACAAGCAATAGGACGAGAAGAAATGGCATCAAATCGCACCAGGGGAGGTTTAGATTGGACATGAGGGAAAATTTCTTCACTGATAGAGTGGAGAAGCACTGGACCAGGCTCCCCAGGGTACTGGTGGAGTCTTCATCCCTGTAGGGGTTCAAAGAACGTGTAGACTTGTCTCTTCAGGATATAGCTTAGTGGGTACAGTGGGGTTGGGCTGATGATTGGACTAGATGAGCTTGAGATCTTCTCCAACCTTAATGACTGTATGATTCCAAGGGATGCAGGAACGCCCTGGGCCACCCCAGGAAAGTCCTTCCTCCCTCCATGGACCAGGGCTCCAGGACAGCGGTTTGTTGGAGCAGAGTCGGGTCGATCGATTTTATAATTAGCACGGTGCCTGTGGAAAGGATGTTTGTAAACGGATCGTCTGCTGGCTTGGATTTCTTCCCCCTCCCCATGCATCAGGCCCATCTTGGGTTATCTCCAGCCGTATCGTGAGGGGTTTTGTTCCTGCCAAGAGAGCTGGATGTTACAAGTGTCCTTTGAATGCACAATCACAGCGGGAGACTCCCCTTTCCCTCCCTTCCCAGGCGCCTGACTTGGGATCTTGTCGATGATTAAGCTCAGTGTCTCATAAATTATGTTTAGCCAAATTGCTACATTAATAAGGGGCTGTGTGTTCTTGGAGGATCATTAATTATAGATACATTTTTATTTTCCCTGCAAAATTGTCCGTGTTCCTCGCTGGGTTGATTCTTGGGCTGCGTCAGGCACTGAGCGCCGGGAGAGGGACAAGGATGGGCTGGAGCTGAGTGATGGGAGCCTTCACCATCCCAGCTTAATGGTTGTTGTGGTCCCTGCAGAGCTTGTCACCCACTTGTGTGATGAACTGTGGATTATTCCCCATCTCAGCTCTCTGTGAATGGTGGAGGGCACTGGATCAGGGGCTCCAAACCCCATCCAGCCTGGCCTTGAACCCCTCCAGGGATGGGGCAGCCACCCCTGCTCTGGGCAACCTGGGCCAGGGCCTCCCCACTCTCATTGAAACTGATTTTTTTCCTAAGATCTCACCTAAATCTCCCCTCTTTCAGCTGGATACCTTTCCCACTTATCCTACCCCTGCACCCCCTGCTCCCTGGATGCCCTGGTCCTGCATCACCTCACCCTACGGCAGCTCTTTGCACTTCAAAGCCTCTCTGGCCGCTGGATGCCAGAGCCTAATTGTTCAGTTCCTATTAATAAGATGCCTCCGATAGCAAAACTGCCCTGCAGGGTTGTATTATCGTTATTGATTCATTATTAACAATTGCTTAGGCCAGGCTGAAGGGTTAGGCTGTGCTCCTCGTGCTTTGGAGAGCATCCAAGGAGCAGTGGAAATCGATGGCGAGTCTTTCCATTGACACAGAGAGGCAGAGGGGCTGGAACTAGACGATCTTTCAGGTCCCTTCCAGCTCAAACCAGTCTATGATTCTGTGCTGGGTAGGGGAGTGTGGGGTAGAGTGGAGAGGATGCTTCCCTGTGTCCCAGGCAGGGCTGGGGCTGTCAGGGTGTCCCCAGGCAGCAGGGACACCTCGTTCCTCACCTGCACCCAGAGTGAGGGATTTCCCTGGAGCCAGCAGGGAAGGGAGACGTTTACTGAGCGATGATAAATTCCCTATGCCCAGATTTATTACAAGAACCAGAATGGGGTGGAAAAGTGGATCCCAGGCTGTTGGTATTTTTTTCTATGAAAGCTGTTAAACTTTTATGTCACGTTGCAATTGTAAATGAAGTCGGCCTTGCAGTTTAAATAGGTTCTGATTAAATAATTGCTCAACCCTGGAGGTGTTCAAGGGCAGGTTGGATGGGGCTTGGAGCCCCTGATCCAGTGGGAGGTGTCCCTGCCCATGGGACTTCAGGCTTTGATGTCCCTTCCAGCCCAAACCATTCCATGATTTTATGATTTTATGATTTTATGATTCTATGACACAGCTCCATCCCCCCAGGTGCTCCATATCCCAAGCAGCCGAGGTGCTGGCTCCCTCCCAGTGCTCTCCTCCAGCCTTTATCACCGGAGCTAGTGGCTCTATGACAGGATCTTCCTCCCTGCACTCTATGGCCGTGCTCATCATCAACCAACCTCTGCGGGAGGCAACTGGGTTGGGGCAGAGCCTCGTGCTTCCAAACTTCAAGGAGAGCAGGTCTGCTCTTTAGCACTTTTCCTCCTGTACTTGTCAGCATGCACATACACACACACGCATCCACCTTCCTCCCCGATTCTCATCAAAGATTTAGCAGCAAAGAGACAATGATATTTGCAGTGAGCTCACAGAGGCTCATCGTCTTCACAGAATATACTTCAGTACACTTACTAGTACATTAGGAAGCGCTATAAATATTTAAAGCTAAACTGTCGTTGCCCAAATAAATTAGCGAGCTCTGTCAGCTCTCGGTTTGCTCCCTCTTTCTCCTTGCCTTAACTTAACCAGCCCTCGGCCCCCCACCCCTCAAAGGAGAAATCAGAGGGATGCTGATTTGATTGAAGCTTTCGGCACACGGATGGGATCTTCCTCTCCCCGTGGACCCAGCGGGGTGTGCTCAGACGCTGGGGATCGGCCCTGGGATGCCCTAACTTTGTGGTACCGTGAGGTTCTGCAGGCTGGTGAGCACCTTGGGCTGGAGGGGGCACCCAAAACTTGCAGGAGAGATGGGGTTATCCAAGCTCCAGCAGTTCCTCTGGGACCCTAGAGCGTCGCTTTGGTTTCCTCTTTTGCAAGATGACAGCAACGGAGTCATCTTATGAATTATGAAATGTACAACACCGCGTCCAACCCAGTGCTTGAAGGTATTAAGCTAATATTTTCTGCTCATATTGCAACGTCTTCTGAGCAACCCGGTCACCCTTGACCAGCAGATTGCAGGAGCCTGGCTGTAAAGTGAAAGCAACCGTGTCCTTGAGGAGCTGAAGGATATGAAAAGGGGTTTGATAGTTAAAAAAAAAAAAATCTATTCTAAGCTGGAGCAGAGTATTTGTATGGGGGAAAAAATGTATAGAAAGCAGAGATGATAGAAAATTGGCAAGGCTTGGTAAACCCTTATGAACAGCTCAGCTTTACATCAGCAGCAAAATAAATATATTGATAATTCCCCTTTGGAAAAGTGTCTATAAATTACAGCTGCTTGATGCTGCTAATAAGGCAGGGGTGGTACGACCAGAGCAGTAAAAACTGGCTCCAGAGTTAGACACTCCCAAATCCTGTTTTAGTCCCAGCTGAGAGAAAATAAAACCCAAATCCAGAGGAAACTGCTGCCTCGTCAGCTGAGGGAGGGGGAGTTGGGGTCCCTAGTGACCCCCACAATGGGACCTGGCAGGGGGACAGGGTTATCCTGATGGCATTGATACCCTGGAGATGGTGAGGCTGCACCTCAAATCCTGAGTTTGGTTTGGGGCCCCTCAATACAAGGAGACTGAGTGGATGGAGCATTTCCAGAGAAAAGAATGGCTCTGCCTTCCCCCCTACTAAGTCTTTCCTTGTCTCTTTGGAGAAACCGTGATGTTAGGTATCACCTCCAGCACACATACAGCCCCAGAGGGACACGACTGGGACCACGGGGCCCATCACAGGATAATTAATAGGAGGAAAACAACTCAGTTGATCGCAGTAAATGGTTAAAACCCTATAGCTGACTCCCAGAGAATGCAGGGGACTGTGAACTTTTCCTCATTACTTAAAATGATAAATAAAAATCTCATTAGCGCTCTTCCCTTGCACAGTTTTAAACAACCCCTTGAAGTTACAACTCTCTTCCCAGCCATGTCATGGGACCTGTGTAGCATCAACATCCGCCACAGAAATTCCTGTTTCATGGAAACTCCTATTTCTCCATCCAAATCCCCACAGTGGAGCAGTTCGTCCTGCTTTCTGTGGGCGCTGGGCTGGCCCTGGAGCTGCTCAGTGCTGTTATGGTGCCACCAAGCCTGTTTAATATCGAGTGATTTCCTGCTCCGAACAACACTTAATGTCAATTATTGCATGCGGCGCAGGCAGTTTTTCAATTAACTGCCCTATATAATTTTATGTTTCCAGTCTACTTGTATGTGGTTTGTGCATAAACCTTGCGAAATGATGGCCCGGGCAGACAGGAGCCATGAATTTATTTTTAAAAGGACATGGCTGGGAGCCACAAAATCTGGATTTTGTTCTCCACCCTTGCCCAGGGGCTCTGGCGGGTTTTGCCTTGGGCAGTTGGGTCCCACTTGGACAACAGGTCTACCCCTGCTGGACGTGCATCTGGATTCCTCCACGTGCTCTTGGAGTCACCTCTGCAGCCCCTTTTTGGGGTGAAGAGGGTGGATTTAGCACCATTCCTGCGCTGAAGGCTTTGATGATGTGGGGAGGATTTGGTCAGGAGGCTCCTTTTGGGAAGGAATAGCTGCCATTAACCATTTACACGAATCATAGAATAACCAGGTTGGAAGAGACCCACTGGATCATCGAGTCCAACCGTTCCCATCAATCACTAAACTAACCTCTTGCTACACGAACTCAGCCCAACTTAAGACTCCTTGCCAAGTTAACTCTTGTTAACACGCAGGGAGACGAATACTAGTTCGGATATGTATATTTACTCCAATAAAATCCAAAGTGCTCTTTTTAGTTTCAAAAAGCCAAGGTTCCCAGCAAAGGCAGGAGAAGACCCGTGCTCCGCCTGTCGACTTGATGAATGTGCTGTGGTCCGAGCCAGACCACTTAGCTTCCCCTTGTGCTTAAACTAATCCCCGTGTCCATCAATCACCGGGGAAAAGGCTCGGACCTTCATTTATTACAGCTCCGATAAATATGCGCAGCAAAGGCAGTTTTCCTATCAGCAGAGGTGGAAGGGGAAAGGGGAGAGAGGAAACCTTTTCCACCCTCATCCCCTGTGTCTTCTGGTCATTCCCGCTTAGGGACCAGATTTCCCAGGATCAGAGATGCTTCTGCTCCCCAGGTTTGCTCCCCTGCAGCTAGACAGGGTGTAAAGTAAAGAACAGATTGCCCTGACACAGCTGTGACCTGTGGTACTTAAGGCTTGGTAAATATGTTCTTAATAATCAACTGCTATTTATTTAATGTACAATGATTCTGCTGCCAGGCTCCAGCAAAACACACTGTTAATTAAAAATATCTTTGAAAACTGTCCTCTAAGGAGACTATTTTATACTATCTGAGGGGTTTTTTTTCCCTATTTTTGCTATTCACCCTCTTTTCTTTGCCCAGCCCTGCTGTTCCTCTTCTCTTTTCCGTATCATCCTGATGGTGTTTGGGGCTGGGTACCTGTGTTCTGGCTCTTTACCCTGGCAGGTGGGCAGCGGTGGTGATCTTGGCTCTAAACTCCTCTTGGCTCCTGAGATTTAGGCACTTTCCTCTCTCTGCTCCTCTGGAATCAGCACAGGATGGTTTGTAGCTGGGAGAGCCGTGGTGGTGATGCTTGTGATGCAAACACCGTGGTGATGGAGCCCAAGGGAGAAACCAGCCTGACGGAGACCTCAAAGCAAGATGCTGCTGCCCGTGGCCACCAAAAGCTTCCCTGGAAGGGATGCAGTGTCTGCCTGCTTCCCTGTATCCCTGTACCTCTGTGCTTGGGATGCTGATGCTCTGTCCCTAAAACAGTTGGGGCCATCCGCTCCCCAGAAAAAAAAGGCAAGGTGATTAGAGGTTAATATTAGATCCTGGCTGGGAGCTGGTAAGCCAGCTGTAATTGCTTGGATGTGGGATAGTGTAATTATAATTCCCAGGTAATTAGGAGAGTACATTCAAGCAGGTTTTGTGTTAATGTTATGCTTTACATCTCACGTTGCGGAGTTATTAAATGTGGTCCCTGCTGCCTCATCACAGGCTCTTCCCAGCCTTGTGCCACCCCAGTCCTGTGCCATCCCAGTCTCATCCTGGTCCTGTGCCATCCCAATCCCGTCCTTCAGAACCTTCTCACCACATCAATTCCACCTCTCCAGCCGTCTGGGATGGAGAAAGCAACCTCAGTGCTGGCAGCCAGGATGGGATGTTTGTGCTTGGCTAAGACTTGCTGCTGCAAGGGGAAAAAATAGCAAATAAAAAGCATCTGATTGATTTTTTTGCATTTCTTTTCTATTAACTAATGGAAGAGGAGCACTTGAAATAGGAGGCTTTTGCAGTCAGACTCGGGTCTGTGTGCCAAAGCTTCCTAGGGGACTGTGGTCACCAGGCTGGAGGGCGGATTCCCTCTGGGACCTGGGCAGCCCCTTCTCCACTGGGACAACAGCTTTTACAAGCTGGATGATGCCAAACGCTTCCCATGGGGCTTCAGACGGAGAGAGCTGGCGTCCTCCGAGAGCTGATGGCATGAAGGGGAAGCCGGGATGGGACGACTGCGTCTGAGGAAGGGGAAGAAATCAAGGTGAAACCTCCTAGCTGCTGCCTCTGCTCCCAGCCTCTCAGATGAAGCAGGATTAGTGACTCCTTTGCAGCCAAAGCAGCTCATCTGAGCCTGAAGATAAGGCGCGGAGGCAGGGAGGGGAAGACAAAACCTCTCTCCAGGCAGCCAAGATCTATGGGAGCCCCGCTGAGCTGCAGAAGGCAGGCCAAGCTGTCCTGCAGAAACCCTGAGCTGCTTTCCGCCTCCTCAGGCTGGACAGATTTGGGGTTTGTTGTTTCCTAATGATTTGTTTTGCGTTTGTTTCCTCCTTTCAGCTCAGTGGCTGCCGGAGCAAGGGATGCTGTGGGGAACGGAGCAGGAGTGATGATTAGAAGTCATTTGAAGAGTAATTAGGTTTGATCCAGGACCCTTTGGGATCCCAGGTCTGCTCCTTTTGCTCCCGGCACATTTTTTATTGGAGATGGTGAAATGGTGCATGTCAAAACAAGGGACGTGATGGTGCAAGGAGACCCAGGGGCAGGGAGTGCAGGCAGAGGTGGGACTGGATGGGCTTGGAGGTCCCTTCCAACCCAACCCATTCTGTGATTTTATGAAAATACAGGGACACAGAGCAGGGCGGTGGGAGCTCACAGCATGGTTGGGGAACTCAGAGCTGTGCTGAGCATCTTGCAGCCGAGCCAAGGAGTTCGCTGCAGAGCCAAGGAGCTGCCACAATGCTGCCAAACATGGCGATGCCCCTTCCAGCCTCGCTAGGAGCAAGAAACGCGAGAGCCCCAGCCCTGCTGTCTGCGTCCTGCTCTCCTGACCAGCTCTGCTCTGGGAAAAGGGCTGAGCAGGAAAGCAGGAGCCTGATAAAATCTGGGACAGCCCCAGTGAGCCCCTGATGCTAACCTAGATTGGTTCTGGCATCAAAGAAGGGTCCAACGCTGCCGTAAACATTTACTTTAAACCTGGTGGGGGCTCTGCCTGCCTGGGCTTGCGTCTCCTCTTTGCCAACCCCGAGGAATCGGTGCAGAGCGAAATGTTCCTATTCCTGAGCTCCTTGGCTGTATTTTACCCCATATGTCATAAGACAGGATGCCTATACGATGTGTTTAGCTATTGTCTCTTCTGGAAGGTTTCCACGTCCTTATTTATAAGGCCTCTCCAGCCCAGAACAACCCCCTTTGGAAGATCAGTAGCACAATCATCACTGGGCCATGAAATAAGACCCGAGGAAGTATGGCTGAGCATAATTTACCTACCACACAGCTGAACCTGCTGAGAAATAAACCTCCGTCCTGCGGGAACGAGGCAGCATCTTCCCGATTGCTCTCTTAGATCACGCAGCCCTGCCGGCAGCCGGCTCCTCTATATTTGGTGCAGCCTCTTCATCCCATTCCAAGCGTGATTCTTCATGATCGTCCCTAACGTCTTGTGCACAGGCTGCAGGATAGGGTGGGTTTTGACTCTCCCTTTTTATTTCCCCATCTCCTTTAGTTTATACCAGATGGCTGCTGCATCCCAGTGGTTCTCCTCTAGGATTTCCACCACTCCTTGAAGCCCAGACCTTAGTCCCCACCACCCAGTTGGGATGGAGAAGGGGCCACCTCTCCCAGAGGCACAGAAGAAAATCAAAGGAACCATCTCAAGGAATACAAGAGCCCCTCCAAAAAGATTTAATAGAAGGGACATTTGGCCCAAGGTCCACGCTAACCCCAGCTTTAACATCACAATAAAGTTCTAGCTCCACATGAGTGACGTGCGACTTCTCTGCAAATGGTCTGGTGGAAAAAAAAAAAAATCTACATTTTTCTTCTCTTTCCCTGCACTTGAGGGAGAAGAAAATGAACAAAAAAGAATTATTCAGGCTGGGTTTTTTTTTATTATTATTTCCCACTTTTTTTTTTTTCCTCTGAACACTTTCAAAGTTAATTTCAAAAAGCTGGGAACACTTGATAGTTTTAATTAATCCACTGCCTGGGGAAATACAATTTGTGTAGCCAAAGCCTCTCACTTTCCTCTGGATAGCTATCGCGCTCCGGGTAACGCTGATGGTTCCAGCACGACAGCGATGGCAGCAGCGACTCCAGTGGTTTTATTTCATTACAGCATAAAAGCACCACGTGCCAGGTTTATTTTGGCCTGGCCAGCTGAGAGGGGGGGGGACACAGGATTTAATGGAGATCAGCTGGAAACCCTGCAGGAACAGCTTGTTCACCCAAACTTCAAATCAATTGAAAAACAAAATCTTGAATGATTTTTTTTTCTCCCCCAGTCACTGGTTGGGTCTCATTCAAGCCATTCCAGAACGCTGCCATGCGTTTGAAATACAGCACTGGGCTTTTGTTTCCTGCTGTCGTTTGCTAATTCAATTTAATTAATTAAAAGTGATCAAGGAGCAGGGCAAATGGAGCCTCCTGACGCAGGGAGAGGTGTCCCTGCCCATGGCGGGGGTGGAACTGGGTGGGCTTTGAGGTCCCTTCCAACTCAACCCATTCCATGATGGTACGACCATCACCTTGTTGCCTGTTTACAGGTCAGCAACATCTGGCAGGGTGGAAACCCACCCTTAACAGCCCCCCCAGTGCCGGGGGAGTCCCCATTTCATCTCTGAACTGCTAGAAATAGCAGTATTGGACACAATAAGCCCCCTCAGCTCCAGCAGAGGCTGTAAACCAACCCTCTATTCCGGGAATGAAGCAGCTCGGTTGAGACCAGCTCTTATCCGCACTGGACCTCCCACACGGAAACTCATCACCGCGTTGGTTGAGGGTTTGCTCATACAAAAGGGAGGGGAAGAAAACCCCAGCTCGATGCACTCAAGCCATCTCCAGCACCGAGATGCAGCCCTCTGAGGGGACAAGGTGGTCTGTTTGCATGTGATGATGGGTGGAGAAGGTGGTCATGGACCGCCCAAAGGATTCTTTTTGCATTTTCTCCACCATCCCCATCTCACTCTCATTAGGAGGCGAGCAGTTCAGGCCCATCATTCCCCATAATCTAGCATAAACACTGCATTTTCTAGCCACTTAGCTGGGGCTGGCATTTGGAAGTGACATTTAAAGGTCACTGCCAATCTCTCCTGCATGGAGAGTGTGTGGGGTGGGGGGGAGAGAGAGCATTTTTGCCACGCCGCGATGGGACCAGGGGTGCGAGCAGCATCAGCAACGACACTGAGTTTGGTCCCTGCCTCCCCGCCCCTTTTACCCTCCTCCTCGTGTTTCGTGCCCCTCTTCGCAGCCAACAACTTTTTCATTCCCCTGCGAGGAAAGGTGCCGCTCTCGGAGATTTATGGCTGGTTCTCCCGGTGGAGAGGGCTCGGCAGGTGTGCATGTGCGACACACACTTGGAAAGGTGATTCCCGAGTTCTGAAGGCAGCAAAGCCTCATTTTCACTGACAACTTTGACATTTGCATCATTATTATTATTATTATTATTGATACGGTTTTGCTCGTATTCAGGGCAGTGCGTTTTCGCTATTCTACCCCACTTCACAGCAAGTGCATAAGTGGGGACATAACACACGTTTTAAATCATTTTTTTTTAAAAAAAATCACACTTCACGTTGTCAGCTCCCAAAAAATAAAAAATAATAAGTCAATACAAATGAAGTCAGAAAGAAGAGAGCCTCTGTTTCCATTCTTTAAACCAGGTTTCCAGGCAATTATTCTCCTATCATAAAATTAATAAGGATTCTGCTTGAACATTCAATAGGCTTTGCTTTTGCATTGCATCTTTGAGGGAAAAGGAGGATAGAATGCTTAATTAGGTTCCTACAGCCTCTCCTGCTCGCACAATGGGTGGATAACGGAGTCTGTAGGCAGCTGTCCTTGCCTGAGAGAACCAGGGGCTCACGAAGAAGATGGGGTTTGTAGGAGCGTGGGGGGAACTTCTTGTTTAATTAATAAGGACGGTGTCGGAGGAGCAAGGAGAGCTGGGGCTCAGCCCATGAGGAGAGGGATCAATGCCAGGCTAATTGATCACCTTTTCTCGATGCAGAAGGAGACGTGTTCTTGTATCGACAGGCATTACAGAGAGCTGCGTCCATGGGATGAGCCTCTTGCACCGTTGCAGGGCTGGGAAGGGACTCTGGTATTGACCCTGTCCTGCCAAAGCAAGGCGGCTCGCACGCAGCTAACAAAAATCAAACAGCGTTAACGAAAGGTACGCAGATGATAGGAAAGGTCTCAGTGGTGATCTGTGCTGCTTGGTTTGCGCCTGTGGTTTGCAAACCGAGGTCAGAGAATCGTAGAATCACTTAGTTTGAAAAGAACTTTGAGATCATTGAGTCCAACTACTGAACCAGATCCCTGAGCACCTCATCTGCCTGTCTTCTAAACAACTCCGGGCACGGGGACTCAACCACCTCTCTGTGCAGCCTCTTCCAGGGCTGGAGAATCCTTTCAGTGATGGATTTTTTTCCCCACTACCCCATCTAAAATTCCCCTGGTGCAACTCGAGGCCATTTCTTCTCATCCTATCACTTGTTACTTGGAGAGGAGACCAGCAACCTCACCACAACCTCTTTTCTGGGAGCTGCAGTGAGGGATGAGGTCTCCCCTCAACCTCCTCTTCACCAGGTCCCTCAGCTGCTCCCAGAACCCCTGGGCTCCAGACCCTTCCCCTTCTCTGGACACGCTCCAGCATCAAAAGCTTCTGTATCGACGCACAGATCCTGGGCTGTCAGGTCATTTGAACTTTACACTAGTCTTTTTCTCTGCTCCTTTTCCCTTAGTGTTTCTCCTGGAGGTGCCTCTCTACCTCCCCAGCCATCCCCGTGCCCGACTTTCCCCTCCAAGCACTCTCTTCCCTGCCCGTCTGTGCTTTTCCGCGTCCTCCTTAACCAGAAACAATCAGATCTGGAGAAGCAGGAGCCTCAGAAGTAACAGAGCGATAGATAAATGGATGTGTCCATATGGAGAAAGACAAATAGACGGGAAGATAAGGAGACTGGGTAGCGAACGCTGCGCGTCTGAAAGCAAATTAAGAAATTTCTCACATATGTTTCGTTCCATCAAAGCCTCAATTATGCAGCCTGTGTTTCCTACCTCAGCGCCATAAATAAAGCATAGTTTGCAAAAAGGACAACAATAATATTACCCTAATATTATTGCAGCCCATAAATAAGCACAGGGAGCGACGCCGCTGATCGTCGGGAGGTCATTTTCCAATTCAGCATCCGCTTGTTTAGCGCACAGAGTCTGCAGCCACCGCGTGCGAGGGTCGGGGTCTGCGCTGGGTACCAGCAGCATCTCTGTCGTTTAAGAGGAGCTACGTTATCAGCAGGGCTCTAATTAATGATCTGCTGTTGACCACGCCTGAACCAGAAGTAAATCAACACGATCCCATTGACACCAGTCAAAATACGATGATCTACAGCCACTAAGCATCCATCCATCCATGTCCCTGCAGTTCATGTGCCTCGACGCGGCTCTATCGAAGTGTTTGTAAATATACATTTCTGCATGTGCATATGTGTTTATTTCTGTTTGGCTCTATTTATACACACTTACACATGCATATATAATTTTCTCTCTTTAAAATATTAAAATAAATTACATCTTTTCACAGAACACAGGCATTAATTCTGTTTCCAGGAGATTTGTCAAATCAGTGGTCTGTGTTTGCATAACAAGCTCTTTGGTTATGCTGCACTGCATATAAATTACCGCGTTGTCAGGCTCCAGATCAAAATCATTGGGTTTTAAGCAGAATCTCTCACATTGATTAAGATGTGCTTTACGTTATGTGCATCCATTACATCCAGAGCCCCAAAGGCGGCTTCAGCAAAAGGCTGGATGTGGCCAAAGGGACGCTGGAAGCCCCACAACCCTCTCGAGTCCCTTACAGATGGGATCCCTTCTTGCTCTGGTCTGTGGCGGGTAGGGATGGGTGCTGGGGGAATCATAGAATCATTTGGTTGGCAAAGACCTTGGAGATCATTGAGTCCAACTGTACCTGTCGCTGCTAAATCATCCCTGAGCACCTCATCTGCTTGTCTTTTAAACCCCTCTATGTGATGAAGGCTCCACCATTGCCCTGGGCAGCCTGCTCCAACAGTTCACCGCTCTGTTGGTAAAAAAAAAATCCCTAATATCCAATCTAAACCCCACCCTGGTGCAAATTGAGGCCATTTCTACTCGTTCTATCCTTTGTTAGTTGGGAGAAGAGCCCAGCACCCACCTCACCATAACCTCAGGAGCTGCAGAAAGAGATTAGGTCTCCCCTCAGCCTCCTCTTCTCCAGGTTAAACAGCCCCAGGTCCCTCAGCTGCATATCATAACACTTGTTCTCCCAACCCTTCTCCAACTCTGTTCCCCTTCTCTGGGCACCATCCAGCCCCTCAATGTCCTTCTTGTATTGAGGTGCCCAAAACTGAACCCAGGATTCAAGGATGCTCCATCCCTAGGCCCTGCCTGGGGATGATTTGGAGCCGCTGACTCCTTTTAGCACCACAGCAGCCACAGCCTCGCATGCAGTTTGGGCTCTCGTGTTATCACACACACACAAAAAAACTCTATTAAACGTACAAACCCCAGACTGGATCTCCTCCTCTTAAAAGCTCCACTTATCTGCTGCAGCAGCAAACAGCTTGGGGTTTATAAAGTGTAATCGAGAAGCGCAGTCTCCCCGCCGACACAGGCAATAGTCATCTGTTCGTTTGTTTTAATGAGATAAAACCCTCCCCAGAAGTCAGGGCTATGAGCTCTGAAGCTCTTTGCTTGTCTCTGACTTTCTTCATTCCTGTTTGCCTGTCCAACCAGGGACTGGCCGTGCTGCTTGCTCTCTGACTTATCTGGTTTCGCTCTGATGCTCGAACACAAAGTGCGTCGAGTGCCTGGTTACTCGGGGACCTCCATGGGCTGGGACCCAAAATCAGAAGGGCTAAAAGTCTGCGCTGCTTTGGGTGATCAGAGAGCTGACAGCAAGGATGGTCAGTAAAGCCATCAGTAAATTAAAGTATCAGTAAAGCCCATCAGTAAAGTTATTCTGGAAAAAGGGATTTTTTTAAGGGGAAAAAGGGCATAAAGTCATAGGTCAGAATATGCTACAGCATGGAGATGCCTATCTTATATGAATCAGAGAATTTCTTGAGTTGGAAGGGACCCACAAGGACCATCAAGTCCAGCTCCTGCCACTGGGGGAATTGGCCAAGTGCCTCTGGAATACAGTCCAGCTTATCACTGGAACTGCTCACCGGGGGAGAGCTTCCAGTGCTCCACCAACCTCTGAGTTAAGAACCTTTCCCTTATGTCCAACATGATCCTTCCCTGATGAATCTCCTGCCATTCCCATGGGTCCTGTCACTGCTCACCAGAGAGGAGCTCAGTGCCTGCTCCTCCTCCTTGTGTGAGGAAGCTGCAAACCACAATGAGGTCTCCCTTCAGTCTCCTTTTCTCCAGGCTGAACAGACTAAGTGTCTTTAGCTGCTCCTCGTATATCTTTCCCTCTCCATCCCATCTCTAGGTCTCACTCAGCTCCATAGCTCCATCTCAGCTCCATCCCATCTCCAGGTCTCACTCAGCTCCATCTCAGCTCCATCCCACCTCTAGTTCTTGCTCAGCTCTGGCTATTCAGCCCCTGCATCCCTCTGTCAAGCTCCTCACATCCCAGTGGCACTGTAACAGTTCTTTTAAGTAACAGCTTCACCGTGATAGAGAGACGGTGCGGGATGAAAAGCCAACCAGGTGCCCAGGTGGCTCCGATGGCAAAACCCACCTTTCCCATTGAAAAAAGCTCCTCGCCAGGGCTTGTCTTGCTGCAGCTTTCTGGCTTCCCGGAGGCTGCCAAGTAAAAAAAAAAGGGGTCATTTCTTGCTGTATTTTTAGCTCGCTGGCACCTGCCCATGAGGAGCGAAGGTGAGACTTGCCAGCTCACTTCATGCAAGACTATAGAGTCGCAGCAGATGGGAGCGGCTCCTGGTTGCTGACAGGGATGTGAATAGAAGCTTAAATTAAAGCAGCTCAGTTCTGGAGGCCTGGGTGCTTTTTCTCTGCGTGCCAGGAGTATTTTGCCTTAGTTTGCACAGAGGCACTGGGGAGCCAGCTACAGTTTAATTGTATTTCTTTAATTTTACCAGCCAGAAGCCTTGAGGCAGAGCCACATGAAAAGAAATTATGATTCGGGAGAATTCCTCTTTTTGTTTACCTATTTAAAGTGCATTTCCTCGGTGCTTTTCCCATTCAAAACAGAGAAAGAAACTCACAGAAAAATGCAGCAAAATGAGTTTTAAAGTCTCCTACTGTGCTTGTGCAGAGGAGGAGAAGGGACTTAGTGATGTCCCAGGGTGCCTCATGCCATATAGATATTTATTTATTGGGGAAAAGGAGCTCCAGGAGTCCCTGATGCCAAATACTGAATCGAATTAAGTGCAAAGAAGCCTCAGAAAACAACAGATTTCCAGTATGGAAAGGGGCTGCAGGAAAGCTGGGGAGGGACTCATGATGAGGGAGGGCAGGGACGGGATGAGGGGGAATGGATTTTAGCTGCAAGAGGGGAGGTTGAGATGAGATCTTAGGGAAAATTGTTTTGCTGTGAGGGTGGGGAGGCCCTGGCCCAGGTTGCCCAGAGCAGGGGTGGCTGCCCCATCCCTGCAGGGGTTCAAGGCCAGGTTGGATGGGGCTTGGAGCCCCTGATCCAGTGGGAGGTGTCCCTGGGGAGGCCCTGGCCCAGGTTGCCCAGAGCAGGGGTGGCTGCCCCATCCCTGCAGGGGTTCAAGGCCAGGTTGGATGGGGCTTGGAGCCCCTGATCCAGTGGGAGGTGTCCCTGGGTGGAACTAGATGGATTTGAGGTCACTTTAACCATTCCACAACTCTATAAAACACAGCCCGGCCCCAGCCCCTCCACTCACCCCGCAGACAAGCATCCTTGCAGCAATCCCTGCGAATAATCCAAAGCCACCAAGCGCAGCGCGCAGGGGGGACCCGCAGAGGGACCCTTCGGGCTGATATTCCTTCAAGGAACATTTCCCAATCTATAAATTTTTTCCACCAAAATGCAGGACAAAACATAATGTATAAAAAATTGACCCGAAGATGTATTATGCTACCGCATAGCAATCCTGTCCTCGGGAATTTATGGCTTCGATATAGCCCTGGTTAAAAGAGGTTCTGCTGCCTGATGGAGGAGTTCAATCCGTCTTGTATTTGTTGCAAACTATCAATATTATGGTTCGTCCATTTAAAGGGGAATTGGGATCAAGCCTTCTTGGCTATTTGTAAGAATAAATAAATAAATAAATGGAAAAAAAATCTTTATTCTTGGCCTCGCTCTGGGTTAATCCTTTGGGATCTTTCCCTTTCCCACCCTGTTCCAGGGATGCGCTGAGTTTTGGGTGTGCGAAGCGCTGCTGCCTGGCAGGAGGGACCCAAGGGATGGTGGTGCCGGTAGCTGGTTTTACAGCAGCAAATCTCCCCTTGCAGCTGCTCTTGCACGCACGCATCCGTGCCCGCTTCTCCTCTCGCTCTAACCCAGCCCATCTCCCCTTATTTTATGCCTTTATTCCCTATAAAACCTGCCCTGCATAGCCGCGCTCGCTGCCGGCGCAGGATCCAGGGTGTAAAAGTTTGGGAGTGAAATCAATCCATCATCACCAAGTTTATAGTCAGCCCTGTCGAACACTTCACATTCTAATCACGGCTAAAAAATCCTGCTTGATATCCCCCCCAGATGAGGCAAAAGGAAAATGCAAACCCAAAGCCCGGGCTTTTTCTTGCCTTTTGCCTTGTGCGAGGATGAAGGGGCTCGGGGATGATGCTCAGTGCTGGGATGTGCATCCTCCCCCAGCCAATGCTAAGAAAAAAAAGGGGGTATCCCACCACGTTACTCTCCTAGGGTGTCTGCTCCACACTTTGCAGGAAGGATGTGGTGCCAGGAGCTGCCAAATTGATTTTTGCAGCGCGGTGGCACAGCCTTTGTCGGTTTTTGGCAGGGGGGGAGCTGGCACAGCCCGCAAGGTTTTGCGATGATTTACGCTGCAGCAGGGCCAGCGTGCAAGGTGCTGGGCAGAGATACCCCTGCAGGGTGAGCAGGCACCTCCGAATGGGAGCGATGGGGAGGAGAAAACCAGCAGGGACTAGGAAGCGTTTGTTGGTGTCAACGCAAAAAAGGTTTGTGCTTGTGAAAGGAGCCCCTTTCAAGCCGTGACCAGGCAGAGTTGCTGTCCCTCCTGCTACTTAGAGCCTCCCAGAGCGATGTGCAATCTGCTCCCGTCTTGTCCCTGCTCTTCCAGATAACGTGGGAGCAGCGGGACCACTTCAATCATCCCTTTCCTTTAAGCAGAATCTCATGAGAGAGCCTGGCTCTGCTGCAGAACCATCCCTGCATCCCCAGGCTGGGCATCCCATGGGCACAGCCCCTCGCCTGCATGGCCAGAGCCCACCGAGGGCAGCATCCCAGCCATCATCCCACCCTGCTCCTGCCTCCACATCAGCTTCTCCTCCACTGGCAGGAAGGGCGAAAGCAGAGCACCGGGCAGAGGAGGGATTTGGGAGAAAGGAGGTTTATAAAACACTCAGCAAAGTTCCACTCGCTGCTTCAGGTCTGAAATTAATAGGTGCAACCCATAATCCTCTCTTGGAGAGAGATGGAGCAGGGAGGGAGGGAGGGAGGCAAGAGAAAAATAATGGTCAAATCCTCATGCTTTGCTGTCGGGAGAGTCCTGCAGGTCTGTGGAGTTCAATGCATAGGAAATGAGGTGGAGACTCAGCATGTTTGCAGGGAACACGGGTTAAAAGTGACCTTCACAAACTCAGCCCTGGGTGCAGAGCGGCGCGAGGCTGGCTGGATCCCCACCCTGCACAGCCAAGCTCTGGGGGAGAGGGATGGGGAGGCTAAAATCCAGCCTTTCTGAGCAGGCAGCGCTGCAGGCAGGGAGGGGTGGGCAAGTGAGAAAGAAATGAGGTTGAAAGAAAGAAATAAGGCAACGCGGTGCCTTGCCTGGCTGGATGGGTGGCACCAGTTTGGGGTGGCATCACTGGAAAGCCCTTGCACCCAGCCAGGAGCTGCCTTGTTGTTGGGACCAGAGCATCCCCCGCGCATCCCGCTGCCCATGGGGACCCCCTCTGTTCCTCTCCCCACGGCATCAAGGCTCCCTTGCTCATCCTTCACCTGATCTTGGAAATCCTCCCCGCAGGGTCTGTGCTTTTCATCCCCACCCCAATGAAATCCGGCTCTCCCGGCCTCGCCGCACGCGTCCCCGCTCGCTATTCACATCACTCACTCGCCTCTCGCCTTCAAAGGGCTCCTAGGAGAGGGAGGACGTGGCCACATCTGTGTGCTGAGGGTTCTGTTAACAGCTGCTCTGCACCAGGGAGATCAAACCAGGGGCAGGGAGAGAGGAGAGGCAGCTTCTTCCTAGACGGATTTTACGAGAAAGCAAAGACAAATAACGGAGAGAAAGGATAGAGGGGAGGATTTCTTCCCACTGTGCTTCCTGCAGGTGGAGCAGAACGTAGGACAGTGACCATCCTGCTGCTTGATATCTGCCCTCAACCATCCTCCCCTCTCCTCCACCACCACGTCTGCCCTCAGGGATGGCACCACGAGCACGCGAGGGAGAAAATACATCGCCTGCTCCTCCTCCATCAGCCCCGTCCTCCCAGCTTCCCCATTTCCACCACTCGGCTGGTCCCTCCCTGTCCTAAATGCAGACCAGGTGTCTCACCTTGATCATTCAAACAGGTTGTAGGTGTTGCCATCAGGGGATGCTCTGAGGGGATGAACTATACTGGGAATATTAGCACTGGTAAATCGAAAAGTAAAATGCTGCTGACATCAGATTCTTGGTGGGACTGGGCAGTGAGGATGGCATGAACCAGCTCTACAACGTTCTCACCACCATTGGTGATGCTTTAATCGCTGTTTTCAGGGACCAACTGGCAAAACCAGCAGGAACGAGGGCTCAGCGCCTGCTCAGCCACCACCTCCCCGGCTGCCAGTGATGAACGAGCCACTGGGAAAGATGGATGAGCCGAAGCTTCCAAGGGCCCCACGTTCGTTGATTATGAGAGCTGCTCAAGCAGTGCTGAGAGCAGCGAGCGCTGGAGGTGTTTAAAGGAGCAGCTGGTGCACTGGGGAGCTCAAAATTAAAGGAAAAACGCTTTCTCTCCCGAAAAGCAATCTATTCGGAAACAATTATGCCCCAGTACCTGCTTGAACTTCCTCGTTCTTTCCTGAAATGACATTTGTATGAAAATGGGACTAAAAAAACATTTTTAGGGGAACAGATTCCACCTGTTCTTGCTGTGTTTTCCCAACCTGAAGGGATCATCTGCGCCAGGATGAGGCTGCACCACACGGTGCAGAGGATGCACTGGGGTGTGATGGGGGGATGGAGGGACGAGCCCTTCTCCTCTCGCATCCCCCAGCCTCTCCCATCCCTGCCTCCACCCCAGCGACCCTCCTCATGGCCCAAACACGCTCTGAAATAACCCCCAGCCCCTCAGCTGGTCCTTTTCTATTTGCTCTGTAAGCATATTTGATTGAATTTCATGTTTTCCCCTCACTCTTTGCACTGTAGGGTGGCTGCAGTGGGGTGATAATGGGATGGGGGGATGAACTTCGCTCCCTCCACCCTGCTCTCCCACATCCCCCAGCCTCTCCCATCCCCGCTCCCCTCCAGCGACCCCCTCATGACCCGAACACTCTCTGAAATAAACCCCAACACCCTTAGCTAGCCCTTTTCTACTTGTTCCCTAATCACATTTGATTTAATTTCATGTTTTCCCCTCACCCCTTCGCGCTGTGCTCGGAAATAACGATGGGAATGTGCTGCTATTCCTCCCATCTCCGCAGCTGATTCCTCTCCTCCCCTTGTCATCTCCATCCCTGATTTTCTCCCCCCTCCTTTCCCTTTCCCACAAAGCCTCCTGCGTCTCAGCTTACTCACCTGGAAACTGCTACATTTCCTGGTTCGTTCTGATTAGATTGTGTCTCCCAGCCGCGTACTGCTGAGCCAGTTTTAAATAAGATGTTCACTTAGCACAATCACCTAATTATTTGGAGTTTAGCACCATTGTATTTTTACGTGCGCTCTTCCCATTGATTTTCTCGGGGGGCAGGAAAGAAGCGTAATTGCTCCCCCACAACCCGGCGTATTTTATCCGCGTTGGGTTTTGTGCGCAGGTTACATTTTTAGAAAATCGATGGCTGGATGTGTTTGTTCAGCCCGAGACGGAGCGCGTGCAGCGGGGCTGGAGCCGGAAGGACAGCGGAGGACCTTGCAAAGAGCTGACACAAAGCAGACGTTCATTCCCGTGCCACAACTAAACAACGAGCCACCCAGCACCCAGCGTGGAGCTCTGGATTTATCTCTGTCCCGCACACACCCAGTGCTCTCTCGCTGGGGTGGGGAAAGGAGGTGGCTCACGATGCTGAGAATTTGAGAAGCACCGCTGCTATTTAAGAAAACACAAAGAAAAACAGAAATAAAAGTAGAAATATAAGTAAAAAAAGGGCGTGCAGCTGCCTTGTCAAAGGATGGGAAGGATCCTACCCTGGAGAAGGATGCTCTAAGGCTGCTCTGCCAGGAGCATCTCACTCTTTGATAGGAATGGTTGGACTTGATGATCTGGTGGGTCTCTTCCAACCTGGTGATTCTATGATTCTATGATTCCCCATCACCACCTAAACCCATCCAGGCACTTGACCTCTGGCTGATGCCCCTAAAGAGAGGACCAGCCACCCTGGCACAGCCTCTGCAGCTCATTTCTGGCATCATCTTTGCATGGTTTAGTGACTGAATAGGAATGGTTGGACTCAACGATCCGGTGGGTCTTCTCCAACCTGGTGATTCTGTGATCCCTGTGAGCTCCTCAGCATCACTGTGGGAGTGATGAAGGGAGCAAGGCCAGAATATGATGTTGCAGCAGCTGCATGGTGGGAACTGGGATGGGAGGTGATGCAGGGGCTGGTTCTGGACCAGCATCCATCCTACCCCTTCCTACCCGCGGCCAGGATGCCGGGTCCCTGCAGCCCCTGCACTCAGCATGGGAAAAAGAGGAGGAGAGAATCATAGAATCACCAGCTTGGAAGAGACCCACCAGGTCATCGAGTCCAACCGTTCCTATTAAACATGAGAGCAGGAGAGTCCAAGACTAGTGAAGCTTTTGCAGACGTTCATGAACAGACACACACACACACAAACGTTAACCACCAAACAACAATCCCCCTCTCTCTGCTTCGAGCGCCTTTCCACTGCCTCTGCAGCCATCTGTCTCTCCTGGGGGAAGGTTCCCTTTTTCCCTACTTAAAGGGTTTGTAAATTCATTGCAAAAAAGCAAAAAATGAAGGCAGCAGAGCCACGCACACACCCAGCAGTGTGGTTTGATGGCCCATCTGGCAGAGCCAGCAGTCCCCTGCCCGTAACGGGGCATCCACATGCCTGTAAAACCCCTGCACTGATAATTGGGTATTTAATTACACATCGCAGCATGCAGAGAGCAGAGGGAGCACCAGCCACTGCAGCTCAGGGCATATTCCTGCTTCTGCAGGGGCATCTCCTGTTTTCCCAGGGTGCTTTTCTGGCTCTGAAACAAGCCCTGAATCAAAGAACAACAGAACAATTTGGGTTGGAAGGGACCTTAAAGCCCATCCAGTTCCACCTTTGCCATGGGCAGGGACACCTCCCACTGGATCAGGGGGCTCCAGGCCAGGACTTGGTTTACCAGGTCAGGCAAAAAAAAAGGCAAGAGGGATTTATTTCCTCTCTGGTTCAAGATTGACAAGGACACGGCTTAATCTAGGACAGGCACACTTGAAATCCTTGTGCTCTGAAGATAATTTATAGGGCAAATTTTTTTTTTGCCACATTGGTAGAAGCTGCTTTGGCTGGGATTGCATTGGCGAGGGCTTATGATGAAGCAGAATCAGGGATGTAAATCAGGAGCAGCCCTGGGAAGCTTCCTGGCACTGCACTATTGTCACTGTGATCACTGGTCCAAATCAACTGCATCTCCATAAACCTGCGTGACGTTGCATCAGGGCCGGAGATCGTGGTGATATAAATCTGGAAAGGGGCTTGATTGTGATGTTAATTTTAAGGAACAAATAAAGAAAAGATGCTCCAAAGTCCTTCAGGGTAAGGAATTCAGCTGTGACAAAAAGTTCATCTTGGTTGCTTCATCCATTTTTAGTCAAGAGTGATATATGTGAATTCCCCCTGACCTGAATGCTCAGAGATGGGTGAGGGACAGGTTCTCCTGGAAAAAAAAACCAACATCTCAACTTCAGCCCAGGGCCAGCTTGGCCACTGGGGAATCTCAGAGGGGAGCATCCTCACGCACAGCTGAGCTCTGGGATGCTTTGGATGCAGACATTGTTGGCTGCCCCCTCCCACCCCAGCAGCTCCCTGCGTGGGTGAAAGCCGTATTGATTAGATTGCGTTTGAATTTCTAAGTAATTCTCAGCAGCTGACGGCTTTGTTAATAGTCAAGAGGCAGATAATGTGTGAACTATGTCAACAGGAGACGGCAGCCAGAAGATGGGAGCTGCCTGCCTTCCCACCACCCTGCCTGATACCCAGTCCCACATTGATCAGAGCAAGGAGAGATGATGAAAAGTTGATGCTCTGGTTCAAAACCTAAAGGGTTTGGGATCTGGAAGGTGCTCAGCATCCCAGCACCTCCTGCAGCATCAGAGCTGAGGCTTCCCTGCATCTCCTCGACTTCAGCTTGCAGCCGTTATAAAAGATGCGCCGCTCAGGCTTCATCTTCTCTCTGCTTTGGAAGCTGCCAGCTTAAAACCATTCAAAATGATAATCCGAGCAGTGGCAGTAAGTCAGCTCCGTGCCAGCGCATCACTTGGCGGGGTGGGAGCTCGGCTTTGCAACGCGGGCACGGACGGGCAGGATTTATCGCGTGGCGGTGTCCTTCGTCACCAGCCTTGCAATCCCCAGCGGCCGTGGAAAGGAGAAGCTCGGAAAGAGATTTAAGACCTCCCCAGCCTGGCACACCGGGGCTACGCTGCAGGGATAGGCTGCTCCATCTCCCTTCCCTTGGATTTGATGCTGGTCCAGCAGAAACTTGGGATAAAGGTGGCTGAGAAATGCTTTTCTGGGCTTCAGTGTTAGTGTAGTTGGGCTGAGGCTGGTCTCAGCATTTCTGGCATCCCAGTTCAATCCCCAACATCGCTGTGAGAGTGATGAAGGGAGAAGAAAGCGCTACAGCAATTTGAGTGAAGTCTCTGGGCTCTCCAAGGTCCTTGGGCCCTGGCTTTGTGACAGTGTCAAGGGCTGGTGCCTTCTTAAGCAAAAACCCAAACACCAAGTGCACATCTGCAGGCTCTTTAGGGTGGGGGGAAAGGCAGATTGCACCTTTAGACCTCTTTCCTGTTAATCTACGATTAAAATACCAGCCAGAGGACAAAAATAGAGGGGTCCATTCTTCATCTGGACAGTGGGGGACATAAATTGCTCTACTGTTTTGGCTGAAACGAGGTCTTTGTCTGAGGCTGAGTGCTGACCCCTGCTCCCTGCCCGCTCCTGGCTGAGCGATGCTGAGGAGAGAGCAGAGCCAGAGCCGCAGTGTCTTTCCCCATCCTGGCCCCACAAGAAGCCACCTCGATTCCTGCTACACCCCCAGCCAAGGACAGTGTGTTAGGGGAGGGAAAACAAGCCTCATACCTTGCTTGAGCTGCTCACACTCCTTGCAAATCTCCTTTTTGTCCCTCCCGTTAATGACATGGCTCTTCAGTTGGTCCTAATTTCAGTAAACGCATTTATTCTCTGCGTGCAAAGAGGATTTTGTGGCTGAAGGACTCCCCGAGTGACTGGCTCCACTCCCTGCTCTGCTGTACGTGGATTTGGATGGGAAAGAACACCCACTCCAATCCTCCCTTCGCCTGGATCTCCTCGGAGGGTCCTTGTCCCCAGAGCTGGGGGATCCCACACAAGGAATCACCCCCCTCAGGGACACAGCCCAGCTGGAGAGCTTCCCCGGGCACTTTGTCAGCTGGCAGAGCGATGCCACCTGAGCTGGTACCGAGCTGCAAATCAGGCTTGCCTTTTGCAGTATATACATATGGAATGAGGTTTATTTATGAAGGGGAAAGAGCCTATAAAGAAGAGTTATGATGTCCAAGAGGAGCTGATTTATAGCCCGGCAAACTTCAGGCTGTAGCTCAGCGTGCAGAATGACAGCCCTGACAGGTGGCCGTGAATAAATCCCAAAGTTTTCCTGCCTTCTGTAGCCGGTGGCCAAATCCTTTGGCAGGTTAGAGAAACCTCCTCCTGCCAGGGTTTTAAATAGTCAAGAGGTGGCGAGAGGAGCAGGAGGGCCCTACCCTGCCTTGGCAAAGTGGTGGGCTTTGTCCTTTGTGTGGGAATCATTTCTTTCCCCACTGGTGAACCCTGAATGCGGCCAAGAGCTCTCCTCTGGGCAACAAGGTTTTCATCACAACCACCCGTGCATAAAGTGCTTAATTAGGTCCCCGTGCCAGCATCCCTCCTGCTGCCGCGGCAGCCGGCATCGCAGCCTGGCGCGTCTCCCCAGTGAAGTGGGTGTCGGCGTCCCCGAGCCGTCGCTGCAGCCCTGGCGCTGATCTGTATGCAGGTGCCTTGTCCAGCCACGCGCTGCCTGCCGCGGCTCCGGCGCCTGCATCCGTAATTGCGTGGAGAGGAGCCAGCCGGCTCTGCTAAGTGAAGCCCTGACAACGCAGTGACCAGCAGGATGTGACAAGTGAGTTCCAAGCTTGCCGAGATGGGTCAGAACCACACGCAAGCCAGAGAATTTGCATTTTCCAGTAGAACGCAGCCCAGGTTGCCCAGAGAGGTGGTAGGTGCCCCAATCTCTGGAAACACTCATGGCTAAGTCGGATGGGGCTCTGATCAACCTGATCTGGTTAAAGATGTTCTTGCTCACTGGAGAAGGGGGATGGACTGGATGAGGGCAACAAAGATGATTAGAGGGCTGGAGCAGCTCCCCTACAAGGATGGGTTGAGCGAGTTTGATTTGTTCAGCCTGAAGAGAAGGCTCCGAGGAGACCTTAGAGCAGCTTCCAATAACAGAAGGGGCTACAAGAAAGCTGAGGAGACCCCAGCCCTCTGCAGAGCCCACCCTGACTGGTAGCCACTGGCTCTCCAGCTGTATCGCTTGCCCATGTTGAGCCGCCCACATACTCAAATCCTCTTTTTCCACTTGGGAAAAAGCTGTAAAGGAGCAGCCGTAGGCTTTTGCAGCTTTACATGGAGTTGCCCTGAGCCTGCACTGCGGAGCTCGCCGTACGGCAGGCGCTGCACTGGCAGAGCCCACGCGGGTCACTCGTACAGCGCCGTCAGCCTGCGTTAGTGCTTCTTGAGCATCGCTTGGTCCTTCTGTGCTGGGGAATCATTTCGTGCATGCCTGGTGAGCCTGGTGTATCCCAGACTCAGCAGATTGCCAGCGCGCGCAGGGATGACACTTCCCAGGCAAATCCCTTTTGCGGCTCGTGCACTAAATCACACACAAACTCTCATCCGAGGAGCCCCAGCGAGGAAACAGATTCTCTGGTATCTCCAGGGATGGGTACATGGGAGGGAGGGTGTTCCCAACTCCAGTTCAGCCACTTCAAGTGCTCATAAACTACCAGCAGCGCCATGGGCTGAACGTGCTGTCAGCCTTTTTGGAGAACCCGCATGCCAACAAGAAGTTTAATTGCCAGCGTTGTAAAGCTGGGGCTGGGCACGAATGCCTGGTGCTGATGTTTCTCAGCTCATAGCATCAACAGATTTATTTCCTTAGATTCAATGATCCAGTGAGTCTTTTCCAACCTGGTGATTCTATGATATAGCAGAGACAAGGGGTTCTGTGGGCACATAAAGCAGAATTCAGCACAACTCAACGCATTCCAGGTGTCTGAGCGGCTAAACCTCCTCTCCTCTCCCCTAGTTCCCATCCTGCTTGGGTCCATACGTCACTAACTCATCACTCCCCCAACATTAGGGTCAGCATCACCAAAGAGCTGAATTAGTTCTGGATCAGCCCAGGCCTGAGATGCAGAACAGGCACCGAACCCCAGCAGCAAAACCCTCACCGGCTCCAGTTCTCGGTGCCTCGCACCAGCTCTCCGCAGGGCTCTCTGCGCAGCAAAGGCAAGTGACTAATTAACTCCTGCACACTGCTGTAATTGCACAGCTTGCTAACTTCATTCACCGGGTCGCTTTGGATGTGATTAATTTTTCGCCTACGAAAGGTGAAGCCGCGCTCAGCCCCGGCTGCTGCAGCCTCCTCCCACCCCACTCCCTAAGCCAGCGCTGTGGCCGCCTCTCTCCCCTTCGCCGCCTGCATTCGTTAGAGCTGAAAGTACAGTTTAATTTCTAAAACCACCCAGCCGTGGATGCCGCCTATGAATTAGGCTGATAATGAAATATCCATGCTGAATGTTTGATGAGAACAAGAGCCGCCGATCAGTGCCCAGCAGCAGCTTTCGCTTGAGCTCCATCTAATTGTTCCTAAAGAGCAGAAGGACCAGTCCGCAAAGTTTGCGAAGGGGAAGATCCTTGATTCTTTGCAAACATGCTGCTCTTTAGCTCCGATTCACGTTCTGATCCCTGCTGCCCAAGGAGCCCATTCATTTCAGTGAGCAAACAACAGAACGGAGCACAAGGGGCTCTGAGCTGAGCCTGCAAATAATGTTTTCCATTGGGGTCTTTCCAACTTAAAATGGCACTGAAATGGGGGCAGAAGAGGAAGGATTTTATAAAATGTCACTTCTCAATTCATTGGACTCGATGATCCTGTGGGTCTTTTCCAACCTGGTGATTCTATGATTCTATCCCGCACCAAAGAATGAAATGAAATGAGCCCTTTGTTATCTCTCCCCACCAAGAAGAGTCAAATCGTACAGGAGGAATAGATAATTTCGATCTGCTTCTTCATAGATTTCATTGAATGCATCGCACGGGCACGTAAAATAGATGTTCTCTGGGTAAATATGTTTAAAGACATAATTTTGCGAACGGTCTGCTGGATTTCATAGAATCATAGAATCACCAGGTTGGAAGAGACCCACAGGATCATCAAGTCCAACCATTCCTATCAAACACTAAACCATGTCCCTAAGGACCTCGTCTACCCGTGCCTTGAATTTGCTTGGAAACGTATGGGATGTTCCATAGCTGCATCCCTCTCCTCCTCTTTGCTATGACCACTGGAGCTGATTCCTGGACCAGAAACCTCCATCACTGGGAAGAACCCCCTGCAGAAACCTCCCCTAGGGGGATGTGTGCCTACTACCCCCCTGCACCCATCCTGCAGCCGCCTGGAGGACACAAACCCCTCACCGCTCCCCAATAACTCCAATAAGCCATTTACCCTGGGATATTTCCAAGGCGCTTTGGGGGGAGCTGTTCTAAATTACAATACGTGAATAAGAATGGGGACGAAAAAGTCTTTTTTCGAGCCAAAGTCGAATGGAGAAAATATTGTGCTATGCGAAAGAGATAAGGAGAAGAGCTGTTTATTCCCTTGGTGGCACGAGGCCTGCCTTTGAAGCAGATAAATCTTTGCTGGTAATACAGTACTTAAACCAGAACTGACACCTTTTTATATCAATTGCTGAGAATTGCCTTTGTGAGGCTCCGATATAAAGGCAGCCTTGGCTGTAGCTTGCATACCAATTTCTCTCCAACCTGTTGGTTAACCCCGCGCCGTGCTCGGGTATTTCCAGCTGCTGATTCCACCCTTGGGAGCTACAAAGCTCTGAAATGCCCTGGGAACCTTGGCTTTGGTCCCTTACTCTGCCCCAAAACACCCATTTGAATCTTAGAGAAGCTTTTCACCTCTTTAAGGGATGATTTTCCATCTGTCGTTGCATTCTGTACCCCGTTGGCACCATTACCAGCACCTCGCTAGGGCAATGGAGAAGCAACGGAGTGTGAATTTATACAGAGAATCATGGAATGGGTTGGGTTGGGAGGGTCATCCAGGATGAGCAACCCCAACTCTTCCAGCCTGGCCTCATACAGGAGGTTCTCCAGCCCTTGGATCATCTCTGTGGCCTCCTCTGGACTCGCTCCAACACTTCCACATCCTTCCTGTGCTGAGGACTCCAGAACTGGACCCAGGGTCCAGGTGGGTCTCGCCAGAGTGAATTAGAAGGATATCACGGTGCAGAATTATCATAAAGCTTCATACGGTGGAGACATGTTTAATTCAGATGATTATACTGATTATTACCCAACACAATTTTAAGGGCTACGAGGTCCTGAGAGAACAAATCCCCTCCAAAATCATCGACCAGCTGAGAAAACCCGTAACGAACCACAATCCATAGCGTAATAAATAGCGTAGTTAAAAGGACTTAATGCCGCTAAATACCTGATTTCATCGCAATCAGGGACATGGTTCAGTTTGAGCAGGAGAGAGATGATTTGGAACTTCACGAGACCATTACTGGAGACCAGCTGCGTTGCCTTTTTGGGGGGAACACAGTGGAAAAAATATGAATTTCAGAAAAGCTGGGGAAAACACAGTCCAGATTGTTATTTTTCGTTGTTTTCAAAGGCGGCAGTGAACGTGCTGAGGGCTGAGTCTCACGCGCGACAGCCTGGAATGTGCCTCGGACTTGAGCAAAGCATGCGGAGGGCAGCAAAGGCTCCGGAGCCGTGGCCAGACTGTGCTGGGGCTGTAATGAGGCATCAATCATGCCAGCTCGTGGCTGCTAATGCTGCCCGCTGACAGCAAAAATGCTGTTTGAGGTGTTGGAGGAGCAAATCATAATCAGGTAAGTGGAGCAAGGGAGAGGAGCTTTCTCCGTCACACAGCTCGGAGTGACTGTTTCCATCTGTTCCCTACGGAAAGGGAAGCCAAGGAGGGATTTGGCAGCTCTGCCTTTTCACAGATGCCTAGAAAGTCTCTCTGGCATCCAAACCACCAGCCCCCTCCAGATGTGCTGCTGTCACAGGATGCTCCGCCACAGCTGGATTTGCATCCACCGGTCCCCACAGAGCTGCCTATCAAGAATAGGGCAGGTACAACTACTGATGCTTTATTAGTAAAGAGCATTACCTGTGTTTGAAGACCGCTAACAAAGATTAAAGATCATTAAAGATGTGTAAAACCCGAGCCAAATATTCTTTGCCTTTCTCTACGCACAAGACTGAGAGCGGAGAGGTCCTGAATGCTAAGAGCACCAGGGGAAGGAAAAACCATTTTCAGTATGCAAGAACTCATGTATTTTATTGATTTTCCACCCCGGGACTGAACCCGCACCGCTGCGCATTCCCTCCCAGCCCCTCTCGTGTTAACCAGCGCACACCGAGCTCACGGCAGCACATGCAGCATCCCCGGCCCTGCACAAAGAGCAGCCAAAGCAAAGGGAGGAACCAGCCCATTAACGCTTCTCCATGATTAACTGCCACACTGGTAATTAGCTGAAAGAGGTCAGAGCTCGAATCGTATCTGGAATCATTTCTGACGAGGCTGATGGTTCATGTACTCATAAAACCTTGACAGGGTACAAGTGCGGGGTGGGCGAATTGACTTATCACCCCACAGGTTTCCCAGGCAAAGCAGTACCAGACTGATCAGATTCGATTATTCCAGCTAATATTTTTCCACTCACTGTTAATGATGATGATTAGAGCCAATTACTACTGATTAGAATTAGATTTATGAGCGGGTGCTGGCTGGGGAGGACGAGGGTCAATTGTGCTGAGCCCAGACCTTGGTGGCACCAGGACCTGCTGGGCCATCCTCACCTCAGGGCTCAGTCGCTTTTCTGTTTTCATTCTGTGTGGTTGCACTGCCCATGATCAAACATGATTTTATCCTGAATTTTCCTAGTTTACATCGCAGCCTTGATTTCCTGCCTGTGGCAGGGACATCGCTATTAGGTGGAGGCGCCCATAGGCACCTTCCCTGTGCAGCCACGGGGTGAAAAAACAAAGCAGAAAGGGTCTGAAGTGGCAAAACACTAAAGAAACTGTGATTACAATGGCAAAAGATGCTCTTCTCATGGTGAACATCCTGCCTCTCGCTCAGATTTAGGGGTTGTTAGAGGACAGAAGCCCCACAGTGTCATCTGCAGGGACAAAGGACATATGCTGCTAAATAAAGTTTCCATTATCCCCGCGCAGAAGGAAGGAGGGATGGGTGCCCAGGGAGAGGCGAGGAGAGGAAGAGTGATCGAACAGGTAGTAAATTTTCCGAATTGCCCCCAAAAAGCACAGCTACTGAGTAAATCCAATGGAGTGGGCCGTCTGTCTGCATATAATGTACTCCTTATTAATAATGTAGCCATGATAGAGCCTTTTATTGATCTTCAATATATAAATCTAACCTCCATATGAATAAAAAATGTAATAAGATCTTGGAAATAGACTAAATAATAGCACATGAACCCTAAATGACAGGGATAAATTGCAGCGCTGGGGAAATCGCTAATGGACGGGAGCCCGTGCCGCTCGCCCAGGTTCCTGCTAGCGACAGCAGGAAAGGTCTTGGCTGTCCCCAAACACTGGGGGACAGGGCTTCTGGGAAACCAGAATGGGACTCAAAAGGATCCTTTAATACAGGATCTTGTCAGGAATCCCCTTTCCTGCCCTTTTTTGGCTCAGTCTCTCACACGGCAGTTGACCAAGTGCCTACACGGTCCGTCCGGTGATAATTAGGGATGTTCAGGAGTCAGTGATGGTGGAGGAGGCTTGGATGCGTGCTCTGTGCTCACTCTGGTCTATCTGCCTCTCTCCCCTTCCTGCTATTTTAATACCTAATAGAAAATCCAACCTGAGCCACCACACGTCTCCTGGTTTTACGTTCAAGCCACAAAGGGAAAGAAGCTCTATTTTGGTCTGTGCGTGCTCAAATCTTTGCCTGTGTTGGGAAAACCAACCCATTTGTGTTCCTCAGCCCCGTAACGTGAGAAACTCCTTGAAGAGAAATGCCTTTTCTCCCCCCGTTGCGCTCAACACCTGGAAAGCTGCACCCGGTTCACCCTTGGCAGCTGCAGAATTGGGATAACGGGCTTGGCCGTGTCGGTAAAGAGCACGGAAGGAGCTCGTAATGGATCTTTCTCTGGATAATACACACTGTGATTACTATTCACACGCCACAGAGCAACTTTTTCCTGGCTCCAGCTTTTACTTGGTGAAATAACCCCTTTTAGTGTTTAACTTTGCTCAGAAAGAATTACATCCCCAGAAACACTGGCTGTGCAACTTTCTTAATAGCAGCTGTCAGCATGGTCAGGCATCCTTTGCAGCGGAGATGGGAGATGCAATAATAACAACATCAATAATCTCTGCCTCTGACAGAGTGCTTTTTTTGTCAGTGGATTTCAAAATATTTTAAGAGACAATCCCATTTACAGGCTGGAAAGAGCAACGCGCGTCGGCAGGCGCCGCAGGCAGGTGAGGAGCTGGGGAGCTTTGCTGTGAGGATCCTGCAGCGCAGGGCGCGCGGGGATCCCTGTTTTCACACCGAGCACCCACAGCTGGGATGCTGAGGGGACCACGTGAATCCTGGCCAAGAGTGTTAACACTAAGAGATTATTCCTGTTAATATGAAGACAATTACGGGGGATAATGCAAGGAGCGCAACTCATTAGCCGGCTGGCAGGGTTGCAGCTCTCACTGGGGAACCGAGTGCGTTAACAGGGATGTTACCAGCGTGTTACTGTATAACTTGGCTGATCGCGTGGAGCCAAGCGAGCCCTGGGTTGCATCCAGAGCCATGGGAGCAGCAGGGAGGGATGGGATTCTGTCCCTCTGCTCCACTCATGAGACCCACCTGGAGCCCTGGGTCCAGCTCTGGACTCCTCAGCACAGGGAGGACATGGAGGTGTTGGAGCGAGTGCAGAGAAGGTCATGGAGATGATCTGAGTGCTGGAGAACCTCCTGTATGAGGCCAGGTTGAGAGTTGGGGTTGTTCAGCCTGGAGAAGAGAAGGCTCTGAGGAGACCTTAGAGCAGCTTCCGGTGCTGAAAGGGGCTCCAGGAAAGATGAGGAAGAGCCTTTGATCAGGGAGAGGATGTCGGAGAATGATTTTCAGCTAAAAGAGGGGAAACTTGATATGAGATCTTAGGGAAAAATATTTTCTTGTGAGGGTGGAGAGGCCCTGGCCCAGGTTGCCCAGAGCAGGGGTGGCTGCCCCATCCCTGGAGGGGCCAGGTTGGATGGGGCTTGGAGACCCTGCTCCAGTGGGACGTGTCTCTGCTCATGGCAGGGGTGGAACTGGATGGGCTTGGAGGTCACTTCCAACGCAAACCCTTCCATGACCCTACAATTCTGATTCTATGAACCACATTGCAAGAGGCATGCAGTTGTTTCTCCCCTTTCTCCCTTGGAT
Organism: Piaya cayana; assembly: GCA_013389865.1. NCBI lineage: Eukaryota > Metazoa > Chordata > Aves > Cuculiformes > Coccyzidae > Piaya > Piaya cayana. The sequence goes on along the minus strand of WAAB01024637.1, from coordinate 83,153 downwards.
CCAGCTCACTTCCCAAAGCCAACAACCTGCCGTGGAGGTGAGAAGCGACACTACAGAGCTCCAGCTGCTCCTGAGCAGGGAGATGGGCTTGAGACAGGCTTCAAAGAGCCCAAGGATGGAGGAGAGGATGAGAAAATGAGGAGATTTGGATCACCAGCTCTGACCTGGAGGCTGGTTTCCTCCCCTCCAAACCTCTCCTGCTGTTTCACAGGGGTTGCTGGCGTAAAGCCGTGCTCGACAGCTGCTGCGCTCCGTATCCCAGCAGGATCCGGCCACGCTTCAACACCGGATGATGGATCCCACTGCACAACGTCTGCTGCCAAGCGTGTTGGGCTCCTTTGGGATGAAGTGCAGTGCATAAACGTGACGGATGGTTACGGGCAGTGCTTTTGGGTCTACTCAGCGTAGGGCTACCACGTGCGATCGCTGAGCAAGCTGTAGGAACATGCCTCTGCAGCTACAGGAGAGGTTTGTTAGCTGAGAAACCCTCTGGATGCTGATATTCCTCCAGAGCCACAATAGTTGCTCTTTGCAACGTGCTACGTTACCTGCTTTTTGCTAAAAATGCCTGAAGTAGGTACCGTTCCCGTGCAGGTGGCTCTGGCCAGGACGGCCTTGCTGTAGCATCTCCAGCGGTTGCTATAGCAGCACGGGTGAAAGGCAGAGATGCCTTGAGCGCGGTGCAGTGAAGGACAGGACGAGGCAGGGGGATCTGTGCAAAACACAGAGCTGCCAGCTCAAATAAATAATAAAAACAAGCAAGAGCTCGTGTTTGAGCAAAGCACGAAGCTGGTGGGAGGTCAAGAGGGAGCAGGGAGGAGGGGAGACGCTGTGATGCTTGAGGAATCCAGCGTGCTGGGATGCTCAGGGGGAGGACGGTCTCAGAGGATGCGCAGGGGTGATTCTGGGGGCTCCTGGCCCCCCAAAAGAAGAAATTCATGCCAGAGTAACCACAAAAAATATCCAATTGTCAGAAAAAAAAGAAATTTATAGCGAAACCCCATGTCCTGCTTCTAAAATCATGACCACAACCTGCTGACACACCTTGGAGGTGCCACCCAGGATGTCCAGCATCCCACCACAGAAGCTCTGCTGATCTGCTGCGCGTCATCCAGCAGCCAAGCCCTGACGTACGGCAGCAGGAGCCGGCTCCCCACCGACCGAGCCAACCCCCCCCCGGGCCGGGCAGCAGAGCGCTGCTGGTTCTCCCCACTCTGCAATCAATAGCGTTTGTTCAGCGTCGAGAGTGACAGCTCATTTTGCGGGACAGGTTGGCTTCACAATTGCTTGCTCAAGAGGAAAGCTGATATGAAACAATGGGCTGCGGGTGGCTTTTTTGGAGGGGAGCAAAACAATGTATTCCAATTCCAGCCTGCGCCTCGCTCAGAGCATCTTATTCCCCCCCTCTCTCTTCTTTATTTCCTTATCTTCATCCCCGTTTTCCAGCCCTCACAAAGTCACAGCAGCGTGCGGGCAAGCCCCTTGCATCGAGGGGGCTGTCTCTTGCCTCTGTGCTGAGCAGAAGGATGGGGAGAAGTGGGGTAACAGAGGGAATAACCCAGCACTGGGTACACGAACACCCCACATCCCCATCCCTGTGGCCAGGCAGAGCAGGCTGTACACCCCTTGTCGTGCCAAAGCCCAGCACCCCGGTCCCTCTGTCCCAGGCCGCTGCCACCGTGTTGTGGTTTTCCCCTCTCTAGAGTGGCCAATACAGAGCCCAAAGCACAAAGCAGCAGGGATATTCCGTTTATAGAGAGGTTCAAGGTCCGTGGAGAACAGATACATGATAGCTGAGAGAAATAACCTGCCCTGTATGACTTGGAGAAGAACATTTTCACACTCAGGGGGGATGGAGAATAAGGTATTGAGCTTTTCTGGGAGCCTTTCTGTGGCTCAGACACAAAAATCTGAACCCACATCTTTGTTTTCTGCATCTCCTGCTCTGGTTTGCAATGAGGCTCCAGCATCTGCTGGTGCTCAGAGCACCCGGCCCTTTGAAATCCAGGGAAGGTTCCCCTGTGAGGCTGCTCCTTGGGTTGAGCAGGGACAAGGGGAGCAGCAAGGGAAAGCAGCTGCGATTACGGGGTAGATCGCAGCAAATACACACGTTAAACACTTGGAAATAGGGACAAATAGTTGAAACAGGAAGGCAAATATTGAGCAGGGTCCAGCACTGTGACTGAACAAACAGGGTGGGAAATGAGAAGCTCTTTGAAATGAGATGAGCGGCAGGAATATGAAAAATACTGGGAATTAAATGCAAATCCAGGCGGTGCCACGCAGCGTACCTGAGCCCATCACCCCGCGTCTGGGCTGCGAGTGCTGCCAGGTGAGAAATGACGCAGTGCAGAGGGCATCCCCCAACACCCCCTTTCCAGCTCGGGATGCTCAACTGCCCTGCTACGCGCAGCTCCAGCCTAGCACAGACTTAAACACACATTTAACACCACGAATAACCCCGTCTAATGTCTCTGGCGAAGCCATCCAGTTCCGCAGGGGCGTGAGCGATTGCGGGATCAGAGCTTAATTCTATCGAGCGTTTGGATACCTCTTGCTTGAAAGGCTCGGAACAATAAGTCTGCATTGTCCTCATTACAACCCAGGAATTCAAGAGAGTTCATTCCCTGATTTAAATCAGCTATGTTATTTGAACGAAGCAGGCAATTTACTTTCAATTCCTTCCCAGGACTCCCCTCTCTCTCTCTCTTTCTCTCTCTCTTTTTTTTTCCCCCTCCCCTCTCTCTGCTGACAACGTAGCATTTATTTCCAGGGGAGTTAAAAAGAGAGGAAGCTGGGTGGGCTGTGCAGGACTTAACCATGCAACACCTACATTGTCATTACATTTACTGAGTTGGTTCTGCCGCAGGGGAATTACATCCTCAGCAGAGAAAGCTCTTGCCGAGCTGTGAGCGGTGAGGATTTCTGCGTGAAACGATGGCCCTGGGGTCTTTGATGAAGCGGGCAGCTCCAGCCAGCAACCCCATGGCCGGGCAGGAATATTCATCTGAATTTGTCGTGGCTTCCGGCGAAAGCTCTTAAACTGACCCAATCGGCTGGATTTCACGCTGACTTTTTAATACAAATGAGGTCCCTGCTCCTCCAAAGACTTAAGTACCTGCTTGACTTTGTACACCGCGAATGGCCCTGCTGATCCTCAGTGCAGAAAGTTAAACACTCATTATCTTCCCCAAATTGGAATCTGAAGCAGGCAACAAAAAGTAAAAGCATTATTTCCCCTTATGAATATATATACACACACAAAAAAAATAAGTGTGGAAGGCTCCCAGCATGAAGAATTTTTTCCTAATGTCTAATCTAAATCTTTCCCCTTCCAATTTAAAGCCATTTCCCCTCATCCCATCACCACGTGCCCTTGTAAAAAGTCCCTCCCCAGCTTTCCTGCAGCCCCTTTCAGCACTGGAAGCTGCTCTAAGTTCTCCCCAGAGCCTTCTCTTCTCCAGGCTGAACAACACCAACTCTCTCAGCCTGGCCTCATACAGGAGGTTCTCCAGCCCTCAGATCATCTCCGTGGCCTCACCTGGACTCTCTCCAACAGCTCCATGTCTTTTCTGTGCTGAGGAGTCCAGAGCTGGACCCAGGGCTCCAGGTGGGTCTCATGAAAGCCGAGTAGAAGGAGAATCCCCTCCCTCACCTTGCTGGCAACACTTCCTTTGATGCAGCCTGGGATGCGGCTGGCACACACGATTTAAACAAAGCACCAGATAAAAACAAAACAAGGCTTGAAGAGACCTCAAAAAGATTTTTTTAGCCCAGTTTGTCCTTCTTCCCCCCTTGCGGCAGGAGCCGGCAGCTCCCACCCCTTGCTGCGATCAGAAAATGTCTCACAATACCGAGCCCCAACCTTTCCTCGCCACAATTTCAGGCTATGATGTCTTATCCTGCCTCCAGGAGATATGGAAAATAAGTAATTAAGAAACGCAAATGTCAAAGTTGCAACTATTTTTAGTTTGAAGTTTCACTAAAAGGAAGGACTCTAACATTACGGTTTGTTTTGCAAGAGTTTCATCGAACTTCTCCTCCAACTTTAGCTTCTACCTCTTTTCCCCAATTACTTTTTTGAGAGATTAATTTAAAAGACAACAGCAGGGAATAGAAAAGGTGGAAGCGTTTATTTACCAGTCAAATGAAACTATAGGATAAATATTTAGAGATGTGAAGGAAAGGAGAGCGATAAGGCCCCGGGTTCTCAGAAGAAGCCACAAAAGATGCGCAGAATGAAAACACATTCACAACAGCAGAATGCAAGAAAGGAGTAAAACAATTAACGCATCAGCCAGCAAAGAGAACCAGTTTCTTTAGCGAAGTTAATGCTACGAGCTATTGTTCACCAAGGCTTATTTCTTTGGAGGCTGTTCGGTTACCAAATAAATCTTTCCCTAGTAAAAACCACTCCCTCTTTTTCATAAAATAATGGAATTGGGAAAGTTGGAAAAGCCCTCTGAGCTCGTCCAGTCCAACCATCAGCCCAACCCCACTGTGCAAACTAAACCACGTCCCCAAGTGCCACCTTTGAACCCCTCCAGGGATGGAGACTCCACCCCTGCCCTGGGCAGCCTGGGCCAGTGCTTGACAACCCTCTCTGGGAAGGAATATTTCCTAATATCTAATCTCAACCTCCCTTGGTGCAACTTGAGGCCCTTCGCTTTCATCCTATTCCTTGTTTCTTGAGCCAAATCAGGGGTATCAGGGCAAGATGTTGGACCGGGAGAGGCCCTGCACGAGCTCTGCAGAGATTTAGCGCAAATTCCTGCGCTAATACCAGCTTATCAAGCGACCTTGTCGTGTTATTTATCTTCATCGTGCAAATAAGGGATGCAAGAGCGTGGCCGCCCTCGCGTGCAGCCTCTCCTGTTTATTTATAACCCCCTGGATTGGAAGGAGGCGCCAGTTCTCGTTCCGTGCAGTATCTAACACAATAGAGAGCTGAGCTGAGTTAGTCCCCTGGATGCTACTAGCACGTAAATAATGGTAAAAATAACCTACACCGAGAGAATCGATAGAATTAGAGCCTAGGGAACCTATTTCAACCCTGAATAAATTCCAGACAGGGTTGCTTTACCAATTGATTGTCCCCACCAAGCAATGCATCCATCACTGGCAGCAAGCCGTGCTCGCAGATGGAGTTACCCTGAGAGCGTTTGTTCCTCTGCTAGGGTGCCTAGGGAGAACCTGGGTGCTGGAGAGCTGCTGGGATCATAGAATCATAGAATCACCAGGTTGGAAGAGACCCACCGGATCATCGAGTCCAACCATTCCCATCAATCACTAACCCATGTCCCTCAGCACCTCGTCCACCCGGCCCTTAAGCCCCTCCAAGGAAGGTGATTCAACCTCCTCCCTGGGAAGCCTCTGACACTGCCCAATCACCCTTTCTGTGAAATTTTTTCTCCTNGTCCTCTCAGTGCTGTGTGTGAGAAGTGCACTGTGGGCTGCTGGATGGCCAGGGGATGCTACGGTGCAGGAAGAAGAGGCTGAAGGCTCAGCTGGGACAAACACCTCCAGTCCCAGAAGCATCCACAGAGCCCAGGGTTTCAAAACCATTGCACACACCTCATGCCTCATTCAGCAGTCAGGACCTGCCTCACTAGCAGCGAGGCACCAAATCAAACCAACCTAAGGACTAAAAAAAATCCCCTCAAAGCCAGAAAAGGAGGAGAGCTGGCTTGATAACAACCCAGAAGTAATGACAAAACCAAAGCAAGCCCTAACCTAGGAGAGTGAATGATCCCGATGCCTCCAGCCCATCTTTCCATTTCCTTTGAAAACACAGAGTGTGCAGAAAATACCCAGAAATGCAATCCAGCTCAGTGACTCAGGTCATTGCGTCGTGCATCCATGGACACCCGCTCAATTTTTTTTTTTTTTGTTTCAAGCATACTGGGTACAAATTGCTGGGGTCCGATCGGCTGCTTCGACTCAGGGAAGATTTTCCAGCGGGGGCGAATCAGAGAGAAAGGAAGCAAAGGGAGCTGAAATAGAAAAACTGCTGAAAAGCCTCCTGTACTTGTCAGGAGTATTAACTTAGGATGATGTAGGGGAAACAACTAAGTGGTTTTTGTGTCAGCTACACTGAATCAAACTTGTTCAAATATATGCAGGCATGTGTGCAGTGAAGAATAGAACCTATCTCCGGAATGGAAAGCAGGCTCTTAGTTGGAAGAGATTTTTATGCTTTGCAAGTATGAGGAAAGCTGTGGATAAATTAGATTAGGTGCGATGGGGAGAGCATGAGACAGGGGATGCTGAGCCATCCTGAGCTGCTGCGGGGTGGGAATGGGGGCAAGAGGGTGGGGAGCGGGGGGGGGGGGGCAGGGCCAGGAGACCTGAGCAGAGGTAGCAGCAGAATCAGGGTTGTATGAGGAGAAACCTACTGAGAGCGAGATGCGATGCCCGGGAGCCCAGGGGAACAAGTAGCAGGCGGGATGCTGGGGTTTGTCACCAAATGCATCGTTGCCGTACCACTCAGCCCCCTTTCCCGGGCACCTAACACACAGCTTTGCAGCACTGCTGCTGCAGACATGAATTCATTAATATCTGTGACACTCCGTGTCCTCGGGGCGCTAAAGATGTAAGACGCATCGATTACAATTATCACTTTCTTTTTATTCTGTTATGACCAAATGCTCTGCCTGGCGGAGGTGAGCCCCGAGCCAGGGCGCACGCACCTCCCTAGGGGTAGGAGAGAAAGAGATTTTAACCTAAAAAATCAGCCAAAGTGAGAACTTCTTTCTGCAGCAGATTGATCGCCCACTGGTCTGGGGCCAAGCTGAGCCTAAATGCATCTCTGAAAGCGTAGGGAGAGGAGAGGCAGTGCAATACATCAGTGCTACCCACACCAGCACCAAGGGAGACAGGAGCTCAAGGATCCTTTGGGTCCCCCCAGCCTTGCAGTAACTCTGGGATTTATTTATTTATTTATTTTTAGGACTTGAGATCTGTTTTCCCCATCATCCTGAAGCAAATAATGGGCCTCCTCGCCCCCTCACCCTGCAGGCAGCTCCATTTCTGGATGATTTGGGGTGAGCGATGTCCCACTCCTCTCTCCTCTATGGTCTGGGGACTCTGTTGTGCTGCAGAGGAGCAAAGGGAGGGGAAAGGAACCTGCTGAAGCTCCTTCTCATCCCAGGCATCCAAAATCCCAGAAGCGAGAGGCAGCCAGCTCTGCTGCTTTGGTTCTCTATCAACAGCAACGCACCATAAGCTTGTGTCTGTGCACATGCATTTATGCAGCCTGCAAGCACAACATAAAACCAGGAGAGTGGTCATTTCATGACAACAGAGCAGTTATCTCAAAGTTCCCTTCCTAGCTGATTTCTAAGCTGCGGAACAGATAAGGCTAGGGTGATGCCAGCAGCCAAGCTTCAAAAGCAACCAAGATTTGCACCCTGCAAAGGAGGGGAAGCATCTGTCTCTGCTGCTTCAGCTTGGAAGGGAAGACCTCATTGCTCTCTCCAACTACCTGAAAGGAGGTTGTGGAGAGGAGGGACCTGGGCTCTTCTCCCAAGTGACAGGTGGATGAGGTGCTGAGGGACATGGTTTAGTATTTGATAAGAATGGTTGGACTTGATCTGGTGGATCTTTTCCAACCTGGTGATCCTCTGATGATGAATGGCAAAGTACCCAGGTGCTCTCAGGGAGTTTCTTGCAGGGCTGAGCATCAGCTTTTCCTTCCTGCTTAATTAGGATTTAGTGTCTCCCTGCAGGGCACTCCTGTAGGACTTTGTGGCATTCGCCATCCTGGAGGAGCCCAGAGGCTGTCCCAGCCCTGCTCATCCCCTCCGCATCCTCTTTATCCTGCAGAACGCACACATTCCTCACCTTCACCTTGCCATGAAATCCTCCGAGTGCCTTTTAGTTTTAATAAAAGCATGTGTTTTTGCAAACGACTAAACTGAGGGCGATTATTAAGGTGAAGAAATGTTTGTAGTGGAAGATCCAAAGCAGAGCAACGTGACCACGAGCAGCTGCTTCTGGGCAGGAAGCCAACAGGGCCTGGTTTTCACTTCCCAGCTGTTAAACCTCAAGGTTTGCTGCACTTTCCACACCGTAGATCCCTCTCTGGTTTATGATTCTTCATGGATGCTCATCCTCAAAACTCCTTTACCACTTGCTGTTCAAGTTTTCTTCACTAAATACCTCCAAAGTCAGGGAAAATTTGAGCCAGAGGCTGAAATCTGCAGTTCAGGTCAGTCTCTCCTACCCTTTCCCACTCTCCCTTCTGCTGTTGTTTGCTTCAGCAAAGGAAAAAGTGGGAATTATTGGCCTCTTGCAAGTGCAAGCTGCTTTCCCAAGCAGGTGTCTATGTTGAGAGGCAACAGTGAGAAGAGATCTACTGGAAATTGTCTTCCCACACACACATGGAGGATCCAGCTCATCGCAGCTCCCCGTGGGATGCTCTGGCTGGAAAAGAATCACCCAAGTTCACCCCTCACTGCAATCCCTGCCTGGGAAATTGGTCTCTGCCACCCTCACTGGGTACTAAGTGATGAAACCACCCACTCCAGACCAACCTCTGCAAGGAACCAGCACTCTCCTCTCCCCGACTAAGTGCTCTTTAGGGTTTTTTTTAACTTATTGTTACATGGAAATAAGGCTGGCATTGGGAGAATGTGTAAGCACACAGTAATTCCAAGTATTTCAAGTGCTCAGCTGAATCAGACGCGTAAAAACAAGCTCTGCGCTTCAAATACTTGCAAGAAGGCTGAGCCTATCCACAGCCAGTCAGCGGAAAGAGACCTTGGAAACAGGACAGGTTGCCCCTTGTAATGTCTTCACTTCTGGGAAAGGTATCACCCACTCACAATCACCTTTAAAACAAAAGCTAAGGGATCTCGCATGGGCGTTTGCAGGAGTAACACTGGTTTTTGTTGCTAGACATGGATCCCAGGGGAGGGGGGATAATAAGAAGCCACTTTGAACAGCTACGCTCTAACAATGACGGCAGAAAGTTAGGACGAAACATAACCTCGAGGGTTTGCTCAAGAAACAGATGGCTTAATGTGTGTTTGAAGAGCTTTTTGAGTAAAAATAATACCCGTAATAACGTTTAGTCATTAGCAGCACCGTGCATGCGACACTCGCAAAGGACTCTAACGGCACCAGTGGATGGAGCCTTATTGCTGAGCAAAGGCAGCTCAGAGCCAGCAGCAAAACTTTTAGACACCCGGCACCAAAGCAACATCAACTTCATCACCCAAGGTCCAGGGAGGTTCTTCTCCCTTTGGACTCGGCNAAGGAGGTTGTGGAGAGGAGGGAGCTGGGCTCTTCTCCCAAGGGACAGGGGACAGGATGAGAGGGAATGGCCTCAAGCTCCACCAGATGAGGGTCAGGCTGGATATTAGGAAATTTTTTTCACAGGAAGGGTCATTGGGCAGTGTCAGAGGCTGCCCAGGGAGGGGGTTGAGTCCCCTTCCCTGGAGGGGTTTAAGGGCCGGGTGGCCGAGGTGCTGAGGAACATGGGTTAGTGATTGATGGGAATGGTTGGACTCGATGATCCGGTGGATCTCTTCCAACCTGGTGATTCTATCATTCAAACCCACACAACCCTTGCAACAAGGGAGATTGGTTCAGGGACTGCACCACACATCACACTGGGGCTTCCCTATCCCAAACTGCGACCTTCAGCAAGTCCTCCAGAGTTGTGATCTCCCCAGATGCTTGTTGATACAAGCTGAGGTCCAACGACTACCCCCAGCATTTCCTATGCTGCAAAGAGAAAATCCCTCTCTCAGAAAGGGCATCCTGATTCTGAGAGTTCTACCTCTGTAAGCAACAGCATTAATTTCAGAGCATCCTCCCCAGAAATTCATTGCAAAGGACGCTTCAGCAACACCTGTTTTGTTCCAGCTCAATCGTCCCACAAGGAGTAACCTTTTAAGAGAGGGGCTGGAGGCTGCACCGCACATTCGCAGCATAAGAAAGGAGGAAGGGGGAGTCCAAATTGTTTTCTCTATTTTTAATAGCATCCCAGCACCTGACAAGCACCTTTCTGTAACAATTACATTTCTAACCCAGACGCTTAATTAGATTTTGTTTTGCAACTTGTACGACGGAGCCTTTTGACTCGATGATGCTGAATGGTATGAAAACAAAGATCCACTGTGGATTTGGCTGGGAGAGACACAACACCAAGCCAGGATGCTCCCTGCATGAGCCAGAGTTTATAAACCTTATTTTTTTGAGCATCCACGTGCGGTTTTGTAGCCAAAGGGGGAGTGAAGAAACCTAGCGGTACATGAAAGGGGCAGAGGTGTAGCTCCAGCTGCCTGGGGATGGGTTTGTGCTCTCCTCCCTTTTTGTTTCACTAACAAACAGCAGAAAACTCGAGGAATATTTCTGCTCTGGTTTCTTTTCTGCCTGCTCCCCAGGCAAGAGCTTCAGGAGCATCTGAAGTTTATTATCCCTGTAATTCCTTCTGATGGGTGAACGTGCAAAGACGGCATTATCCCAGGGAAAGGGATTTGGTTCAGGGGGGGGATGTCTGCATCGCTCAGGGACCACAAGGCTGTGGCTGGAAGGCATCTCACACACTGCCTGGCACATCTGTGGCCACCAGCGACAAACCTCCAAGGGGCTGCCAGCCAGAACACCTTTCCCTAACACAAAAGTCACTTTGGATAAAAGAGGAAATAAATAAATATATTTAAAAAGTCCCCAGCAGCAGCATTACGTTCCCTTTTTTTTTTTTTTAAACTTTTTCCCCTTGGTAAGGCAGAAATTACAGCAAGATTGAAAGCAGAGATCCTAATACATTTTCCCTCAGGTGTTCTTAAGCTCTGAAAGGTGCATATGAGGACTTGTTTAACAGAGATAACTGTGACACCGTGCCAAATAAATTCAGGCTATAAGAAGAGCTGCTGACACTTAGACAACTTTGAAAAACCTTCTAGTTAGAAACAATCCTGCCAAGATTTCGTAGAGTTTTGGTGTTCTTCCTTCCCTTTTATTGCTGCAAAGCAGAATTGCTGTCACTTAAACCCACAGATGTGGTTAAGTTAGTGGGGGCTTTCCAGGAGCACAGAGAGGGGACAAAATCCCAACCCAAATATTCCAGTTTTTACATGATTTCAATGCATCCAGGCAGGAAAGGGGGCAGCCAGGTGGGAGCTGAGTGGGTGCAGCCTCTGTGGGTGGGAGCATCGCTGCTGAAGCAGAATCTGGTTGCAACAAGGTGAAAAACAACTTGTGCCTTTCCTCCCCCAAAATAAACGTGAACTACTTGTCTCAGAGAAAAGGATGGAGAGGGACCTGTAACCAGCAGGGAGATGGAGGGGATTGTGCTCCTCTATCCCACCTGGAGCCCTCAGCACAGAAAGGACATGGAGCTGTTGGAGGACAACTGGGGTTTTCAGCCTGGAGAAGGGAAGGCTGCAGAGAGCTTGGAGCCCCTGATCCAGTGGGAGGTGTCCCTGCCCTTGGCAGGAGGTGGAACTGGATGGACTTTGAGGTCTCTTCCAAGCCAAACCATTCCATGATTCTATTAAAACAGCACCTCAAATGAGGGCAGGGCTCATCTTGGTGCTTTGTGCTGAGCTGCTGCACGAAGTTCTGCTCTGGGGTGGGGAGGAAGCTCAAAGAGAACAAATGGATTTATTCCTCCTGCCCGCTTTCGCTCCAGTTCTGGTTTAATTAACACCGAGCTGCTCCACGGGCACAGCTTCCCCTTGCACAACTTTCTCTCCTGTAGTTACACAGCAGAATTTGCTGCACAGGCACCATGGAATTATACACTGGGTCCTAATATTTCAAAACCCAACAGGAACAAATATGCAATTATATAGTTCAGTGATGCAGCACCGTATTGGCAGCCAGGGAGGAGACGGAGTCACTGCCTCAGACTCCGAAGAAGAAAGTTTCCCCGCATAATAAGTCAGACCACCAGCTCGACTTCCTCCGACCAGAGAGCCCTTGGCACATGCACCAGCTCCAGCATCGCTCGGAGCACGGAGCCAACCCCCTTTCTTACGCAATCGCTTCCTGGAATGGGATATCAGAGAGTTATTTGGAAGTTAATTAAATGTCATGTAGCATTATGTGCAACAACAGCCCCGCTGCAGCGCCGCGCCGATACGGAATGGTGAACGGCATTTGTTGGTTTGATGGGGGGGTTGATTGGGTTTGTTTTCCAGCACTGGGGCAGTTCCGCATGACCGGGTCCGACTCACAATTAAAGCTGTTTGGCTTCCGCCAACCGTATGTCTCATCATCCTGCTGACTTCAGCAAGATCGCTTTGACTTAAACCAGCGCTGAGATGGATTAAACCTTTATCATCGGGTATTACAAAAGCTGAACTAGTATTGATTTAGATCAGGAGTCTTTATTACCCTACAAGTGCATAAATCATAAAGAGGGATTTTAAAGGTTATCCACCCCTGCCATGGGCAGGGACACCTCCCACTGGCTCAGGGGCTCCAAGCCCCATCCAACCTGGCCTTGAACCCCTCCAGGGATGGGGCAGCCACCCCTGCTCTGGGCAACCTGGGCCAGGGCCTCCCCATCCCTCATTGTGAAGAGTTCCTTCTTGATGTCTAATCTAAATCTTACCCCTTCCAATTTAAAGACATTCCTGTGTGTCCTATCAGTACATAACCTCATAAAAAGTCCCTCCCCAGCTTTCCTGGAGCCCCTTTCAGCACTGGAAGCTGCTCTAAGGTCTCCCTGGAACCTTCTCTTCTCCAGGCTGAACAACCATAACTCATTCACCCTTGTCAGGGGAGCAGTGGAACTGGTCCTATAGCTTGAGTTAGACAACTTCTAGTTAAACCCATGAAAAAGCTGATTTTCAGCTGGGCTCGGTTGTACTGAGGTTACCATGGGCTTATGCTGGTTGCACTCACCCCATCTCCCCTTCTCCATCTCTGCCCATCCCAAACCACCTTTGCCTGAGCCAAAACATCCAGTTCCCTCATGCAAACCAGCTGAGAAACTTGCAATTAATTTCTGTGCAGCACCTCCTCACTAGAGGGAGATGGGAGGGTGCCTAGCACACGCGTGACTTGTGCTTCTTTGCCTCTTTTTATATGATCTAGCAGCCTGCAAAGGGAAAACCGTGCAAGATACATTAAAAAAAATTAAAAATCCAAATCAAACAGCACATCCCTCTTTGCTCAGCATTTCCAGCCTGCCTGCAAAAAGCAAGCACTGGTGTGCTCATTTTTGCTTTCCCTGACTAATTGACTAGAAGACAGTATCGCTGACCTCTTACTTAAGGGCTAGACGCGTAATTGCAGCCAGCAAGCACATCCAGCCATGGAATATTACAGGGGATGCTCAAGCATCGAGGCTCCTGTAAATAACCAGGCTCCAAATGGAGCTCTCACGGTTATTTGGAAACAAGTGTTTGTTTTTCTTTAATGTTTTCCCCCAATAGTCCCCCTGCACTGACTGCTCCAGGCAAATGAAATCTCCGTAGGAACCGTTTCCTTCTTCCTTCATTGTGCCTGATGATTTGTTGTCAGATTAAATAGAGCATCCGTTTAATATGAGCTACGTGGTCCTTGGGAGGATCCCCATCCTGGACCTGCAGGAGGTTAAGCTGGATGGTCTAATGGGGTTTTAATGTCTCTGCTGTGATCTTTAAATATATTTGCAGTCACCAAGATACAGCAGCATCTTCTGCAAGTATGAAAAACAGGGAAAAAAGGGGGGGATTTAAGCTCTTCCAGAGGCTCAGACAGGGTGAGGGAGGAATGGCATGAACTGCAAGTCCTTCCTTCCAGCAAGGGGAAGGACACAAGGGTGCTGCTAATTAATCTGATGGGTTTGGCTGAATGAAGGGCTGGAATTAGCAGATGACTGCACATCTTTCTCTCTGGTGAGGAGCCGGCACGCAGCCGAAGCCCCGAGCACTGTGAACTATTTGTAGCAAACAGTTTATTCATGCATTTGGCTTGTTTGCTGTGTGACCCATCAGAGGAAAGACATGGTGTTTTCCTGCCTATCTCTATTTCTCATATATATATTCTGCATCGCATACTGGCTGTAGGCTACTGCCTGGCTCCTCGCGTGTGCAGCATCTCTGCCTGCCCCGGGGTTGGATGCAACGGGTACGACCCCAGCAGCCCCAGGGAAACCACCCAGCTCCTACAGATGGGGATGGCAGCTGGGTTTGGGGTCAAGGCATTTGGGGGGACCTGTGTTTCAGCGATGGGTTGGGTTGAAGGGACCTCAAAGCCCACTCAGTCCCACCCCTGCCATGGGCAGGGACACCTCCCACTGGATCAGGGGCTCCAAGCCCCATCCAACCTGGCCTTGAACCCCTCCAGGGGTGGTTTCTCCAAGGTTTTTGGATTTGGCTCAGAGTTCCAGTAAAAGGTCAGTTCTCTATTCCTGCAGATCTTGGTGGAATTCATATGAAATCTCCTAATCCTCTTTCAATCCATTATCATCAGCCCTCGTTAGGATCTTCAATTTGTGCCCAATTTATCTCTGCCACCGCAGCCTCCAAATGAGGCTGTTCTGCACTCTCCATCCTTTTTTTTTTTTTTGTTGATGCTTATTTACAATCACATTTTCAGTGGAAATCAGCCCGTTTATTCGTTAACTTTAATACATCCCCTTTGGTGAACGGCTGCTGTTCAGGATTTTATCATCACTTACTGGGCCTCTTTCCACACGTCAAAACTTTATTAAATATGTTTCTAACGGGGTGGAAACATATAAAAGACACTGAATGCTTTTAAATTGTGGCAGTTTTGCATTTTGTTGATACCCTACCCAAGCAATAAGATATGACAGGCAGGCAGTGCTTTCAGAGGCAATTATATCACACTTCAGGAGGCGGCATGGGGAGCGATAATACGGAATAGGAAGGAGATAAAAGAAAACAAGTTGCTCTCTCATTCTCTCGCACACATCCACAAACCCACCATCGTCCCACCGGGACGGAGCAAAAGATGAGGGAAGACATCACAGGTATTGTTACGGGTGATACAAGGCAGGATAAACAGCAGGAAAAAAAAAAGGTGAGACTCAGCAAAAGAGAGTTTAAAGTAATTAACAGAGAGATAATAGTGTAGAGCCTGTGATGCTGGAATAAAAGCAGTTTACACCAGCCAAGAAACTGATGATGCTTTGGAAAGCAGGGAGGGTCTGACTGGGAAGTATCTCCCCATCTTGCTTCACTGTGACTCAGCCACCATAGGAAATAAGCAGTAGATTTATCTATTTATCCACTTAGTGACCCAGTTGACATCAGAAACAACATCTGTTTATCTACCCATACATCCACATACAATCCTATGACCATCATCCTTCCCTCTTTCTCTTTCCTCCCGTTCTCTGACACATCCATCACGGAGAACAGAAGAAAAAAGTATGTTTATCTACCAAAAGGGCACGTTTCCATTCCCTTTGTTTTTCGCTTATGCTTAAGGAAAAAAAAGAAGAGTGGCTTTTGAGATAAAACATCTTCAGAGCCTAGTGAGGAAATGAAAAACTCATGAAATTAAAATCAAACTCTCCTTGGAGCTAAAGGAAAAGGGGGGGACCCAGCCACCCCAGGCTGGATCCCAGGGCTGGGATGCTCAAGGCAGGGTGAGCAGAGCTGGGGTTGGTCCTCAGCAGGAATATCAAGACGTCATTTGAGCCCCAGGACTGAGTTCAAGACGCCTGAAGGGATTTAGGAGCCCAGATGTGCTGGAATTGTATGGGAAGCAGGAAGAAAGTCAATGTGGTTGCAGTTTATTTGCGTTAGGGAAGGATGGAGGCTGCAAAAGGGGATGGCAGTCATCACCAGGAGTTGCTGAAGTCAGTCTACAGTGCTAATTAATCATCACTAATGGATTATTGCACAACTGCCTCATGGCTTTGCCCAATTTGGGGTTCAGAGATGGTTTTTAATCCCCAAACCAAAGGCTTCTGCTGGGAGGGCGCGTGCACAGCCTCAGCGCCTGCCTCTCCCCTGCCTGCCACGCGAGGCTTATTATTAGGTTAATTAAAACCATAAAAGTGAATGCTGATTTGCTCTGAACATTCAGGAGCAGATGGCAACAAGTACCAAGCTCCATAAAAGAGAATTGGAAGTTGTCAAGTGTCTTCAGAGGAGCAGCAGCTGGGGCTGGGGCTCCCTCATCTCCAAGCCCCCCAGTCCCACCAGTACTGCCAGTAACCCCACGTGCAGCTCCCAGGGGACTTTCACGGCTGTAAACTCATTCATTTTTTAAACCAAGTGAAACCTGAGCCTCTCGTGTTGAACCGCCCTCATCCGTGACATGGCAGGGATGCGATGGGGATGGGAAGTTGCTCAGAGCCCAGGAGATTTGAGAGAAGAGGTTACGGCAAAGTTCAGAAATCCTTCAAAGTTAGAGGGAAGCTGTGGCTGATTTCCATTCTGCGCGGGGACAATGTGGCATTTGATTATTTCAGCTGTGTTTTGCTCAGAAGAACCCCCGTTCCGAGCTCTGCGCTTTCCGATACAGCTGGGATTTTCAAAATACCCCATGCAGGCAGAAAAGTTGCAGATACCCATCAGAGCTGACGGAGGCAGCTGGCAGAAGGCGGCACTCAAAAATGCAGGAGGAAACGAAGCCTGGCTGGTTTCGTGAACGCCACGAGCATTAAATGCACCCTGAAGCCTCCTCTGCCTCAGCCCTGATGCTCTTTGCACCCCCTCATCAGCGGGGCCCAGGTACTTCAGCCCATCTCAGATGCTTGCACACAACAGCCACAGCGCTGGGAAAACCACTCGCGAGGCAGGAGTAATGAATGGAAGAAAGACAGCAGGAGAAATGAAGACAAACAGCTTGAGCTCCTTTGTTCCTACTGTACATTCAAGAAAAGAGCAGGCAGCGCTGTTAAAGGAAAAAAAATACCAAATCCAATAACACAAAAAGCTATTACAAGCTACCCAGCAGGCTGCATCGCCGCTCACCCGCTCCCATCCCCTCAAGAACATCGGGTCCAGGGGACACGGAGCAGCTCCTGGCAAAGGGCTCGAGCCCCCAAGGTTGAACGTGATCTCACAAAAAGCAGATTTCCCAGTTTGGTGACACCCACCGTGAGTCAGCGTCTCCCACCTTGCAAGCAGAGCTGAGCTGCTAAGATCAGAGTGAAACAAGGTCTCAGCCGGGGTTCCACAAGGTTGGACCGTTCCCAGGCATCTACTGCTTGGGAAGCCAACCAAAGCCCTGGGAAAAAAAAAAAGGCTTTGGGAAGGGCTAGCCTGGCTGGTTTGGATGGATGATGCCCACACCTGGAGTCAGGCAAGAGAAATGCACCTGGAGGAGGTGCAGCTGGCACAGGAATGGGTTTAGCTTGGCCCTGGGTGGCTTTGGACCCACAGGCAGGGGAAGGTCTCTGCAGCGCGAGGAAGGATGAAGGTATTTTGGAAGGCGACTGTGGCAGCCGGAGCCAGATCCTGAGCACAAAGGAGGTGTTTATTAGCAGGAACTGCACTGCAACTGCAAACCCTCCCTCTCCAAACAGCACAACCGCAAGGAACGGCTCCATCCAAATGTTGATGGGTTTTTTTGTTGTTGTTTAATTTGCGAACTTATTTATCTGCTAGTCTAGAAAGGCTGCCTTGTGCTCAGGATGCTGAGCACAGCCAGCCTGTGCTGCTATGATTAGATGGCTAAGACCCAACCTCAGCAGCTGCTAATCCTGACTATTAATTAGAAGATTTGGGGTAAGAATTCCAGCACAGAGGCTCAGTTAAGCTTGAGCAGTTTCTGCATCTTCTTCCCCCCCCCCCCCCCCCAACCCTTTTCTCTCCTCGCAGCCACCCAGCCCCTGCCTGTCATAATCCCTTGCAAAAAGCTGCCAGCAGGGTCCGACCCTGCCAAGCAAGGACAGCCCGGCACGGGCTCTGATTTTCATCCCTGGAAAGAAAAAAGCCAGGAGATCTGCCGTGGTGACACAGGGAATTCATCCTAGCCTGAAATGACAGCGTCTTCTCCTCGGGCCAGTTCATTAATTTTTATACCGCAGCGGCTTTGAGAGCCTTCAATTGAGGTCAGCGCCCGTTTGATTGGGTGCTGTATATGCACGTCGCAAAACACCGCTCCGGAGTATTTAGGTCTCGCCCAGACCACATCACGGAGCTGCCTAATCCAGGCTGGGTGATTACTCCTCTCTGCCATGGAAAATAGGGGTCACGGCATCCTCCTTGCCCCAGGTCGGGGACCGCTGTCCCCAGCCTGTCCCCTCTGCTTTGACCTTCTTCTGAGCTGCACTGGTGAGACAGGGCTGTAGGATGCTCTCAGGCATCTGCCAAGCTCCATTTCAACAGGCAGAGAGAGGTGGCATCTTGAAAGCTGGGCAAACAGAGCCCAGCAATCACTGTTCTCCAATTATTTGTTTGCGTCGAAGCCTCGCTTGCTGCATTCACCACAAACAAGGCAGCTGGGATGCACCTTGCACCCCTCGCTCAGGGTTGAGGACCAGAGGACACGAGTGTCCTCTGAGCGGTGGGAGAGGCCAGAAGAACTGAGGGTCAGGGGTTTATTTGCATTCCTGCCTGCACATAGTTTGATTCCCATTTTCCTGTCCCCAAGCAGAGCAGCTGCGATGAAGCCTGCCCCCTGCATCCCTCTCTCAAGGATGTGGAAGAAGGTGCAACCTGAGCATCCTCTGAGGGGCAGGAGAAGCCAGAAGAGTCCATGCTCATTTTTTTTATGCATTTCTGCCTATGCAGGAGCTGATTCTCATTTTCCTGTCCCCAAACAGAGCAGCTGGGATGAAGCCTGTCCCGGCGCGGACACACAGAGCAACTGAGCCAAGGGTGGCGAGTTCTCCTTGGACCGCACCCAAGAACGGGGTTCAAAGTCATTAACATCTCTGAGAATGAAATATTGATGGCCAGAAAAGCTGTTAACAGGAACAAGAGAATTGGCAACCCCAACACCTGGGATCCTGCCCATTTTGCTTGGGGAAGGAAAAAAAAACATATAAATTAAAAAGAAAAGGAGGGGGAAGACCAATGAGAGCAAACACGAGTGAGATAAAGCGAGCAGCGGTGCCAGGAGGTGAGGGACCTGTGGGTTGCTAATGTACAACCAGGGCTGTCCTTTTTTTTCTTTTTTTTCCTCTCCCCCTTTTGCATTTTATAAACTAAATTGATTTACAGAAGAAAGGAACACTTACCACATTCAAAGCGAGTAGCCTGCTCTTTCTAAAGGAGGCAACAGCTTTAATTGAGTTTCTGAGGGTTTGCTTTTTCCGTTTCCCTTTTATTTTCTTGCCCTTCTCCTGTAAATCAGTAAATTACATCTGAATGAAAAGCAGGCAAGGCTCCAAGCGTGTGCTTTGGACAAGTGCCATCGCCACCTCCCCAGGACAGAGGCAGGACGAGGGATGCAAGAGAGGGTTTTCATCTCCCACACAGCTGCTCTTGCTCCTCCCCATCTCCTAGGCATGACGTGTGTCCAAGGAGGTGTCCAAGGCCAGGTTGGATGGAGCTTGGAGCCTCTGATCCAGTGGGAGGTGCCCCTGCTCATGGCAAGGGTGGGACTGGATGGGCTTTGAGGTCCCTTCCAACCCAAAACATCTCATGGTTCCATAATTCTAACTTGGTGTCAACTAGAACCCCCAAATCCCATATGGAGTGGCTCAAGGCCAGGTTGGATGGGGCTTGGAGCCCCTGATCCCATGGGAGGTGACCCTGCCCATAATAGTGGGTAGAACTGATGGGCTTTGAGGTCCCTTCCAGCCCAAACCATTCCATGATTCTATGGTTGAGCTTTAACCTCGAGCATCTCAGAGCCTCCCCATCTCACTGCCTGGACAAGCTTCAGCTTTTTCTTCCAGTCTTGTCTTCCCCCCCCCAGCCCTCCGCTGACACATTGACTGGAGGAAGTTTTTAAGCAAGAGATAATTAATTCCAAAACGAAACAAACATTTAACCTTGGGTCAAATGAAAGGCTGAGTCAATCCCAAATGATTTCCTGGTTTTAATCCTTTTCTTTCCTTCAAATCGGAATAAATTACTTTTACTGAATTAAAACAGAAACCTGCCACGATTTGCCCATCTCTGCTGCTGAGAAGTGCCGATAGTATTGCCCGAGGAAGAGGAGCTGGGGGAAGGAGAAACAGAGCAATTCATGTTGGACATCACTCATGCTTAACTACCAGCATCTTCTCAGGCTTGGGGAACCAGAGCATCTCCGCTGCATCCTGGTAGTAAGAGCTGTGTTTAATAGAAATAATCTGATTATTTAGGGTTTTTTGAGGTGAGGGGGAATAAAAAAACCAATTCAGAGCTAGGCACAGATTGGAAAGGGTTCAAGAACTCTGGATTTAGAAATCCTTATTGTCACCTGCTGCAAAACTCACTCTATTTGATCCATCTTTGAATCTGCATTAAGCAATGGAAACAGAGCTGCTGTTTGGGTCTGGGCGAAGGGTACCCTTGGTGAGAAAGGATTCGGACACCACTGAGGTGGAAAAGGATCGCAGACACCTCCCACGCTCCCAGTCACCCTCCCTCTTCGTTAAACCCTCTTCGTCAAACCAGCCCATCTGCCAAGGAGACAGCTAGACGGAGCCATCAGGGCTGGTTTATCTTTAGCTTTTGCGAGTGCATGAGTGGAAGAGACCTCACAGCAACTTTTCTACCCACCCAGACACCGAGTGGTGCAAAACCAGTTCCACCTTACCGGGCTGCAGCGCTCCCGTGCCCATTTCCACACTCACATCCCCACCACACATGTGGTCAGGTACGTCTGGGTTTGAAGAGGCTGCCAGCAAAAGAAACTCTCCTTCTGAACACCAGAAGGGTGATTAAGAGCCAAAATATAGTGGGTTTCTCCCGTGTTGTCTTCTCAGCAAACACCTACAAGGATGCTTAAGCTCAGCCCTCTCTCCCTTGTCTGCACCCATCAGACACCAGCACAGAGGCACCGACTTTTAATGCCTCCCCACGCTATTCAGACAGTGTTATTGAAGCTCTGCCACTACGGTCACGTCTGCCCCTTTTTTATACACCAGAAAATTAAATTACACACACATACACACACACCCAGGGTTGTTATCCCCACACATCCACACGCTGCAATTTGCATTCGGGTTAGGAACAGACTGTTTGCCTGTTCCTGCAAATATAGCAGGCTCCGGGTCTTAATAAATTCATGAGCATCGATTCCTGGGGGTAACAGCATGAATATTACACTAGAAGACACAGCTTTTCAGACCAATGCAAAACACTCCTCTCCTCTTTCCCCTTCCCTCTCGTCCCCTCTCTTTGCAACCTGTAAAACCCTCCTACACCGCATACCTGTGTTCAGGTAGGAGCCCACGCTCAAAACAAGATCTCGCTGAAACACTCGGAGGGACCTACTAAACGCAAGAAAATAAGTTGATTTTAGAGACCAGCTTTTCCTCCTGCGACACCTCAGGCTATTTAAATAAAGCCTTACACCTGCACCAGGGCTCATGAGATGCAGCTGGGGATTTATAGGCAGGATGGGGCTGGGCTGATGGTTGGACTGGGTGAGCCTAGAAGGTCTTTGCTTCCCATAACGATTCTCCGGCTGCTGCAACGAGGATGATCCTGCAATTCTCCTCCTGTGTCCTTTGGGATGGAGCCATTGATCCATCCAGGCTGAGCACAACGGGGCTTGTCTCGGTGTAACTGCATTTCTGAGCGTGGCGCTCGGACCACGCCAGGATGGTCTCGTTGTGTTTGGATTACCATTTTTCTTCCCCCAACTCCCACTAATCCCATTTTGCAGCCTCATTTTCCGCCTGACATTTGAAGGATGAGCTATTAACGCTCCTAAATTAATAAGTCTTACAGTGTTTATTTGAGAAGATCATATAAAAATCAGTAATTTAATCATGTCAAGCAAAGTTTCTGGTGGTTTTTTTTTAATTATTATGCATGTCTTCTATTTTTTTCCCCCCCTTCCATCATTGATCTGAAGCTTTCAAAGGTACATTAATATACCTGCCTGCATCAAAATCCTTAATTATTCCCCTCCAGGCAAACAACTAATTCTCCGGGGGCTCCCGAAGGACCTCGGATTGTTCATGTGTGTTTCTGAAAGTCCTTCTTGGAGCACATCCTTTCCCTTCCTTCGTGCCTTTGCTTTCTGCACCAAGCAATACTCATTCCCAGCCCCCTACCTACTGCCATGCACAGAACCACATTTTATGTCCCCCCAGCATCTCCTCGGGACCCTTAGCAAAGCCTGGAGACCCATCTACCATCCACAAGGCTGGAACATTACATCCCTTTCATGGACCAGCCTAGAAGTAGAGTTTTTTTCTCCTTTTCTCAAGCTAAATTTGCCCACTGCCATCAGGAAGAGCATCCCACCAGCATGCAGAGTGGCTCGTTGGCAGCCTAGGACCAAACTTTAAAAGAGGAAGAACTCCTCCTGCCCCCTCAAAAGCAAAGTGGAGAGCAGCAGAGACAGAAATAGGCTGCAGAAGGAGCCGGGCAGCACATAGATCCGCTGGCAGCCACCGTGCATCAGGCAGGCAATAGATTCCACCTAGCAGAGGAGCTCTCTGAGCAGAAAAGAGAGAAGGTAAAAGATGCTCTTGCTCCCTGGGCTTTGCAAGGCTCCGGGCAGATGATGAAATGCTTTGTTTTTAAGCTGTTTGTAATGATCAGCTGAAGCTTTTGTTTAAAAGCCAGATCAGGCTGAAAGGGCTGGGGCAGCAGACAGGCTGGTTGGGCACCAGCGTGCCCAGTCCATCCCGGGCAGCGGGTGCTGGTGAGATCTCCGACCCTGGAGCCTTCACACTGCTTCCCCCCACAGCCACCAGCCAGATCTGGTGTTCAGATCCCTGGGATTTCTTACACATCTCCCTGCACCCTTACCCCAGGTCATCCTGGGTGCCCATCGAGGGGTGACCCCCAAGCCACCCCTCTGGGACCCAGGGGAAACAGGGATGAGCCGCTGGTGGAAGATGCTGTTTCTTCCCAGTGACTGTAGAGGGAAGTAGATGACTAAAGAGACTTTTTGCCTAGGACAGGTGGCCTGAATCCAGGATAAACCCCAATCAATACCTTCTCTAGGAGACCTTCCTCTCCCAGCCTATTTTTGGGGCTGTGGGCAGCCCAGGCTGGCTCAGCAGCAGCGGGGAAGTGGCTGCCACCAGTCCCATGCACGGGCACCCTGAGGCTGCCCCCTGCCTTTGCCCCTCGCTGCCATTGATCTCCAGGGCTCCAGGCCCTGAAAAGTGCTTTTTGTGCCCTAAAGCTGCTCCTTTGCATCCTTCCCCTCTTGCAGCAGGAGAACAGGGAAGGGGGAGGCTTGGGGTCAAATCCCCCCATGCCAGGATCCATCCCTGGTTGCAGCAGGGAACCTGCCTCCGTGTGTTTGATGCTTTACCTGGAGCTCTGTGCAAAGCAGCTTCCAGCTCGCTCTCTGCCAAGCGCTTGCTCAGAAGGCAAAGCCGGGGGGGTAGTTTTAATCTCCCTGCTGCTCACTACTGAGCAGAACAGATGAGCCGGTTTGGGGACTCGGAGAGTGACAACACCCAGAGTGGGAACTTGCACAGGGGAAAACACGAAGGTTGAACAATGAGTCATAGGGTCATGGAACAGTTTGGGTTGGAAGGGACCTCAAAGCCCATCTGGTTCCACCTCCCACTGGCTCAGGGGCTCCAAGCCCCATCCAACCTGGCCTTGAACCCCTCCAGGGATGGGGCAGCCACTCCTGCTCTGGGCAACCTGGGCCAGGGCCTCTTCACCCTCACAGAGGAACATTTCTTCCTAAGATCTCATCTCAATCTGTCCTCTTTCATCTGAAAACCATTCCCCTCATCCTCTTCCTGCCCTCCCTGATCCAGAACCCCTCCCCAGCTTTCCTTGATCCCCCCTTTAAGGACTGGATGGGGCGATGCTGGGGATCCAAGCATTTCACCTGAGTTGGGGGGCAGTGGGTGACAACCTACCAGGGAAAGAGCAGGTTGTGCTGCCCATCCTGTAGGAAGGCCCAGAGGAATGGAATGAGAGGAGGGATGAGTCACCTTCCCTGGAGGGGCTTAAGGGACGGGTGGACGAGGTGCTGAGGGACATGGGCTAGAGATTGATGGGAATGGTTGGACTCGATGATCTGATGGGTCTCTTCCAACCTGGTTATTCTATGATTCTATGTCTCAGAAATACTCTTCATAGAGCCTAGGGACTATTTGCCTGATCAAATGAGATATACCGAGAGCCTCACCAGGGCCCCCAGCACTGGAATTCCACCTTGGAGCCACCTCAGCATCACTGGGATGGGATGATGGAGGGGGGTGGATTTTATCTTGTTCTGACTGCACTCTGAGCACCTGCGCCCGTGAGCACAGGTAGTGGCCTCAGCATCAGCTGAACCGTCGCAGACAGATCCCGGTTAGCGTGAATCGCAAGCAAAGCGAGGCAGCATCTGCCTGACAAACCCCACTTAAGGCTCAGCCTGCGGGAGCGTGGGCTGAGCGAGGTGTCAAACTCAGGTCTTTAAAAACCCAGGGCTTTGTCCTGCACTACGGCAGCAGGAGGAGGAATAAAAAAAACCAAAAACCAGGAAAGCATGGTTTATTCAAGGATTTCTTCTGGTGTTTCTCATGTCTCTCACCTCCCCTAGCCTTTCGCTCGCTCCTCTGCACATCCCTCCCTTGCTGCTCTCACCTCCGTCCTTTCAAGGGAGGGTTGGGCTGCCTACACAGCAAACGCCCGCATGAAAACCTCCTGTTAACGCTCTGGCATTTGATACATTATCAGGAGAAGATACACAGAGGGAAGAAATATATTGTGCAAATTACTTGATAATGCACAGCAAGCCGGCACCGTGACCTTAAAAAATGCCTGTTAACAGGGAAAGGAAAAAAAAAAAAAAAAGAGAGAGAAGAAAAGAGATGGGAAGACTTTGCTCGGAGCCTTGATAGTCTAGGTGGAAAATGGAATCGTTTTTTTATGATTTCCAGCCTGTTTTAACTCTGCCCTCCGGGTCAATAATCTCAGTAACAACCTTTTCCTCCAAGAAAATGTTAGAGCTCGTGCTGGTCCCCGTGGGAATTAAAGTTCAGGGGCCTCCGAGAAGGCAGCTCATTGCTGAGCCGCTTGCCCAGCAGCCACAATAACACTGAGGGACCCGAGCTGGGCAACAGGGACCTCGGGGAGAGCCTGGGAGCCCCAATGATCATACCCAGTGGCCCTGATCAGCCTGACACGTCCTTGCGAGCAGCTGGATTGAGCAGGACAAGGCATCACCTCGCAGGGGCATTTTCCCTCTGCCTTTTATTTCTTTTCAGGTTTATTAACCACCCTCCTCCCGCTAAAGTTTCCCACCTCAGCCTGGTGGTGGAGAACAAGTGTTCTCCGGTGGCCAAAAAAGAAAAAGGATGGGTTTCCATGGCAACTCCGTTCCCAAATGAGGGTGGCAGTCACCTGGACCGCTCGCTCGCAGGCAGCTCTGCCGAAACCCATCACCCCTGGACCCAGCAGCAGCTAGCAGGGTGCCTGGTGCCACGGGAGGGGATGCACCAGTCGTACCATGTGCAACTGCCCCATCTCCAGCACGGAGGTGGTTTATTTGTGGTGTCTCTGCAAATAGAAGGGCTGAGGGGACATGGAGAGAGTTGTGAACCCCAAGGGTTTGATCTGCCTGCATGCAACGACTCGGTGCCAGCGCCGAGCTGTGAGGGCAGAGCGAGCAAATCATCCTGGCACGGCAGCAGCAGAAAGTTGTCATGGGCTGTTTGGGTCTCCCATCCATCTCAGCTGTCTGAGGGACAAGACCTCTTCTAAAAAGGAGAAGTGTGTTTATAGCAAAGCACTTGGGCGTGTGATTATGTCAGATCCTGCATTCAAGCGCTGGCTTTCTGGGGAGAGATCGGAGCGGCCGTGACAGACACCAGTGCCCCATCTGAGAGCCACGGGGGTGAGGGATGTGCCGGTCAAAGCTTCGCCTCTGGGGTGGCTCCATCACCTCCTGGACATCTCCTGGCTCTTCTCCACCATCCCCGTGCTGCCAGGGCTTTGCTGCTCCATCCTGCTCTGTATCTGGAGGAAGGCAGAGGGGCTCTGCAGACCTCTTGTTGCCTCACAGAGGCTCCTGCAGAAAGCAGCGTTGCCTTTAATAGCCTTTTGTTTAAAAAAATGGGTTTGCAGTGGTTCCATTCAATGGTTTCCAGTCTGGTTTAGCATAGCCAGACCCCAGGATGCTCAGGCACTGCACCAGCTCCTCATTTTGACCCCTTTGGACCCCTTTGCTCTGTTCTTGCCACCTTCCTGCTCCTCCTGCCTTCGGCACCAAGGGACCTGCATGCCCTGGTGCACTGGCTGGTGGCAGGAGGGAGGTTCCAACCCTCACCAAGCTTCTTGGCTGCCAGAGACGGAAAGATGAGGCTGCGTTCCCCAGATTGCAAGTTTTGAAGTGAGCGCCCGCACCAGGGGTTGACAGCAGGGCAGGGAGGGTGGGCACGCTGCGTGCACCCAGCAGGTTTCCCTGGCACGGGAGCTGCTCCCTGCACACATTGCAGCGGCGGCGGGTGTCAGCTCGGATCACGTCTTCAGGCATGAAGAGAAAAGTGCTTTTGCACGGGCTCCTGGAGACAGAAGGAGCTCTGCAGCCCAGCCGCACTTAGGTACAGCGCATCCTTCTGCCACATCCCCCAGGGATTTGGGGGGCTTTATCCCCCTCCTGCCTCAGCTCTCGGTCAGGGGCACCTCTCACTGCTGTTTGTGCAGACGCCAACGCAGGGACCTCGGGGCTGGGTGCAGGGCGAGGAGACATGATCCACATCAGCCGTGGCACTCGCAAACTGCAAGGCTGCTCTTTTTACTCAAGAGGCTGACACATCTCCCCAAGGCTCTCAGAGGGCAAGGTCTCGTCATCCTCCCCCACTCCAGAGGCAGAAGGGCACGTCTGCAATTATCCCACGAATCGATGCTCTTCGGTGTCGTCTTCCCCTCGCCTTAATTTGGAGCCACGGTAACACTGATAGAGATTTTGGCGCATCGCTCTGCCCTCGCAGTTGGGATTTACGATGCTTTTCTGGCTAATGCCCGTTGCCAATTTGAATTTCACCCCGCAGTTCGCTTTGCCCAGCTTACCCCGAGGCCCGCGCGCGGTGTCAGGATTTAAAGAGATGCAGCGTAACACAACCTGACATTCATGAGCTGAACTGGAATGTGAATAATGTCTTTCTGGTGCGCTGCGCCCCTCCTTCTCCTTCCCTCTTCGCTTTTATATATGTTGACCATTGAGGGTTTTGTCACCGTAGAGGAGGGAATGCAACTTCCAGAAACTAGAAATCTCATGGGGGGGGGGGGGGAAAGAGAGGAGGGTTGCTCAGATCACTTGCTGCATGACATCTCAGGCTTTGCCTGCGCCAACCAGAGCTCCCTCGGCTCCAACAGGAGCAGGTTACGGCATCCTGCATCTCCACGGGGCTTTTCACCTTGCAAACTCTGTAGCCCAGTGAGCCAGATGGTTCCCCTGAAGATCTCAGGGAGTATCTTTTTGTAGTGTCAGATTGGCACAAGCCAGTGACAGAGCTGCTCGATAACAGCAGCGATGGGGTGTTCAGGCAGAGCTGCGGGTGCCTGAGAGCAGAGCACAAACCCATCGCTGTGTTCAGAGACAAGGGCAACAACAGCCTTAAAAAAGAGCTGAAATAGTGTCAGAAACTCCGTGTTGAGTCAGGGTTGAGTGCCCGTCGGAGGCACCAGGGTGTGCTGCAGGGTGGGCTTGAGATGAGGCTGTGAATTTGGGCGTGAAATATCAAGTGTCCAGAGCTTGCTCAGCACCCAGAGCCTGTAAAGAGCCTCAAAACAGTCCAGGCAGCCCCTGCTTCAGATGGCACGGGCACACCAAGCTGCCCCTGTGGTGCCTGCAGGCTTTGGGCATGGCCAGTCCTGCACAGAAACCCCTCTTCACAACAGCCGGAGGGTCTTACTGCTGCCAGCCCAGACCCACTGAGCACCATCCTGCCTGCCCAGAGCATCTCCGCATCCCCAGCCTGGGATGCTGGGAGCAAGGATGCTGTGGGGGTCCCTGTGATGGATGCGGAGAGTGAAGGATGAGGCCAAAGGCAGTGCAAAGCCTCGCTCCCAGCTGCTTTGGCCTGACAGACTCACGATTATGATCCTTATCTGCTTATGCATTTTTAATCTTGTTTGAAAGAGGCTCTGACAAAGCGCCTCGCATCCGGCTCCCCTCTGCACCGAGACCGAGATGGATCCTGATTGCTCGCTGGCTGCACTCGCAGAGGACCAAATGTTAGCGGAGGGCTCCTCCTCCCCACAAATCAGCCCCAAGTGGGTTGTCAAAGAAAAATCTGCGGGGCAGGAGGGTAATTTTTATTGTCTTTGAACAGCTGTGCACACAGGCGAGCTATTGGCATGCTGCTCAGGAGTGCGGGTGTGCTTGCCCTGGCGTGTGATGCAGCCCTGCGCACCAGGACGAGGGCTGATCGCAGGCTGGTTCTAGGAGGCTGGTGGCAGAGGCAGAGCGATGTTCTGCCCCCTCCCTGAAGCAGGAACATTATGGAATGGGGCTGGGAGGGACTGGAGTGGTCACGCACTGCATCCTCCTCTATCTCCCTGCACCTCCCTGCATCCTCCTGTATCTCCCTGCATCCTCCTTTATCTCCCTGCATCCTTTTGTACCTCCCTGCATCCTCCTGTATCTCCCTGCTCCCTCCTGTATCTCCCTGCATCCTTCTGTATCTCCCTGCATCCTTTTCCATTCTCCTGCATCCTCCTGTATCTCCCTGCATCCTTTTGTACCTCCCTGCATCCTCCTTTATCTCCCTGCTCCCTCCTGAACCTCCCTGCATCTTCCTGTATCTCCCTGCATCCTTTTCCATTCTCCTGCATCCTCCTACGTTCTCCTGCATCCTTCTGCACCCTCTTGCCTCATTAATCCATCTCAGCCTCCTCCCCACTAGACTCGACCCCTGCAAACTTTCTCACAGTTCCCTTGCAGGGAAACGATGCTCCACCAGGACCTGGGCACGAGGTCCCCTGCCTGGTCCCCTGCGCCCCTACCAGGTGCACCCGCTAGTTTCAACACTTCACTGAGCCCCAACGACCTTTTCACCTGCCTGGAGCCGAGTTAATTAATCCCTGCTTCGGAAATATGGCCTGAGTGTGCTGGGACCATATGGCCCTGCTAGGAGCAGCTTGAGCATCTTGGTAGACGGGGAGCGGTGGAAGCCTCAGGAGTAATTAAAAGGAAAAGTTGGGTTTGTTGGAAGTTTCCCGAGCTGTGGTGGCCTCTGCTGCGCTGGCATATTTCAGGCTAGTGACAGAGACCTTGCTGAGTGTCCTTGCTCGGAAAGAGCGTGATGGATCTGGCTTTTACAAGGAACAAAGAGGCCATGATCTGACATCACAGTGATGAATTTTCCCTTTTTTTTTTTCCCCTCCCCCAAATGATTACTTGAGCAAACTTTGCTGTCTGTAAATATTTACTGGGGAGACCACAATCGTCGCCTACCCTTTAAGGGCACAGCGACATTTGTTTTAATAAAGCGTCACTTAATTAAGTGCAGGACTGTGCTCTGGCACACGGGGAGCTGTGCGTTGTGTCTATTCA
This sequence comes from Piaya cayana, assembly GCA_013389865.1. Taxonomy (NCBI): domain Eukaryota; kingdom Metazoa; phylum Chordata; class Aves; order Cuculiformes; family Coccyzidae; genus Piaya; species Piaya cayana. The sequence goes on along the minus strand of WAAB01024637.1, from coordinate 53,654 downwards.
TAGGAAGGGGGAGAGGAAAGTTTCCCAAAGCCAGTTGCTGGCTGCTNCAGACTAAACACCCCCAGCTCGCTGAGGTCAGGATGCCAAGCAGGAACGCAGCATTACACTGAGTTTGCTTTGCAAAATACATCTGAGTTTCAGCACCCATCCCTGGGGGTTTCTGCATTATAAATAGCACCCCCAGAGAAATCTGATCATCACAATCTGAGCTTGAGAGAGCCACGTGGATGCTCCGTGAGGGATGCCCCATCCCTGGAGGGGTTCAAGGGCAGGTTGGATGGGGCTGGGAGCCCCTAATCCAGTGGGAGGTGTCCCTGGGTGGGACTGGATGGGCTTTGAGGTCCCTTCCAACCCAAATCATTCTGTGATTCTATGTAATTGGACACAAAAAGGGGGTTTGGCAGTCCCCTGTTGAGGGCAGTCCCCGAGCAGTCCTTGAGGAGCCAGGTCCTCTCCTGCTTGAAGCTCCCTGAGATGTGGGAAGGTCCCATGCCAGGCTGGTGATCAAGCGGGACGACTCCATCCTGGTTGGCTTTGCCCCAGGGTTAATTTGTCAGAAATAGAAACCGAACATCATCAAAGTGATGTCAGTGCTTGAAGAGCAGCTGGAGAGGAGGAAGCTGCACTGTGCCAGCCATGGGCTGGGTAATTTGGCTGGAAGTCAGCCAGCAGAGGAAGAAAATGTCTTATCTACAGTCTAAAAAATAAAATCAGGGGGAAAAAAACCACCCAAATGGAGATATATAGTAGGGGAGGCAAATTTATAAACAGGAGCTTATCAGAAGGCAAAGCAGATAATAAACAGCTCTTCAGATCTAGGTCTTGAGCTCGCAGAGGACAGAAAAGAGAATGGGATTCCTCAGGAAATGGAAAGAACTGATAAGAGCCCACAGCTACTTTGCAAACATCATTTAAAATTTAAAAAAAAAAAAAAAAAAAAANAAAAAAAAAAAAAAAGCCCCTCTTTTGTCTTTGCATGAGAAAACTCCCCGCAGCCTCCAAACAGACTTTCTGGGCTCTAAATCAGGTGAAGTGGGAGAGGGAAAACCCACCACTTCTGCCCTCCAGTAAAATGGAGCCCAAACAGACTAATCGGGAATTCTCTTTCAAGGAGGCTTCAAAGCAGGAGGGCAGCCTGGCCGGGGCTGGGCAGCTCTCCCACCTCTCCTGCCTTCCAAACCCCATCGCAAAGAGATGCAGCATCCTCATCGCACCATCGTGCACCCTCTCCTGTCTGCTCCTGTGTTTAGCTGCACATTCCTCCTCCAAAAACTCAACCTGCTCTGAGGCAAAGCGTTTTGGCAGCTGCAGCGTGCTCGGCTGTCACAGCCTTCACTCGCTTTCAATATTTTTTCCTCCTTTCCTCAACCTGAGCAGCACCAGCAGCACATGAGGGATGCAGGGAACCTTGCAGGGATGTTCAGGTGTGGGGTTTGCAGCCCTGTCCAGGTGTCCCATGGGCTCTGCACCCACGGCACAGTCCTCCAAGGGACAAGGGAAGAGGAATACACCTGGGGACACCCCAAAATTGCCCTTGTAACCACCCAGGGTGCACATTAGGGACCAGAATGAGATGTTGAGGCTGTAGTGGAGGAGCTGAGCTGCCCAGAACAGTGGGTTCTTGCAGCCCCTTCTTGAGGTTCTTCACTGCCCCTACTTGTGGTTCTTTGCAGCCCCTTCTTGAGGTTCTTGCAGCCCCTTCTTGAGGTTCTTCACATCCCCTTCTTGAGGTTCTTTGCAGCCCCCCCAGAAGCAGCAGCTCTGGTTGCTCAGCTCAGAGCCGTGGCTGTCACCTGCAAAGCTCAGATTTGATGGGGTTTTGCGTAATCAGGCGATTATTTTTTTTTTTTTGTTCTCACTGTTGTTACCTGTGTATTTATTTACAGCCAATTGTTCCCTATTTTCATCGCATTTATGTACCATCTTGTTTACGACGCTACTTAAACGCCTGGCGTAGAGGTAATTATGCCACTGGAAAAGCAAAGTAAAAACAAAAGCACACACGTACACGCATTAAAAGGGAAGAAAATGATTTTTTTTTTTTTTTCCCTCCCGCAGGAGGGATTATAAAGCTCAGCCTGGACAGGGTTCTTGGCAGGTTTGTCCTGCCTGGCACTGGCAGCAGCGGGATGGGAGCTGTCACCCGTAAGAGCTTTTGCTGAGTTTTCCCTCGCTCCAGGGTGGGTCTGAGAGGGGCCAAAGTGATGGAGAGAACGAATTAAGAGCGCGAGCGCCGCGTCAGCACTTGCTGGCTTCACTTCACTGCGTGCGTCTAATAACTGAGTTATAGTTTTTGCAGCTTGATGAATTCATTTAGACCCATTCAGCCTTTTCTTCTTATTATTATTTTCGATACCCTTATCGAGGAGTGATACTCTTTAAGCCATTATAATCAAATTTGCAGGAGCAGCCCTGAATAAGCAGCCTGCCACGGAGAAGCGCAATCCTTCACTCGTGCTGCCACTGCCACAAAGGGCTTTCCCAGCCCTGCTGAGGAGCTGAAGAAAAGCTCATTTGCAGCCCAGGGCCAGGATGGACCCAGGGTGGAGCCTGGTGGGACCGTTTCCAGCACTCAGGCAGGGCGGGAAGGATGCTCTCGGCTCCTCTCGTCTGGAAAATGAAGGTAAAACCCAGCCTAGATCATTGTTTCCTTCACCAAATCAGGAGAAATTTCTTTACTAACAGAGTGATGAAGCCCTGGACCAGGTTGCCCAGGGCAGTGGTGGAGTCTCCATCCCTGGAAGGGTTCAAAGAACATGTAGACGTGGCGTTTTGGCACATGGTTTGTCAGGCAAGGTGGGGCTGGGCTTATAATTAAACTGGATGAGCTTGTAGGGCTTTTCCAACCTTAATTATTCTACAATTTTGTGTAGGCAGGGCACGACCTTGCCTGCAGTGATGGGCCCCTCCACCTGCAACACTTGCACCAGCACGGAGAGGCGCTGCTTGATTATTTATTTATTTCCTTAGCGCTTCCTATATTTTACAGTAAATTACCTCAGTTTACAGCACTTGCGTCTTCCTTACATAATTGTTATAAATAACCTTCAAACAGCATAAAAGCCATAAACGTTGCATGGGAAGGAAGAGTAAATTGTAGAGATTTCAGAGCAGATGAAGGAGAACTCACACGATGAGGGGAAACTGCCGGAGCTGGTTTGTTTGTTCTTTTTTTCCCCCCAAAAATCGTCTCTCTCCTCTTCCCTCGATAAATATCCAGCCGCAAATAAGCAATTCCTTCCTAGCCCTGGGCAGATTTGAGAAGCAGCATCTCAAATGGCACCGATCTGCGCCGATTCCAGCTGGTAAATGTGAAATGTCCAGCCCTGGGGGGCGATTTGGGGGGGTCAGTGAGGAAGGGATGATGAATCCCAGGGCAAGGTGGGACCAAGGGTATCCAGCTGCCCATCACTTGCTCCTGCCTTCGCCTTGCTCCTAGCAGCCCCCAAAGCTACACGTGGGGGAATCGGTTTCACCCACGGGAGAGGATGATGCTCAACAAACCCTCCCTGAAGATTGGGGCCACTGGAGATGGGAAGGAGGCAGCAGCAAACCCAGCCTGCATCACCCTCAGGAGAGGACAATGAGGCATCTCCTGCACCGTACGCCTCAGCACCAACCTGTGTAGTGCTGGGACACGTCCAGCACCAGCAAAATGTCCCCTGTGACCCCCGACACTAACCCGCAGAAAGAAAAGGGGCTCCTTGAAGGGTGCCTGCAAGGAGCTGATGCTGCCGGGGTGGGTATCACAAGGAACATCTCAGCGCGAGGAGCTTCTGAGAGCAGAATATTTCCCCGAGAGAGAGGGCAGAGGGTTCACGGTTTGAATTATTTAAACCGCGGCTTGTCAAATCACTGCCAGAGAGCTCCCCGGCTGCGTGCTGAACTCGCTCCCTCCTGAACATGCCCCGCGGCCAGGTTTGAAGGTTTAGTTGCTCGGCTTGTTGTTTTTATCGTTAGTTCTTTCCCTAATGAGAGCCCCTCGTGGAGCAGGGGACAGGTAGTGGCCACGCTTGGAGGCATCAGGGATGCTTTTGCCAGCTGAGAACGAACCACAGAGCTTTGTCCCCAAATTCATCCTCACTCTGCATGGTGCCCCGAGCCACCTCTGGGGCTGGGATGGCCCTTGACATTCACCACTGAGGACAAGGCACGGCCACCCTGGACAGACGCCACTGAGGACAAGGCACAACCACCCTGGAATGTTTTTTTTTCCTCAAAACTGGGAGAAAGAAGTACTGATTCAGCTCTGGAGAAGAAGCACCCGATAAACCCCCCTGAACCACAGGAGCGTGTGATGCCCATGGTGCCATCGCCCTCTCCCAAGGATGGAGATGGGAAGGAGCCGGCGTCTCGCCAGCATCACCCAGCCGAGTGTCAAGATAAACACGGAAAATTCCCTGCCCCAACAACCCACTAATCCCAAATTTATGCATTTGCGAAGCCCTTGGAGCAGCCAAGGGGCCGGGTAATTCATTCCTGCAATGATAAGGGGAAGATGCACACACCGTGTCTACAGGGACCGGGGCTGCTTCCCTCCCGACTTTTATGCAGGAGGCTCAGCTCCTGGGATTTGGAAATAAATATTTGATCTTTAAAGATCATTTTGTTGCTCGTTGCAGTCAACACAGCCAGGTTTTTAGTGTTTGTTTATGGTTTATGCCATATGATTCAATAAACCCTGACTGAGAAACATGTGCATAATTAAGTTTAAAAGGCAGCCTCAACCCCACTCCACTCCTTGTTTTTCAAGCCAGGCTTTATGTAACAAATTTTGTTTATTGCTGACACTGATTTCATCCTTCCCTCCCCTTCACTCATCGCATCAAGATTGCTAGGAGGGATTCTAAAGACCCGAGGATTTCAGCAAAGCGTCTGCACGGCAGATGGTGCAGGTGTGGAGGAGAGGGGGCAGCGACGGGGTCGTCACATTGCGTCCACATGCGATCCCTTGTCTGCACTAATTAACTGCCCTTGGATTCAGGTTATATGAGGAAAAGTGAGTGTGTGCTCCTGACTTTCCATAGCGCTACCCTCCTGGGAAATGGTGAATTCCAGCTAGGGATACTCTTTGTGATCTGGACCTTTTCTCATCCCGCTCCTCTGGGTCAGCAGCTCCGACCCCCGGGGCTGCAAAAGCAAAGAATCGCAGGATGGTTTGGGTTGGAAGGGACCTCGAAGCTCATCCAGTTCCACCCAGGGACACCTCCCACTGGATCAGGGGCTCCAAGCCCCACCCAACCTGGCCTTGAACCCCTCCAGGGATGGGGAAGCCACCACTTCCCTGGGAAACGTGGCACTTGGTTGGATGGCAAAGCACAATCTATTTTTTTTTTTACCTGAACCCTTTTCCCAAGTCACAGGTTGATTCCAACAACTCGTGATTCCTGCTTGGAAAGCTGTCGCACCCCTGCAAACCTTCCCTGTGCTTCCTCCTCCTGTGCACTCTGAACCTGGATCAAAGCACTTGTGCTCTTGCCAGCAAAAACCTGACATATTCTCCGTGTGGAGTTTTCATTCTGGGTGGATTATTTGAATGAGAAATGATTTTTTTTTCCCCCTGTATAAATTATTTATTATAGTTCAGGGCGTTTCTAGGGCAGTCAGGCTCTTAATTACATGTGGACGCAGATCCAGCCATCAAGCGGGGGTGGATTCAACAGTCATTGTCCCCATTACTGCGACAGCCCCTCTTTAAATTCACGAGCAAATGCAGCCTCACCACTGGTAATCTTTCCTTTAATTAAAAAATACTGTTTTATCAGAAGCCGAAATCAGTGCTGAAAAGGATCAGTTTCAATGAATTCTCCCTCAGTTACAAAGGGAAAGAGCTGAAATAATCAGAAAGTCAAACTCCGATGCTTTCAAATTGAGACCTCCGGCTTTTTCAGCCGAGAATGACTTTTCATTTTGAAATGTTAATTGGGAGTAAGAAGTATTAAAAGCCAGACAGGAAACAAAAAGTGTTTCCAGTTCCTTGCAGGGAGCTGCTCGGTCGACTAAAGGAGCTGCTTTCAGTTCTACCTCCTGAAGAACACCTGAAATTTGAGGTTTACAACCTTATTTGAGGCAGGAAAGAGCAAATATCAAAATTTGTAGCCGCTGCCTGGGAAAGCGGAGCCCTTCCCCGCTTGGATCCGCTAACAACCCACCAGGCAGTAAGGGAGCGGTACAATTTTATAGGTGGTTTACACAAACACCTACACTTCCATGGAAGTTTTATGTAAGCACACGTAGTTCGGCTCAGAAAGCAGAGCTTCATTTAATTAACTGCAACCACACGTTCTTCTCTTCGCTATCACCTCGCAACGTGCTGCACCAGGGCTGGGAAATGGCTTTTACCGGGGATACTGCCTGTTCCCAAGGTTTTTATCCCATCCACCCCTAAAAAAGATCATTCTCTACCATCAGTCGTAATGTTCTCTACCAGATAGATATTTTCCGGGTCAATTTGTGCTCTGAAGAGAATCATGGACTCATTAAGGTTGGAAAAGATCTTCTAGCTCAATCATCAGCCCAACCCCACGGCGCCTGCTAAACCGTGTTCCAAAGTGCCACATCTACATGTTCTTTGAGCCCCTCCAGGGATGGAGTCTCCACCACTGCCCTGGGCAGCCTGGTCCAAGCCTTCATCACTCTCTCAGTAAAGAGATTTTCCCCTAATATCCAGTCTAAACCTCCCCTGATGCAGCCTGGGGCTGTTTCCTCTCACCCTATCACTCGTTATCCCCCAAAACACTGCAATCCCCATGGCTTGAGCACCTTCCAAGTGCCTCTTGCAGCCACCACCTCAGCTCCCACATCCCCCCCAGCACAGCGGGGAACCCCACCAGCGTTTCCTGGGAAGCTGACGAGTTCTGCTATTCGTGGCGCCTCGTTTCACACCCCGTTGAAACCGTGTGGCTCAGCCGAACCACTCGCTCCTCCGAGGTTTGCCGGTGGGAAGTGATTACTATAGAAAAAAAGCTCTCGCTCTGATTGAATGATTCCTTCTTACAAACCTAACAAGCTCTTCTAAGCATGTTCTTTTTTTCCCCCTCTTCTATCCCCTTTTTATTTCCCTAGCACTTCCCAACTCACTGAGTGAAGCCAAGAGGGTTTCTGAGCCAAGAGCAAGGTGCCTTTTCCTCCCTGCCTCCTCCGCACGCTTCAAATTTGGCGCTGAGCTCACCCAGCACACAGCGTCGATCGTCTGAGTTACCAGGAATAACACTGAGCTCTTACCTCACTCTTTCCATCTCCAAAGTGCCACACAAGCATTAACTAATTAATTGAGTTACGGTGAAGTGCCTTTTATTTCTTCCCCTGAGGCACGGAGGAGAGGGGACTCTATCCAAGCTCCTCTCCCCTGCTTTTTTTTTTTTTGCTTTGTGCACCTGAAGCTTCTCACATGCTCATTTTCTTGTCCCAAGCAGCAGGAGCTGCTCCCCAGCGAGCACCTGGACCTCCACACATCGTGGTTCTGCACAAGGCTGAAGGGGTTGGATGCATCTCAACTGCCCTCAGGCAAAACCATCACCTCTTTGATCACTCAGACTCCTCTCTCCAAAGCAGGGGAGGCATTTGCTCCTCTCTCACTGCCTCTCACAGTGTCCCACATCAATCCCAGTTAGACCTTTCAAGACCTATCAAAAAAAACCCCACTGCTTGTTGCAAGTGAGATGAACTTTCGGAGTCATCCCTTGCTTTGGAAAGCATCGTTTCGGTCCTTGGAGAGAGCTCCGGAGCTGCCTCGCTATTGCCCACATGCCATCCTAGAAATATTAGCTCTGATTTGCTTTATCTGCTTCATTTCCCCCTCAGTAAATGGGTCAAAGTCCTGCTGGAATGTGATGCCCTGGCCAGAAAGAGAGCAAGGTGCTCAGCATCCGTGTCTAATGCCGTCACCAGCTGCAGGTCCTTATCTGTTCTTCTATCCGATGCTATGAAGATGCAGCACAGCTCTCATTTTCCCTTCTCACCTAATCCTTTCCCCTCTCTTCCTCAGAATGGATCCTCGCCAATGAGGATAAAAAAGAAAAACCAACAACTACAAATCCAAACCTACCACAGTCTTATATAAACAACCCTCGTGCACTGTTTCTGCAAGGCAAGGTAATAGAGATGTCGAGAAATTTAGCAATTATCACACCTCAAAACTCGCTGATGCTCCTCTTTGGTCATGGGGAGCGACCACTGTGCCAGCGCCCAGAGCATCCCTGCCTGCTCCTGCAGGAGAAGCTCCTTGGTTACCCCTGAGCCACTCATCTCCCTGCGCTGACACTGCCTTTTGCAAGGTCATTGTGTAAAGAAAAGGAAGATTTTTGAGCTTTAGCTTGGAGGAGAGAAACCTTAGAGCATCTTCCAGTGCTGAAAGGGGCTCCAGGAAAGCTGGATAGGGGCTCTGGATCAGAGAGGGCAGGGATAGGATGAAGGGGAACAGTTTTCAGCTGCAAGAGGGGAGATTGAGATGAGATCTTAGGCAGAAATATTTTGCTGTGAGAGTAGGGAGGTGCTAGCTCAGGTTACCCCATCCCTGGAGGGGTTCAAGGCCAGGTTGGATGGGGCTTGGAGCCCCTGATTCAGTGGGAGGTGTCCCTGCCCATGGCTGGGGTGGGACTGGATGGGTTTGAGGTCCCTTCCAACCCAAATCGTTCCAGATTCCGGAACATCCTCATTAGCAGGAGTGGCTCCTGCCCTGCCAAACAGGGCAAAGGGCACAACACCATCATACCCAAAAGCATCATTGTCTTTCTTAATGAAGCAGTGATCCCACAGCCCATCTTTCAGAGCTCATTATTATTATTATCATTGTTGGTTTCTTTATTATTATCATGCTAATAAGCGTTTCAGAAAGCCACAAGGGCAACTGCTGTCTTGTAAGAGGGTGAATCCTGGGGCTCCTCAATCTCCAGCCTGGAAAAGGGGGGACAAGGAGGGGCTTTGCCCCCTTTTTTGGGGGGTTTAGACCTGGCTGTGCTCCCCCCAGAGCTCCAGAGTTTGTTGGATGCCCTGAGCTGGGAATCAAATGTCCGAGCTTGGAGAGAACGATTACAGACAAATGTCAAGGAGGGGGGAACACGCAGTCAAAGGAGATGAATTATTCAGCTCCCGAGCTGCCGAGTGAACATTATCAGCTAATGATCTGTAATTATTAATAAATAATTTAAGCTTTAATAGCTAGGAAATGAAATGCTTAATTGCATCATAACATAATTAATGGAATTAGCTACCATGAATAAAATGCGTTGTGGGGGGGATTTTTAAGTAAAAAATCTTGTTTCTCCACAATGCGGGTGGTTGGGTTTGTTTCACTTAAACACAGGGGAAGATGTGGGAGAGGAGGAGGAGGGGAGTTTGTGGCTGCCCCATCCCTGGAGGGGTTCAAGGCCAGGTTGGATGGGGCTTGGAGCTCCTGATCCAGCAGGAGGTGTCCCTGGTGGGACTGGATGGGCTTTGAGGTGCCTTCCAACCCAAATTATTCTGTGATTCTATGATCGTGGCTGCCACCACGGACACCAAGGCTCCTGACTGCAGACACCACAGCCACCTCATTTGTCACTGCAGCTACTAGAGCTCTCTCCACAGCCACCACAGATGTCCCTGAAGACACCACCAATGTCCCTCCAGCCACCACGGCCATCCCTGCAGCCACCATAGTCATCAGGTGCCTTCCAACCCATGCCACTGCAGCCACCTCAGCTGTCACCGCAGCCACCGCGGCTCATCCGCAGCCACCACAGCTGTCCCTGCAGCTGTTGTGACCGTCCCCACCGCCACCACAGTTGTCATCGCAGCTGTCACCACGGCCACATCGGCTGTCACCGCAGCCACAGTGTTAACAAGTGTTAATAAAAGCGAGGCCACCAAGCGTGACCCATTCAAAGGGTTTTTCTTTTTATTAGGCAATCATATATTTTCATTAGTTATGGTGATGAAACACTTAGGTTTTATGAAGTGTTTTAGTGTTTCATTTCCCTGTGGTTCCTGATTACCCGGCGAACGTTTCAGGGTGACATGGACCATTTTCCCCTCTTGCTAAAACTGAGCATTTTCAGCAATAGGATGGCCATAAACAGAGCCAGCTCCCATCTGCTGGGGGAGAGAATCAGCCCATTAAAGCCTGAGAATTCAATTCTAAAGCCTGTTCATAATTAATATACCCTATAACGTGCAAAAATCCCAAATGTTACCATAAGATAATTGTTTAAGTGATGGAGGGATGAGTTTAAAACCTTGCTGGGCGTTTAACATCCTGCTCCAGCCCTCCTGCCATCACCTAAAAAGCAAAATACAGATCATTTCCCAGCCCAGATTCCTGCGCCGGCTGAGGGGTTTAAACCCTCCTGGAGCTGAAAAATCCTGATGCTATTGCTCATTTACACCAGCTGCAGGCTTAGTGCTCTCCATATCAACCTCAGCAGCTACACACAGAGATCTCCCTGTAGGTCACAGCTTGCAAATACGAGGTTGCCAGTCCCTCTTCCAAACTTGAAACCAAATTATTTGCACAATTAGAAGCTGAGAGGAGAAGCCCAAGGCCCAGCAATGGGGTCTTGCAACCTGACTCCATGGGAGGTGCCCCTGCCCCTGGCAGGGGATGGAACTAGATGATCTTTAAGGTCCCTGAATTATTCTATGATTCCATGATTTTTGGCTTTGGCTGGTGTATATTTACAGCGACATTGGCCCTTTAAGGAAGGGATGTAGTGAATTCCTGCAGTCACTGAGCCCAAACCAGCACTGCAGACAGGTTGGGCTGCCTCCCCTCCCCCTAGAACAAATAGAAAAAGCAAAATACAACCCAAAGGGACAGGAAAAAGCAAATAAAAACTGTATATATTTGACTGCCTCCTGCAGAAGGGCCCTACACTCATCCTATCTCCAAGGCTCAATGTGCACATGTCCCCAGCATGATAAGGCTCCTTTGAAACCGTTTTCAATCCCCGTGCGCTGTCACCATTGGCTGCCTTGTTACCGAAAATTTACCATGAAAGGAAAGGGGAAAAAAAAATAAAAATAAAAACCCACCCTAAAAAGACTCTGGACTGACTCAAATCTATTTACTCATAATTCACAGAGCATTTTCCTTTCCTTCCCCCGCTGGGAGGGATGCGGATGCCAGCACCGTGCTGGGGGACGCACTGGGAGCCGGGGTCCCCTGCACCCACCGGGCATGGGGGTGAAGAAATAAATCCCTTAATCAATTCAGGGTCACAGATGAGGTGGGGGAATAAGGGGCTGGAGAACCTGGTGTGGAAACCTGAGGCGGAGTTAATGCCGCAGTTGTCAGTCACTTTATTATTTATGAGCCTGGAAGCCTTTTATGATGGGAACGTGGTTTGATCCCGCAGCTAGAAAGAAGCAAGTATCTAAGGCTGTCTAACCCTTTTCCATTTCATTCAAGAGCTGCCTGAGTTTGCCAACACTATCTATTTTCATGTGCAATAATTGATTAATGGTGACGATTAAGCTTGGCAACGCTCCGCAAACTGTCACTCTTTGAGCTCTTGCAATTTTCCCCCAGTTTGGCTGCTTGCAAGATTTTCTGCTATTTGGGTTGGTTTGGGTTTTTTTTTTCCTACCCTTCTTCCTTTCTTCCAGNACCTTTCTCCCTCATCCTCTCACTGCCCTCCCTGATCAAGAGCCCCTCCCCAGCTTGCCCGGACCCCTCCTTCAGCATTGGAAGCTTCTCTAAGGTCTCTCTGGAGCCTTCTCTTCTCCAGGCTGAAAAACCCCAACTCTCTCAGCCTGTTCTTGCACAGAAGATGCTCCAGCCCCCGCATCATCTCCATGCCCTCATCTGGACTCTCTCCAACAGCTCCATGTCCTCCCTGTGCTGAGGACTCCAGAACTTGACCCGGGGCTGCAAGCGCATGTTGAGCTTCTCATCCAACAACTCACCCAAGTCTTTTGGTGTGTGGAGGGGAGGGCACAGTAGGTACCATCAGGGCACTGTGCTCCCCTCCCAGTGCATTCATGCAGCATCCTTCACACTCAGTTGTACCCAGAGCTAAGGAGGAGTGGGAAGGCCAAGAGGAGGGATGAATAAAGTCCTTGCATCAGTAGGGATGTCCATACAGTGCTTTCCAGTAGGATTTAAATATGATTTAACCAGGGGAGGTTTTGGCTGGACATTAGGAAAAATAATTTCACAGAAAGGGTGATTGGGCAGTAGGAGAGGCTGCCCAGAGAGGGGGTTGAGTCACCTTCCCTGGAGGGGTTTAAGGGCCGGGAGGACGAGGTGCTGAGGGACATGGGTTAGTGATTGATGAGAATGGTTGGACTCGATAGTCCGATGGGTCTCTTCCAACCTGGTGATTCTATGATTTCCCAGGTAGAGGGATGGAAATCCAGCAAAAATCCAACAAAGACAACATTGTGGAGAAGGCTTCAGGAGAGGGTGAGCTTGCTCACCCAGGCTGTGTCCAAAACACGCTGCCTCATCCCTGCGGAACTGTGCGCATTGGGCTTTCATTCAGGGTTTGGAGGGCTGCTATTTGTTTTGGAGAGCTTGTTTTCTCTTTTCATTTGGCTTGGCAGAATTTCAATACTTCTGCCTTTCACCTCAATAAAACCAGCGTGTCAGGCAGCAGGTTTTTATGATGGAATGACCTTTTCCACATGCAGAAAAACCATACCTTTCCTCACATTTGGTGGGGGAGAGAGTAAAGCTGCTTTTGATGAAAAACAAAGCCTCCAACTCCATGGGCGATAGCACCATGAATCAGAAATTAGAGTAGTGGTGGGGTTTCTTAGCTATGCAGAATGACATCAGGATAAAACTTTAATTAGCACCAAGTTATTTAAATGGGTTTAAGAAATTGCCATTAGCAAACGCAGGTCTCCCCTCTGGTGCCCCTGGGATGCTCAGACCCGTCCTGCTACCTGGTTGGGTCAATGTTTGGGGCATCTTGGACTGTTGCATCCTCATCAATTGATGTGCCAGCATCCAGGAGAGAACAACGTTGCCGTTTGCTTTCTTTGTCCTTCTCCATCTCCGAGATTCCATGGGGGGCAGCCTGCGGATAAATAACGCCTCCAGAATCCCCTTGAAAGCCGTGGAAGCACATCGTGTCCTCGTGCCGCAGTCCTGTTCATTAGCACATTGTTGACGTTCATTAATCGAGTGTAAAACTGTAATTAAAAATAATCTCCTTTTCTTGAAGCGGTGGCGAAAAAAAAAGGAAAAAAAGAGGAAGCCAAAAAAAGGGGAAATAAAACCAATGCATGAATGTGCTAATTGCAGCTGTGGGAACACGACGGCAAAACAATTTGCTGTTTTGTTTCCTTTGGGCAGGGGTGAGAGCGAAGGCTCTGGCAGAGCCAGCCGAGAGGCTGCGGAAGAGCTCCCAGAGCCTGCAAACACCTTGGAGTGGCTACATCCCAATAAGAATCCATCTTCTCCCCTAAAAAAATCATAGGTCGGGCTGATCCCTGCTCCTCTGGGAGCAGCGCGGAAGCGGGGTTGTGCTTTACGTTGGCTGATTTATCTCCTTCGGTGGAGATTTCATTTCAAGTTGGAGGATGTTGAGAGTAAAGCCAGCCCTGTTACAGACTTAATTGGACCATATTTCAATCCCAGTTCATCTATTCAACGTGGATTCCTTATCCTAGGTCCATAAAGTTTTATTAAGTTATATATCAAGGAATATACATATAAGGTAGGGAGATACAGTCCTGCTTACATGTTTTTTGAAATGAGGGAGGTTGCCATCGTCTCGGAGTCTGTCTCTGTCCACAGCCAGGTCTCTGGTGCCCTGGGTTGGGCACTCGGAGCCTTCCCACTTGCAAAGGTCCTTGGCCAGTGGGCACAGCCCCTACGTGGGTCCGCACCTTATCAGGAGAGTGATTTGCAAAAATAGGAGAGCCCCATGGCTGGAAACACTGAGTTCATGAGCAGCACATGGACATCTCACCCACCTGTGCAGGAGCTGCAGCCCCAGGGCTGCTTGGGCACAGCTTGGAGGTAATTCAGTCTTTCAGAGCCTCAGGATGATGGACAAGGAGAGGGATGTTTGGGTGACGTTGCCCCACGTGTCAACAAACCCTGTTGGGACCAAGCCATGGGCCCAGGTAAAGCCAAGTGGTGCCTTTCCCAGCTGCTCTGTCTCTTCTGGCTTCAGCTGCTTTTCCATCCGGCTCCTCCTCTTCGTCAGCTGAGGTTATTTTGTGAAGACAAGTAATTACTAGCGTGTTATCCGCCCAGCCGCGTGTCCTAACAGCGCCTGCTGATGTACACTGGCAGGCAGCTTGATAATGGGCCATATTTAAGCTGATTGCCACTGGAGATAAATGATTTCTCTGAATGGATGCACTTTTGTTAAACTTCTGAAGGCAAAAGGGAAAGTTACCTAAAAAAAAAAAAAAATAAGCACCCTTTGAAAAGGATGAGCCTCCCCCAAGATTCTCATTTCAGATTAGGATATCAGGTGTACGACAAGAGATCTCCGATTCCCTGGCTGTCGGGGCTGCTGTTTGATATTCAAACCCGTCATTTGATCATTCCTGAATAGCTGCCTCTGTGTCCTTGAGGATAGCTCTATTAAATGCCAAATCTGTTCCCTTTCCCTCTGTATCCGTGATGAGACAGAATAACTCTCACGGAGGAGAGCCGGGTGTATTAACACGACTCAATTGTGTCTTTTTTAAGCGTATCAGGGAGAGAGTTAGTGGAGAAGGAAAGGAACAGGGAGGGGAGAGGAGAGGCTGAGGGGATAAAACCCACTTGAGCTGGAGTGTCTGGTTGGGCTGCGAGGCAAAGCGGAGAGCAAACCTGCCTGGAGATCAGGAGGTGATGATGTCTTTGTTGAAAAAGAAGAGGAAGGGAAAGAAAGAGGGAGAGGAAGAAGAAGAAGGAGAAATAGAAGAAGGAGGAAGGAGGGGAAGGAAGAGGAGGAAGAAGGGGAAGAAAAAGGAGGAAGGAGGCAAAGAAAAGAAACGAGAGGAAGAAATTAACTCAACGTTTCATGCAAAGACCTAGAAGGTAACACTTCTTGGTTCAAAACCTCAAGAGTCATGGGGTTGTGTGCGGTTAAGCAACCAGAGTGGCAAAGAAGTTGGAAAACGCAGGATGCTGGAGGAACCCCCTCCAGAAAGTGACGGCTGGGTCTCTGTTGGGGTTTGGCTGAGCTGTTTAGGGAGGGAGAAGGCGGCAGCACCTCTGCAAACCCCTTGCACCTCGCTCATCGCCCTCTGCTCCCTGCAAGACGATCCAACAGCCGCAAAGCAGCTGCGTGGCAACCTTCAGTTGTTGTCATCACAGCCACCGTGAAGAGATCTTTCCACGCATTAATGGCCCTTGATTTAACGACATGTTCACATTAGATCTCGGTGTTGATTACTGAAGTCGCTTCAAGTTAATTACAGGGTTAATTACTAGCTAATAACTTTGTTGCTAATAGCTGTAACGGATTTTTTGGCAGGAGTTGTCAGGAGGGGCTGATTGGAAGGTCTCTTGGGTAGGATCTTCGTTGCAGAAATGGATATTCTGAAGGCAAATGATTCCAATCATTTTTTCTTTGATGAAAAGTAAATTATTCTCATATCCTTCACTATTGTATTCACTTATTATCTGTGGGTAATTAGAAGTGAAGAGCTGCAAAGCTGCCTCGGTTGCAGATAGGAGACCAGAGCAATTGTGCTGTCTTGATCTTTTGATGTTAATAGATTAGTTTTGCATCCCTCATCTTTGCTGTCCTACTCCAAGCCACAGAGCATCCCCGAGTTTGCCTGCATCCTTCTGCCACACCTGCACATGTGCCATCCCAGCATCTCTACAGTCTGTTCTTGCAGATTCCCAGGCCAGGACTTGTGCAAGAGAAGAATTGCTGGTGATTCCTCTTGTGGTAACATCTCAGGAGCGACTCTGCCAGCTGGGACACCATGCTCATGGCACCAAAGAGGTTTCTGTCCCTGCTTCCCCGCAAGCAGCATCCCCACAACTTCTCCAGAATCATAGAATCATGGAATCACCAGGTTGGAAGAGACCCATCGGATCATTAAGCCCAACCATTCCCATCAATCACTAACCCATGTCCCTCAGCACCTCGGCCACCCGGCCCTTAAACCCCTCCAGGGAAGGGAATCAAACCCTTCCCTGGGCAGCCTCTGACAGGGACCAATGACCCTTTCTGTGAAAAATGTTTTCCTGATGTCCATCCTGACCCTCCCCTGGTGGAGCTTGAGGCCATTCCCTCTCGTCCTGTCCCCTGTCCCTTGGGAGAAGAGCCCAGCTCCCTCCTCTCCACAACCTTCTTTCAGGTAGTTGCAGAGAGCAATGAGCTCTCCCCTCAGCCTCCTCTTCTCCAGGATAAACACCCCCAGCTCTCTCAGCCTCTCCTCTTCTTCTCCAACCCCTTTCCCAGCTTCGTTGCTCTTCTCTGGACTCGCTCCAGAGCCTCAACATCCTTCTTGTGGTGAGGGGCCAGAACTGACCCCACGATTCGAGGAGCGGTCTCACCAGTGCCAAGTACAGAGGGAGAAGAACCTCTCAAGCATCCTCTCCTGCCCAGTATGACCCTGCTCTTTGGAAGGCAAGCTGGTCTAACAGGTTAAAAGCCACGTCTGTGCCCTGAGAAGCCAAGAGTCCGGCTTGATTCGGATGGAAATTAGCAGGCAGCTGCTGGAGCCAGGGGAAGGAAGCCTTGGAGACCAGCAGAGATTACCAAAAACCAAATGACCTGAACAGTGTGTCATCCCTCAGCAAAGCACAACCACTAAAATCAAAGGCACAAGCAAGGCTCAGTGAGGAATTGTAATGCAAGGGGAGTGTGAGGGTGGTGGAGAGCATGCGGCCCCGTCAGCTGCAGCCCAAGTGGGGACTAAACTCCTGCCCTGCTACATCTGCTCTGATTTGGAGCCCTGCAGAGACCCGTGATTCGCTTGTCACCCCTCGGCTGGCGAGGTGGCATACGCCAGGTTTGCAAGCACCCCACGAATCCCTGCAGGTGGCACCGGGGCTTTCACGTCTTTGCAGCTCCCAGATCAAAACACAAACATGTTGCAGACATCCGAGCAAAAGCTTTATCACCTCCAAACAGCAGATTGACGGGAGATTCCCAGGGACCAAAGACAGGCTCCTGCCTCGCCACCGGCAGCCTTTTCTAGCTAACACTCCTCCTGCTGAGCAGAAGATAAAGCCAGCAGCAGCTCCTCTGGCTGGAGGAAAGGGCAGAGAAGCTCAGTGTGAAAACATGGCATGAGTTCAGCGACAAGACGTTCCTCGCATAAGCATCTCAGAAAAAAAACCTGCTGCTGTAGCTAAATCGCTCCTGCAGCATTAGAAAGTCTCATGTTTGTTTCCTGCTTCTGCCGTGAGCTGCACGGGAGATGCAGGTGAATGTGCTGCAGCACCTTCTGCCTCTGAATCCCACCTGGAGGTACCATCATCTCCCTCACATATTAGACACATGTCAGAAGTGCTGCATCAGAAGAATTGTAACCAACAGGTTGAGGGGATTCTCCCACTCTGCTCTGCTTTTCTGAGACCTCACCTGGAGCCTCACATTAAATTCTGGAGTCCTAAGCACAGGGAGGACATGGAGCTGTTGGAGCGAGTCCAGAGGAGACCACGGAGATGATGCAAGAGCCGGTGAACCTCCTCGATGAGGCCAGGTTGAGAGTTGGGGTTGTTCAGCCTGGAGAAGAGAAGGCTCTGGGGAGACCTTAGTGCAGCTTCCAGTGCTGGAAGGAGATGCAGGGCTGAACCACACTGCCAGGCTCCTTGTGTGCACCAAGAAGGGAGTCAGGACATGAATTTCCTCTGCTTTGAACACCCTGCAGCACCTCCACGCTCACTGCTGAGCCGCAGCACAGCAGGGCAGAGCTGTCCTGGCACAGCTCCTTTGCTCAGGAAAGCTGCTCCCATCCCCTCCTTATCAACGAGGTGCACACACCAACATATCGAGGGGAAGACTGAGGATCTGAAGGAGGCAGAAGAAAAATATTCAACCTTTTCATCACTGCAAGGTTTGGAGTGATGGAGCATGATAGTAGGATTTGTTTTCCTTTCCTCAAGCGAAATACAGGACTGAGAGTGTCAGAGCCTGGAAGCTGATTTCACGGAGAAGGCAGCCAAGCCCAAGCTGCGACTCGCTGCCAGGACACTGCAGCTGCTTTGGGAAGGCAAAAGCCATCCCAGGGGCAGGAGGTTTCTCTCTTCCTCAGCCCATCAGCTCAGCCCCTCTGCAGCCCACAGAGGCTGCTCTGTCCTTGCCTTTGGGAGCTGTGGCTTTCCACATCCCCTTTCTCCAGAACTCACCGAGTGGTTATTTGCCTGCGCTGAAGTACAAGCACCGCTTCACTGCTTCCCTTGAACCCTTTTAATTCATCAAAGCTGCTGACAAGCCCAGGAGGGAGCTTTTCTGTGCCTGATCGGTCCCATTTGCCGGAGAGGGGTCCTGCCAGAAACAAGAGTGAGGGATGGGAATTCATACCTGAGTCACCCTGAGGGTGCAAGACTCAACATGCTCAAGCAAATTTTAGCTTGAGGAGGCTGGGGTGATGGGTCCTTGCTGAGACCTTGCTCCTACCCTTTTCAGTGCTGCTCCAGCCCCTCTGCCCCAGCCCTGGAGCCCAACCTGCCTGCTCCTTTGGCACCTGCACCCCAGCAGTTGCTTGGAGAGGAGCCTAAATGGGATCATGCAAAGTGCTGAGCACCTCCCTGACCAGCCCTTGGTGACAGAGCCTCCTGCTTCTCCTTTCCCTCAACCTCCAGCTCGTTTGTGCTGGATTTCAATTTATTCAGATCTGAATAGAGTAGATAACACGAAGCTCTGGATCAGCCCCTGACCCTGACCACATGAGTAATTCCACGGGCCGCTGTTATCTGAATGTATAGTAAAATAATGATCTCTAAATCAATAAACTCTTTACTATTATACACCACAAGCACAACATGAATTCATTACAATCTGTAAATGCCACAAAGAGAGAACGAATCCAGAAACCGTTCCAAGGTTTTTGTAAGCATTCAGCCCCCGTCATGCGCTCAAAATATTGAGCTTTCCTGGAAACCAAGCGCCGTGGCAGGTCCTGACACCTGAAAATGCTTCCTTTCAGGCTGCTGCAGTATTTTAGCTCGACTGGCTGAATAGATGCAGCTGTAATCACCCTGCAGTGAATGATGCTGAAAATTGCACTTCCCAGAATGCAGAGGGGAGAGTGGAGCCGGCAGCAGGTGACAGTGTTTGAATGTCACTTAAAGTTCACTTTCATTATTTTAATTGTCACTGTAAAAATCTCCCCATTCAAGCCTGATTATGTTCCAAGAGAAATCAGAACTTAAACCCCAATCAATCAGGCCTGGAAGTGGTGTTTCTCCAGCACAGACAGTGGTGCCCGAGCTGTGATTAAGCCGCGGTATCAGAGAGCCCTGAAAAGCTACCAGGAGGCTCAGGAGCGTGTGGGATTAACGCTGAATAACGTACGTGGCCAGAGCCATCGCGGCAGTGAATAAAAAGAAACCTTCGCCTCGCAGATTAGGTTGCTTCATGGTGATGCTGGGATGGCAAGGATGGGGGGGGGGTACTGGGGCTGTGGAAAGGTCATTTCCCAGCTGGTGCCTCAGTTTTTCTCTTCACCACATGGAAAACGCGTAGGAAGGAGGATTTTCATAGAATCTTATAAGATCCCAGTCATAGAATCATAGAATCATGGAATAACCAGGTTAGAAGAGACCCACCGGATCACTGAGTCCAACCATTCCTATCAAAATTCCTATCGGTCCTTTAAAGCAAACAATTAAGAGGTGGGGGGGGGGAAGAAGAGATGCCTCATAAGCTGCCTGGAAAGTGCCACCCTCTTACAGACAAACCAATTTGCAAAAAGATAGAGACAGTGGGATCAGGCAATAACTTAATAAACATCTCCGAAAAAAACAATGCATTTAAGAACACCAGGGTTGGTTTGTGGTTTTTTTTTTACTAATGGAGAAACATCAGCTCCGTGGGGAAATAAATGCAATAAACGAAGTCCAATCTCCACAAACATTTGTTTTCTTATCTCTGCAAAATCAATATACACGTTGCAATTATGTCCTCCGATGAATCCCTCAAACTTTTGATTCTCTCTCCAGGCTTCCTGCTCAACTGCGGTTCATTACATCTTTCTTTCTTCATCTAGATAAATTTGAGAGGGTTGGGGTTTTTTGCATTTCCAAACCCAATTCATGTTTTATTTCTAGAAAGGTTTCATTTCTCTTTGCCTTACATTGTAGAGGGAGAAGAGTGCTTCCCTCAGCTCTAATCTAATCAAATTAAATGTAATTTAATTACTGCGCAAGCTTATATTTGTTGGGAATCCCAATAACAAATAAAAGAGAATAAAATTGAGGCAAATACTCTGCCTATCAAGGGCTTTTCAGCTCAAGTAGCCCGGTTTGGGTTTCAGCAGGCTGGCCAAGCTTGACCTGACTCTGCAATAACCAGAGCTGGATTTTCCCCCTGACCAAAGTGATTTTTTCTTTTTCCTGTTCCTCTACCCTGGGCTAGTTCTCTCACCCACCCTTGTCAGCTCTGAGATGCCCACGGAGGGAACGACAACCCATCCACTATTCACAAGCCACATAAATAAATATGGGTAATTATCACCCAGGGGTATACAATTATTTATTTGTCTTCAATTTTTAATGAAGAAAATCGTTGCGTGTTCATTTGAATTTCAGAGAAACAAAATATCTCGCTAGCCTATTTGAATAAAAAAAAAGACATCCAAGGGGGTCTGTCTGGGGCTGGGCAGCTCCTCTATAAATCACACAGGGCTGCAGCCCCCAGGACATGCTGAAGCATCAGACCTCGTGTTCTCCGTGGGAAAAGGAGGTTCTAGGAGGTGGCTCAGCAGGGCCCTTTCTGGCTTATATTTGGGCCTTTCTTTTTTTTCCAATCCAGCTCCTAAAAGGCCTTTCTGGTACCTTAGAGGACAGAGCAGAGGATTTGGTGTCTATGAAAGCCTCTAAGCCAAAAGAAAACCAGTGCTAGTGCCTCCCCACCCTCACAGCAAAATATTTCTCCCCAAGATCTCATCTCAATCTCCTGTCTTTCAGCTGAAAACCCTTCCTCCTCATCCTCTCCCTGCCCTCCCTGATCTAGATCCCCTCCCCAGCTTCCCTGCAGCCCCGTTCAGCACTGGAAGGATGATGAATGATGACGTTTTGATGGATGCAGGTGCAACAATAGAACGTTCCTCAAGTTTCCTCCCTAGCAATCAGAGAAGGAAGGAGTCTGGTTCCTCCCATGGCAAGAAATAGGAAAAAATGCTTCACAGAAAGGGTCATTGGGCACTGGCAGAGGCTGCACAGGGAGGGGGTTGAGTCACCTTCCCTGGAGGGGTTTAAGGGACGGGTGGATGAGGTGCTGAGGGACATGGTTTAGTGATTGATGGGAATGGTTGGACTCGATGATCCGATGGGTCTCTTCCAACCTGGTGATTCTATGGAATCTGCTGAACTCATGTTCATGGAGCAGCACAAACCCCTGGTGCAGTGGCGTGGGGCTCCTCTGACCATTGTGTTCAGGGGAAGGGGGGGGGGGGGCAAGACAAATTGCATTAAAATTAACACATAGCAGCCTGCCGGGCATGTGGACAGCAATGATTATCTTATTTAACAGGAGCCCCCTCCGGCGTCGGGAAGCCAATGTGCCGTACAGCCAACTAATGGCTCATTTGTAGGATTCGGTTGGTTCAGAGAGTTCATAATGTCCCCGTGTCATGGCAGCTTAGTTTAAGAATATGGATCTTCTACTTAAGGAGACACGGCCATACATCAAAGTGTTTAACAGCCTTAGGTCAGCATCCTTCTGTTTGGGGAGGTCTGGGAAGGGAGCCAAAGGAAACCGCTCCTTTCATTACAGGACTTCGTGGAGAAGTGTTTAAGAAACCGTTCAACTCACGCGTGTGAGCAGGCGTTTGGCTGAGGACAGCAAGTTTCTCACCTGCCCAGTGTCACCCAGGAAGGAGGAGATGGAAACGGAAAGGTTTTCAGCTCTGGGCTTTTTCCATCGCAACCTTCAGAGACCCTCGAGGTCCAGCGTCGACATCCACCGGCTGAGCGGCGATGCTGGACGCTGATGGGGAGAGACAGGGCAGCAGGGAACACAGCCCAGCGGTAAAACCACACAGCTCAGCAGAGGAGAAGGACAAAGCACTGAGGGGCTGCGGGAGCTGCCGCACAGAGAAACTGGGCACCTGGCATGATGCTTTAGCCATGCCTTGAGGGTTGGTCCTCGGCCAACCCCACAGAGAGGTAGGGAGAACCCAAGTTCTCACCCTTTATTTCAAAAATCATCTTCTCCCAGATCCTGGGGAGACCTTAGAGCAGCTTCCAGTGCTGAAAGGGGCTCCAGGGCTTTTGCAAAGGTTACAGGATCCCCTGAAAAAAATGGCGCAGGTTGTTGGGTTCTTGTTCTGTCCAGCCAGAGACCAGAACGGACAGAAGACAAAGTCTAGAGAAGATCCTCAAACAGCAAGAAAAATGAAAGAAAAGGAGGGGGAAAGAACAATTATGAAAGCCAGGATATGTTTCATACTCATGCTTTGGGTTTTATGAGTCTCTCTCTTGCCATCTCCTCGAGGGAATGCTGTATTTTTTTTCCTGTAATTAGCAACAAACTATGATCGCCTTGCTTTAACAAGCCAAGTGTTCCCTTTGGATGCCCACATGGGCTTTTCCCTTCCGTTTTTTGCATCGTGTTTTCTTTCTCACCATGTAATTAAATCGGAACTGGCAACCGGCAAAACTCTTAGAGGGACCAAACTCTCACCAGACGAGAAAGCAGAGGATCAGGCTCAATGCTCACTCAGACCTGGGAGCACCCAAAGTCTCTCTCATCACCTCCAAGGGTTATTTTGGAACTAACAACCAACTCCTACAAGCAGAAGAGCTTTAGCCATTTGCAGCGCTGCACGGAGTTAATTTTTCCGTTTGCCATCTATAATTTGCTACTTGTTTATCGCAACCAAATTCAATTAAACTTAAACACCACCAGGATAAAAATATGAACTTTTCTTCCCTGTTAGAGGGGAGAAAACCCTTAGTTTGGTGCCAAACTGGGGACACAAAAGCTGAAGTTGATGCTGGGAATCATAGAATCATGGAATGGTTTGGGTTGGAAGGGACCTTAAAGCCCACCCAGTCCCAACCTCCTTCCATGGGCAGGGACACCTCCCACTGGCTCAGGGTGTTCATCCCTCCTTTCTAGGAGATCATCCACTGCCTTCAAGCCACCGGCAGCTCCTCCACCTTCATCTTGCAGCGCGATGGTGGCTGCGATGCAGAAATGCAACGTTAAACGGAGAGCCCGTGAATAAAACATAAAGCAGAAAGTAAATCCTTTCTGGCACCTGGTTACTTCTCTTCCGAGTGCAATACACAAGGCTGCTAATTGCTTGATTTACCGTAGCAGTCACTCTGCCAACAGCAATAAATAATGTTAATTAATATAAGGTAGCCCACTGACAGAGAGGCTGGTAATTACCAGGAAACCAGAGAGATGGGTCTTTTGTGGTACTGTTAGAGGAGAGAAGAGCACAATTTCCTCTCCTGTATTCGGTTATCTATCATCCTTTATTTGTTTGCTGTGAGCACTACGTGGAAAGATCTTTGGTCCAATATCTGTTTGTTTTCTTTTTCTCTTTTTTTTTTTTTTTCCTTCCCCAATTTTACTTTAC
>WAAB01024637.1:8839-30002 GCA_013389865.1 Piaya cayana | reverse complement strand
AGAAGAGAAGAGAAGAGAAGAGAAGAGAAGAGAAGAGAAGAGAAGAGAAGAGAAGAGAAGAGAAGAGAAGAGAAGAGAAGAGAAGAGAAGGCTCAGGGAGACCTTAGAGCAGCTTCCAGTGCTGAAAGGGGCTTCAGGAGAGCTGCCCCATCCCTGGAGGGGTTCAGGTCCAGGTTGGATGGGGCTTGGAGCCCCTGATCCAGTGGGAGGTGTCCCTGCCCAGGGCAGGAGTGGGACTGGATGGGCTTGGAGATCCCTTCCAACCCCAAACATTCCATGATTCTCTGGATCTATGAATATGAAGGAGGATGGGATTGCTGGCTTCAAAATATTTGGAGGGGAGAGTGTTTTCAAACAAGACAGAGAGAAAGAAACTGCATGTAAACCCTGTTCTCTGATGGAGAAGCTGTATCATAACCTCCTCTCACCAGAGGAGCTAACGAATCTCAGGTATTACAATGACAAATGCAGAGACCATTTGCTTTCCCAGACTAGCTTATATTTTTCTAGTCTAATTTCCTAGTTAACAGGCAATTTCACCTTTCCCAGTAAACCCAGAACTATTACCCAGCAAACGGTGGGTTGTTTCTGAGTTCAGCACAAACCTGAGCAGCTCCACAAGCGAGGGAGGTGGGCGAAGCTCCTTGTGGGTTTTGTTTTTTTTTTTCCAGAGCTGGATTTGGCCCTGGTGTTATCTGATTTACACAGTCAAACGCTCCGACCCGGACGCGTTTGCTGCAGATTTTTCACAGCGAGTTTTAAGAGCATCTCCGCTGGGGAAGAGCTTCCTGCACATTTCCCCTGCAGTCTCCCATCGTCTTGGAAATATGTTTCAACATATGTCACCGTGACTCCGCAAAAGCCATTTGGAATAATTTGCCTGCTATATAAAGACACAGTATCTGTTAGCAAGATAGAAACTTCTCCCTGGACTACCGGGAAGGGAGAGGTGGACCGTGATCTTTCTTCTATCGCAAATGCCTCATCCCCGCGCTGGCTGCGGCGTGTGCATTAACCTCCCCAACTGCCGTAACTGGTTTAGTTAGCGCCTGATTTATTCTGCTAAACGGTTTCCCAGCTTTCCAGCTTGCTCTTTCTTCGAGCTCCGCATGTCAAGAGGGTTTTTTGGGGTTGGGTGGTTTGGTGGTGAGCAACACGCGTGGGCAAACAGCTGTTTGTAGCCTTAAGTGGGAACAAGAGGAGAAGCCGACGCTCTATTTTTGCTTGCTTTTCGCCGCGTATGGAAACCACCTGCGAGCACCCAGCACAAACGGCTTTAAGCAACAAGATGGTGTTAAAACAGGACCCTGGAAAGTTGGATTTTAGTCCCAGTGTGGATACGGGTCCTGGTTGTGCCATCTGGCTTCTCCGATGCCCCTGCTCATCCCACCCCCTTTTGGTGCATCACCAGCACATTTAGAAATCCGGGATCTTTTACAGGGTGTTTGCGCGTAGCCTCGTGCGATGACACCGTTGACGTAAAAGCAACACTAAATCTACTCAAAACCCCCTGCTTATATATCATCACAGAACTACAAACTCATCTGAAACTCCCAAGGCTTTGGGGGAGAAATTTTAGCTCCTTTAAGAGCTAAGAGCTCATCAGAGACATCGACTTTTCGATGCAGAAAGCTCCATTGCCGGAGTTTTCTGCTCTTTATTCATTAATAACAGACAAAGATTTGTTTCCTTGCTCCTGAGCCTCTTCCCTGATCCCTCGCACACGGCGAGACAGGTGCTGGGGAGACGCGCGCGCCGTTATTATCCTGCATTTATCTCTCTCGAACTGTCTTTGTAACTCCCTGTCGTTCAGCATTGAGTCCTCTGGCACCTGGCTGCTGTTCTGCCTCCTATTTACGGCTTTGCTGTCAGCGCTCGCTGCCGCGCGCTCCTGCGAGTGACAGTGCAGCAGGGGCTGAGGCCCAGGGCCACAAATTTCTCATCTTTCTCGCTTTTTTGCAGCTCGTTCCTACATGAAACTGGGAGGGACCATGAGCTGCAGGGCCTGATGCTGAAAGAGGACAGACTGAACTTCAGCAGAATCTGTTTGGACCTCATGGATTTGCCATTTTTAAGGAGAAAATGTCCTATTTCCCATATGCAACCTGACATTTTGCTGGAAGATTTATGAGAACAGGCGGAGAGAGCTGGGGGTGTTCAGCCTGGAGAAAAGAAGGCTCCGGAGAGGCCTTAGAGCAGCTTCCAGTGCTGAAAGGGGGTTCAGAGAAGCTGGGGAGGGGCTCTGGATCAGGGAGGGCAGGGATAGGATGAGGGAGAATGGTTTCCAGCTGCAAGAGGGGAGATTGAGATGAAATCTTAGGGAAAAATGTTTTGCTGTGAGGGTGAGGAGGCCCTGGCCCAGGTTATCCTGAGAATCTGTGGCTGCTCCATCCCTGGAGGGGTTCAAGGGCAGGTTGGATGGGGCTTGGAGCCCCTGATCCAGTGGGAGGTGTCCCTAGGTGGAACTGGATGGGCTTTGAGGTCCCTTCTGACCCAAACCCATTCCATGATCCTAATGAGCATCATAGAAATTCACCCAGTAACCCCCATGTCAGGTCCAGCTGCCCCTGGATGGACCGAGTCTGTGCTTTTAAAACATCAGGCGCCTGACCTTTAGCAATAGATCCCATGATTAATTACCAGGCCAGATAAAAGCATGGATTTTATTTCAATTAGAGCTTGGTTGACTTCCCCTTCCAGATGCCAAGACTGCACGCTGCTCCTTCTACTAAGGCTTTAAAATCCACCACAGCTCCTCCACGCGCACCGAACAGAGACCCTCACCTACCAGAGATCGTTTTCTTTTTTCTTTTATGCTGAGCTTTTCCCCACATCCATTAATCTAAAGATGCAATTTAACAAGGCTCTCGGAGCATTACTCTCAGGCTTGCTAGCTGCAACCACAAGTACAAACCTCCCCAGCCAGAAACAAGGGGCCTCAAAGAGAGTCACGAAGAGCGGTTGGAACAACTGATTTCAGGGGGGATTAAAATTCAGTGTAGTCTGGAGTGGCAGAGCATCCTTGTCAAGGATGCATAAAGCTGGAGCAAAGATGATTGTTGCGTTGGAAAAATCCAATGTCTTGGCTGTTAATGACAGAATTTCCATCAATCACAGCCTCGGGACACTGGCTTTATAGCTGCACAATATGCAGGCTCCCAGTTTGAAGGCTGTCACTGTCTCTCAGCCACGTACGTGACGCCTCGTTCGGGGATTAGAAGCACTTTCCCGGAGAAGAAATCGTTTTGGGGGATTAGGAGCAAGACTGGTTGTCTCGATCCAGAACACTGATGTAAATGGGCTGTCGCTCCCAGCTTCTAAACTGGTGTGACCAGCAAAAGGGGGAGAATTAGCTCTTCTCGGAGCACGCCAGATCCTGTTTGGTGCTGAGCAGTGAAGGAGGACGGGACTCACCCCCTGTTCCTGCAGCTCTCACCCCTAGAAAAGGTCTAGGAATTAAAAATCCCGTTGCATTTGAAAGGGCTGGGCTCACCTGAGATCTCACCTTCAATTTGGATTAGGGTGGCGTCTGATTGGAGCAGAGATTGCATGTTTTTCATGTAAATGCTCTTTAATGGATGTTTAGTACAAAGCTGACAGCAATCTGACAGATAGGATCCTCGCGGGGGCTTTTTGCAATCACACTATTAGTTTACTCCTTTAGATGACAGAGATCTTGATCTTTCAGTCTTTCAAGTGTTGTGTATTTTGGGTTTGGCGGGTGTGTTTTCTTCCTAAACACCGGTGTCCTTGACAAATACACAAGAAAAAAAAAATGCCACAGAGCCAGGGAGAAAATATCAGTCCGCAAGAAAAAAAAAAGGGGGGAAAAAAGCCAAGCTGACAGCGCTGTGGCAGCTGAGTGAAACCCCAGCTGGTGCTGAGAAAAGAAGGGGAAAGATTTCATCAACAGCTTGGGGAGGGGGTGCAGAGAAAGGGTCTCCTCACCCCTTCGTCCTCCCTGCACGCAGCTTCACCACCCTCATTGTAAAAGAATTTCTTCTTCTAGTTAGCCTGAATCTATCCCCTTTTAGTTTAAAACCCTTCCCCTTTGGTCTTATCCCTACAGGCTGTACCAAAAAGTCCGTCCCCAGACCTTTCGGTGCCATCCGAGCATCCCCAGCCTAAACTGGGCAGCGGGGCAACCACCAAGGGACCCAGCGGAGCTTTTCCCTGCCCGCACCAAAGCATTTATGGTCCTTTCATCCCCATCCTCTCAAAGTACGAGCGATTCTCACAGGCACCAAAAGCGTCGCCCTCGCTTTTCAGGCCGGGAAGACACCTCCAGGCAGAGCGCTCGGCTAAATTGAAATCCAGGAGCAAAATTCCTCCACTTCCCTCCTTTATTGTTTGCATTAAATGTTTCATTAATGCAATCGTGCGAGCCGCTGAAGCACAGTGGATTGTTTAAAAAAAGAAAGACATCACAGAGCATTGCTCCCCAGATCTTCCAAACGCATCGCCTGCGAGAATTCAATTTCTTACTGAATTCTAAAGGGAAATAAGAGGAGTTTGGGGAAAGGAGAGGGGGAGGAAGAAGAAAGCCTCACCCAAACATAAATTAATGAATCGAATGCAATCAAACCCAACCACGTAAGAGGCCAGCTGCAATCAAGGGGAATAGATGTAGATGTATAAAACTCCTAATATTGGCTAATGGGATGGAGAGGAGGATCTCTCCATCTTTTATGTTTTCTAACATGCCGAGACTTAGGACAAGCTATTAAGAAGCCGACATTTGCAAGTGTATTTAAGCCCTGCTTAGATTAAAGCTTTTTATTCCTTCTAACTCTCCTCCCTACCACGTTCTCTAACATTTGCCCCCTCTTTAGCAGAATTATTTCTGTAGGGTTAGTCGATATTTCCATCCTCATTTGTACATCTCTGCTTGTTGTCTCCTCTTCTATTTACCATGAAGCTAATGGCGAACAAACTAAGAGCAAAACACATATATCCTTTCTATAAATAATTGATGGACATCTCAGCTACGCGCAGATCCCACACAGGTTGCTGTGGGTGTGGGTACAAAACGCACGGAGCCTGGGGAACAAGAAGAGAGAAAATTTGTGCTCCTCATCATAGAAACCAAGAGTAAATGGGAGAGGGAAGGAGAATATTCCTGCCCACCCTATTCAAGCAAGAGAATTTCAACCATATCATGGGCTGCATCCAGAGCAGAGGGACCAGCAGGTGAGGGAGGGGATTTGACCCTCTGCTCTGTGAGACCCACCTGGAGCCCTGGGTCCAGCTCTGGAGTCCTGAGCACAGGGAGGACTTGGAGCTATCGGAGTGAGTCCAGAGGAGGCCGCAGAGATGATGTGGGGGCTGGAGAACCTCCTGTATGAGGACAGGCTGAAAAGCTTGGGATCGTTCAGCCTGGAGAAGAGAAGGCTGTAGGGAGACCCCTCTGTGATTTGATGATATCCAAGCCCCCAGTGGTGTCCCCAGTCCCTGCTTGTGCCACCGTCCCAGCTGGGTGCAGCCCGGACACAGCCACATTCCAGCAGAGCAGCTGAGGATAATTAAACTTTGCAGTTAAGAGATAACGTGCGAGATGTGGTTTTTCCTCTGAGCTTTTCACATCACAGCTGGAGGCATTAGATAAAGTGGAAATTGGCCTATTTTCCAGCCAAAAGTAGCTTTGCTGCAAGAAGACAAGGAAATTTAAGATTTTTCATCCCTTCTTTGAAATAAAAATTCAACTGTTTGCACTGTGACTCCCCCAACTCCAAAAATACCAGGGATGCAGCATCTCCTGAGACCAACAGGATGTTTTTCACAGCAACAATGAAGAAAAAAAAAAAAAAAGCGTGGACATGATCCTGTATCCTTTTCTCGCGCTGTTCTCCTCGGATGCTGATGCTCGGCATGGCCAACACCATCAACCCCCCAAAGCCACAGCTCAGTCGGTGCCTTCTGAGCCGCTGAGACAGCGCAGGGAGCCGCGGGCGGCCGGGGGAGGCCAGTCGCTGGGGATTAGTGTTAAATACCACGTCTGTTGGCTTCCAAGCGGAGCCTGGGTGGAAACGCATCTCTCTGGCCACGCGATGCTCAGAGAGACAGATGTGAGTGGCACCAGGCTGTCCCCCTGCCCCCCAGCGCCCACGTTCCAGGAACGCTTTAACACTTGAAGTCGCCAATGCAGAGGACAGGAGGAGCAGGGCAGTTTGCCAGGGGAAATCACAGAATCATTAAGGTTGGAAAAGATCTCTAAGCTCATCCAGTCCAACCCCACTGCGCCTGCTAAACCACATCACCAAGTGCCACATCTACACATTCTTTGAGCTCCTCCAGGGATGGAGACTCCACCACTGCCCTGGTTGCCCGGTCCAGGGCTTCACCACTCTCCTAGTAAAGAGAATTTTCCTAATATCCAATCCAACCCTGCCCAGGTGCGACTCATTCCATGATGCAAATCAATGACGCAGGATGCTGCTGGTGTTAAGGGCTTATGGGGGTGGAAATTAAGCAGGTGAGCGTTAATGACGCCCATGACAGCATCCAGAGGGGGAAAATCCAGCATCAGTCATCAGGCATTTTGGAAATGGTGGAAACCCTGCTCGTTCATTACTGACTGAGAGCCTAATTAATTGCAGTTCCATACACACATACATTTATACACGCGCAGAGATATTCTCTTCCTATAGACGCACATGCCTTCCCTGCAGACCTCAATTAAGAAAAGCCTCAGCCTTACCCCCTGCCACCGAGTTTCTCAGACAGATGTGCAATGGGGTGGGGAAAAAGCAGTTTTCTTTTCACATTCAGATCATAGAATCATGGAATGGGTTGGGTTGGAAGGGACCTCCAAGTCCATCCAGTCCCACCCCTGCCATGGGCAGGGACACCTCCCACTGGATCAGGGGCTCCAAGCCCCATCCAGCCTGGCCCTGAACCCCTCCAGGGATGCTGGAGCCTTCTCCAAGGCAGCCTGCTTCTCACTCCAAATGACAGTGAGGCCTGGGTTGCTGTTTACTTGGAAAGATGCTTTCATGAGAGAGAGAGAATAAAAAAGTCAAACGACCTCAATCCAGGATATTGCTTCCTTTCTCCTGACATTTATGAACTATGTGTTTCACATCTCTGGTGCCGTGTTCCATAAAATAACATCTGTCATAGCTGGCAGCCCTTGGAAAATGCTCTCACTGGGGTTTACTTTGCAGATTTAGTGCTTCTTGAAAGGGGGCTTGGTGGAGGCTGCTGGCGAGGAGGAGAGGGCAAATGGAGGGGGAGAGGGTTTGCCCTGCAAAGCTCTGCCTGCAAACTTCTTAATGGAGCTGCCCCGGCTTCCCTCAAAAATGGGTCCATCCTCATTTCATAGAATCACAGAGTGGTTTGAGCTGGATGGGACCTCAAAGCCCACCCAGTCCCACCCAGGGACACCTCCCACTGGATCAGCTCTCTGCTCATCCTGGCCTGATGCATAAAGAGAAGGGAATAAAGCGTGAATCTCCCTGCCCTGCTCTCTTTTCAATCTCTTCTCCTCCCCATCCCATTGCGGTTTTCCCTCCTTACTCATTCCTGCCCTTTTTTCAACTTTCTCCCTGTTTGACCCTCTTCCATGCCTCCCTCCGCCAGCGTCTCGCTCCCTTGCTCCCACGCCAGAGCAGTCTCTTGACACCTCAAGTCACCATGACAACCTCTTCTGTGATGATGGCAATACAGATCGCAAAATCCCCCACCACAGAAGCCTCTTGTTCTCTTCTGGTATAAATTCCCTCATTCCTTCACCCAGCAAAGGTCTCTAAGGAGAGAAAATATCCCAGGGTTGAAACCAGGATGGGGCAGACAAGTACGTGGGGACGACTCTGGTTTCCAAGTTGAAATAAAGTCATATTGGATAGTAGGAAACACTTCTTCACCAAAAGAGTGGTGAAGCATTGGACCAGGCTGCCCGTGGCCATGGTGGAGTCTCCATCCCTGGTGGGATTTAAATGATGGGTAGCTGTTCTCAGAAATACGGTTTAGTAGTGGACAGGTACGGTTGGACTTGCTGATCGCAAAGGTCTTTTGCAACCTGGGGATTCTGATTCTATTCAGACTTGCCTTTCTCATCTCAGCACCATCTCCTTCCTCTTGCAGCTTTGGGATATCTCGTGATTCCACATGGGCCACTAACATCAGTCCGTCACCATGCAAAGTTTGATGCAGCTGAGTACCTGGGCGTGTGTAACTTTTCCAAGCAAATAGATAATTTCCACTGCAAGCAGCACAGGGAGGGGTCTGAATCCACAAACATACCCCACATCCACTCTACACCTCATAGACACGTAAGGACACACACAGTGGAAGGAAAACAACAGTTCTGCCCCAAAATTGCACTGATTAGAAAGGAAAAATTAACTGCAATGAACAGACCAACTCCATCCTCCTGCTGTTCCGAGCTCCTGTGCTCAGGGAGGTGGCAGGATGGATGGTGGCATCCCTGGTGGCTTTTAAGGAGGACACAGGAGACCTTTTAGCTCCATAAAAGTTCCTGGGGGTTTAAGGAATGCAGGGCACTGGAGCCAAGTGCACAGATAGCCAGGGGAGCAACAAACCCAGGAAAGCTGAAAGCTCCCCGTTGCCTCCTTCGGAGAGAGCACGAGTGGCTGAGTTACTGCTCGGAAAGGTGCACCAGCTCGGGACGTGAGAGAGAGCAGGGAACGGTGAAATATCTGCAGAGCTGAAATTTCAAGAGATCACAGCAGCAAGGAGAAAGGGAGGGTGAGTTCCGCTTTCAAAGCAAAAGCAGCAGAGAAAGGACTGAGCGCTTTTAGCTGCCCAGCTCCAAGGGGCTCAGGGGAGGTTTAAATTCAAGCAAGATCTGTGCTTTCAGCTGAATTGCGTTTGGATGCTCGATACTGAAAAATCAGGGTCCGGTTTCCAAATGTCAGATTTCAAAGACAAATGGGCAAAGGCTTTGGGTGTGGGAATGGGTTTGCATTTCAAGTCTCCCCGGGGTTTAAATTTGAGGGGCTTGGACCAGAATTTTGGATTTATGCTGCCCTCTGTTTGAAAGCCACCGTCTCAATCGGGTTTTACATTAAATAATTATAACAGGCTGAGGCAAGTTTCTATACTGCGTGTCAGGATGAAGGGAGTGAGGAAGGAAAACCAAGTGCCTTGTGGTAGAGGCAGATGGCACAGGGTAGGGATGTGCCAAAGCACTGGACAGACTTAATTAGGTCTGCAAGCACCTATCTCTTGCATTCCCGTTTGCTTTCCATGGCTGGTCTCCTCATCAACCTCTTGACTGGTATTCCTGGGTTTTGGATATTCCCTCTGCTTCCCCCATGGAAAATCCACCTGCAGAACAAGTCAAGGTATCAACTCAATGTTTGTGAACCAAGCTGTTTCATTGCAGACCCTGCAAAATGCATAAAAGCTTTTTAAAAAAAGGAGAAAGTAGGAGGAGAAATAGCAGAAAGCTTCCTAGGAATGGATCTGTCCGCACAGAAGATTGAACAGGCATCATTGCTCTTCATGCTGGAGGTTTCTTTGTGGTGACATCAGAGATGCCAATGTCCCAAGAGGGACAAGAAGCATCAGGCTCAGACCAGCCTGACAAAGGTTGAGAGCCATGAAGCTAAAAACACCTCCTCCTCTTGGCTGGCTCTGCAGCAGAGCAAGGGGCAAAGGGGGGAGAGCAGCGGGGTTCAGCTCCCAGCTCCAACAACTCCCAGCACCATGCGCCTTCCCAGATGTTGCAGCCGAGCAGAACGCTGCTTCTCACCACGGCTGCGAAACCGGGGACGGGATCTCCTTTGAGGCTTAATTAATGGATGTTTGCAAAGTCCTCCAAAATCCTAAGGGGAAGGGAGGCTGTGTTATCGCGGCAAGGAATCTTTTCCTGACTTTTATTTGCATTAGCTGCCGCTCGTGTTAAATTCATACAGGGCTTTGTAGGCGACTAAAGCACTTTCTTTGCCGCACATCATTCACCGCTGCTCTCCTTCGCAGCCCAAATCAAGTTGCTGAAAGGCTGCTGATGTCTCCAAAAAATAAAAAAAAAAAAAACCACCCCAAACCCTTGAAAGAAGCAGTCTGCGCCGAGATAATTCTGCTTATATAACACATTATCTGTCTTTCTTTTCTCCTGGATTTTATTACTAAGAGATATTTGCATGAAAACAGGATCTTTGTTGCTTAGGAAATTCATCTGCTACCACTCATGTCCCCATTCTGCTGCGGTCGAGTGACAGCTATTGTGCTCTGCTCTCAGCCCTGGCTATTTATACACTTCCCCAGCAGAGCTCACTGGCCCGCGTGTGCGGCCGCCTCCTCAGGAAAAAATATCCCTGGGTTTAAAGGGAAAAAACAAACTAAATAAAAGCTGCTTCTTGGTCTTTCTTCAACCGAAGGCGTCGCAAGAAGGGAAGAAAAAATGGCTTTGACTTCAGCTCCATCTCAGAGCAAACTAAACCCTTGCAGCTCAGAGAGAGGTTTGGGCTGGTTTGAAGAGAAAGGAGATATTTTAGTGGAGGGGAGAATATAATTGGGGCCAGTGGGCATGCAGGAGAGCTCAGGGAGAGGAGGATCACGTCTATGTTCCACTTCTCCATCGCTGAAAGGGTTATCAGACACTGGACCAGGACATCTTTGAGGAGGCACTGTGGGGTTGGGCTGATGATTGGACTGGATGAGCTTAGAGGTCTTTTCCAGCCTTAATGATTCCATGATTTTAAGTTTGGAAGAGCCAAGCAACCTCAACTGAAGTGGAGTAGATGAGGTGCTTAGGGATGTGGTTTACTACTGGACGGGTATGGTTGGACTTGATGATCTCAAAGGTCCTTTCCAACCTAATGATTTTAGGATTCCACAAGTTTTCCTGGGGTTCACACAAAAAGTTGAAGCTGCAAATGCTGAGGAAGGATGAGAGGATGGCATCAAGTTGTCTGAAAGCTGGGAAGATGCATGCGGTGGAGGAATCGGACAACTCAGTCTGTCTGCCTTACCCCAAAGAGGAACGAGGTGTGACTTCATTAGAGCATCCAAGAGCTTTCCAAGGGGAAAAAATACAGGGTGCTAAAGGTCTAGTTAATCTAGCAGAGAAAGGCAGAACGAGAACAAATAGCTAGAGCTAAACAAATTCAGATAGGAAATAAAGATTTTTTTTTATAGTGACGGTGATTAACCATTGGAACAACCAACCACAAACCCTTTGAGAACAGGAGCCAGCTGGGGGGATGCTCTCACCAGATCCATGGCAGGGGGGGAACTGGATGGGTTTGGAGGTCTCTTCCAACCCAAGTCATTCCATGATTTTATGAAATATGAGGGNTTAGAGCATCCAAGAGCTTTCCAAGGGGAAAAAATACAGGGTGCTAAAGGTCTAGTTAATCTAGCAGAGAAAGGCAGAACGAGAACAAATAGCTAGAGCTAAACAAATTCAGATAGGAAATAAAGATTTTTTTTTATAGTGACGGTGATTAACCATTGGAACAACCAACCACAAACCCTTTGAGAACAGGAGCCAGCTGGGGGGATGCTCTCACCAGATCCATGGCAGGGGGGGAACTGGATGGGTTTGGAGGTCTCTTCCAACCCAAATCGTTCCATGATTCTATGAAATATGAGTGAGGAAAACCCAGACAACTTTCAAACATAGCCACTTGCAAATGTTTCAAGCCTGAACCGCTAGCGCAAACATTTGTACGGGTTATAAAGCCCTGATTTTTCATGCTTTGTTCCCTTGCCCTGGCTGGAATTCCCGTCCGAGCAAGCCGTACCAGAGCCGCCGATTCAAAATAAGAGGGGTAAATGGGGAAATCAGTCCTGAGGCACAAAGGGTGGGTGAGCAGAGCTGGGATAGAAGCACAGCACACGGATGAGAGTAGGGATGTTGAAAAGCAGTGGGAATCCATCCCGGCCCCGCTGGCGCTTCACACCCCGGCCGCTGCCTGCCTACAGATGTATAAATCATACAGGTCAGGTGGAGGGGATCCTTCCAGCTCCAAGTCTTTCAGCAGAGATAAAAAGAGCACTGCAAACCCAGGGACGTCAGTAATGCCACCTTTGATTAAAAATTTACCAGCATGAGGGCTCCCCTCTGCCTTCCTCAGGCTCCCGCATCCCAGTGCCAGCAGGGATGCTCTCACCCTCCTGTGCACAGCGGCTGCTCCCAGCCCTGCCCCTCCCGCATTTATTTTGCAGGGGTTGGAGACATATTTTTAATTCCTGGTGGTGTGACTAGGGCCTGGCTCCTCTTTCTCTCGCTGGCTTGGCAAGAAGGAGAAGCCTCATCAAGAAAAACTAATTCTGATCTGCGCTTTTATCGAGTCAAAGGGGCCAGCGAGTCGGGGCTTTACCCGTGCAGGTCCCACCTCATCTATTCCGCACTTAAAAAGAAAGCAATTAGTTTCTGTAATGGATCAGACCTACACAAAAACCAGTGGGAGGAGAGGAGGCCATGTACAGATCAGCAGGTCCGGGAACTTTAATTGCTTTTTATTCATTTAAGCTTTGAGGACGTGATGACATGCTATAATACCGCAGCCCTGAGCGGATGAAGCCTGTTCCCGGCTTACCAAAATGATAAATTAACAAGACAAAGGTTATTTATCCCTTTAGCTCCTGTTTGAAACCCCAGTGCCCTCATCTTGGTGTCCCACGGCAGGGGGGATGGGACTGGAGGTGCTTTAAGGTCCCTTCCAACCCAACCATTCCGTGATTCTACAACCTCTCCGCTGGGGAAGGTGGAGATCCTGAGCCCGTCTGGAGAGGAAAGCAAATGACTCCACTGCCGAGGACCCTGAGGATTCACAGCTCCCCCCAAAACCCCCCCCAAAAAACTCTCACTTCTGCATCTCCTTCACCAAACCATCCCCTCCACAGCCCCAGGAGCAGGCAAGGCAGGAGAAAGTGAAGCTGAGGATGGAGCAGAACTCCTGCTGCCAAATCTCCCCGGCTGCTGTTTCTTTCCTAAGCGCCTCTGGGTGGGTTTTTTTTCTTAGCTCTACTCATCCCTGCTGGGAAAAGCTTCTTTTCCATTCTCCTCTCGTTAGCTGCTCCTTAATGTTTCATATTCCTGCCTGGGATGCGGGGCTTAGTAGAGCTTCTGAGAAGCTTCTCTCGCTACCCTCCCGCAGACCCCGGGATCAGGAGAGAAGCATCATTAGAGAAAACCTGGGATAAAGATACAGAAGCCTGAGATCTGGGGGAGGGTTTTTCTAGCTTTTCTTGCTTAGGAAGCCCTTGAAAAGTAAGACCTCGCAGAAATCAGAGGCACTCGTCTCCTGCTCTCGCCTCCGTGTACCACGGGAAGCGGCTTCAGGACCAGGGTTGCAGATGCTTATGGTGTCAGATGGGTCCTGGTTGCATCCAGGACTCAAAATCAAACCCAACTCCTAGTTGTCAGGGATGGGAGCAAGGAGAGGAACTCGGAAGAGTGGGAATCAGCCCTTCCACCCCACTCCCAGACTCTACAAATTCCGTCATAAGGTTGAGAGACTTTTTATAACAATTATAAACCGTGATTTGCATTTTCCTTTCCTCCTGGTTCAGCAGACGCAGGTTGCATTTCTGGCTTTTAATGGGAATCACGGGGGCTGGAAACTTACTGCTATTTTCTTTATGATGATTTTGATTATTTAATGAAGGCTGAGATTCTCCCACAATAACAAAACCCTAGGCACCAGGGCTTTGCAGAAACCACCAGAGAGGCAGGAAAGCTGAGGACGCAGTGGTACAGACGCACGTGCAGCATCACATCGTGCTCACTCAGGCATCGCTCCTGCCCCAGCTACCCAGAGGAGAGTTCGCTGGAGCCGCGTCCCTAGGAAGACGTTACACAGCGCTTCGTGCCTCCCTCCAGGGCTCCCGTCCATCTTCTTTATGCCTTTCGGGATGTTACACTAATTGTGACGGATGCTCTCTTTGTGCTTACGCAGGGAGGAAGACGATGAAGCCTTAATGTAGGGTAATACGTCTATTAAAGATTTAAAATAACCTGTGCTGCTGGTGATTCCTCACTTTAACGGCAGCTCAGCTTATCGTCAGTGAGGGGAGCAGCGTCCTGCTCAGGGGGAGCTGGGGATGAGGGTGGGATGGAAGGGGGTAAAGGTTTGTGGCACTCAACCCATCAAAAGAAACACGGTTGGACTTGCAACGAGCCCCTAGGGTTTTCTTATTTTCAGAACGTAGTGGCCCAGGTAGCCAAGAACACACACGGCATCCTGGGTTGGATCAGCCGTGATGTGGCCAGCAGGAGCAGGGAAGAAATCGTCCCTCTGGACTTGGCCACACCTCAAATCCTGCGTTGAGTTTTGGACTCCTCACTCCAAGAAGGACATTGTGGGACTGGAGCGTGAGAAGGGAACAGGAGCTGGAGAACAGTCTGGAGCCCGGGGGTTCTGGGAGTGGTTGAGGGACCTGGGGCTGTTTAGCCTGGAGAAGTAGTAGTTTACTCCCAAATTATTCAGATTAAGACTTATTCTGGGCACTAAAAAAAAGGAGAGTTAAAATGTCTCCATTTCTC
The DNA here is from genome assembly GCA_013389865.1 of Piaya cayana. Taxonomy (NCBI): domain Eukaryota; kingdom Metazoa; phylum Chordata; class Aves; order Cuculiformes; family Coccyzidae; genus Piaya; species Piaya cayana. Next base: position 15,544 of record WAAB01024637.1, on the reverse strand, counting down.
CCTCTTCTTCCCAAAGCTTTTATGACAACGCTTTGAATTAAAAAAAAAATATATATTCCTCCAGGCTTCTAATTGCGCAAGTAAATCTCATAGAAATGTACGATTTACTTCTAAATGCTATTAAATTTAAAAGCTAATATTACAGCTTGCAGACTCAACAATTCATACAGTAGTTTAGAGGCACCGAGCAGTCCTTCTGCATTACCACGGCCAATGCCCACAAGTACCTTCCACCAAAGGATTTTACATTCAACAGAAGCAGCAATTAGGGATTGCGCTGGCCCTGGGATGCCCAGTCCGGCATCCTCACTCCGTGCCCCTTTCTGTTTTCTTGAAGAGTGTTTTCTATTCCTTTTCAACCAAGCTGAGCCCCAGGTGTCCCCAGTCTAGCCTGTCCCAGCCTGGTGTTTGCGAGCCGAGCTCTGTAACAAGAGCTCGAAGCCCGTAGGGACAGGATGCTGCCAGGCACCAATTCCCCTTCTCGCTGCACAAAACCCAACTCAGAGCTGCTCCCTCGACGGCACGGATGGAAAAGATGCAGCCTCACACCATGTGCTGGGATGTAAAACACTCTTTTTGAAGCATTCCTGTGCCTGTGAGACTGCAAGAGCCACATAGCTGCCACACAGACACTATTCCCACACATACAGGAGTTTATCAGACCCCTGCGCAAGCTCATTTTCCCCTCAAAACCCCCCAACATATGCTCAGCTGTGCAGCCAGGCTTTTATTTCCAGGCTTTGCTTTGAGATCCATGTAGCACACAGGGAGTCGCACAAAGGGCTGGGTCTGAGCATCCTTTTCCCCACGGCCCCGACACCAGGGATCTCCCTCTCCCTCCTACCCAAGCTGGCAGATGAACAGCAGCGGCTGCAATAATTAGAGTCTCTCCGGGGTTCAAGGGTTCTTTTAAGGCTGCGAGTGGGCGTCACGGGTGATGTGAGGCTGACTGCTACTTGCCCTCTGCTGCAGCTGCCAAAGAGGGTTGAAACGAGTGTTACTGGGTTTCCAGCGTTGGAAATCCATCCACCTCCTCTCACGCCGACTCTCTGGCGTTATGAATCTGCGCTGAACGAGCACCTGTGACATTCAGCAATCCGTTGCCTTTCAAGCCAGGAGGGAACATCGGCACCCACGGGCTGACCTGCTCCGGATCACAGAGCCTTCAATCTCATCGGCTGCCCCAGAATGGAGCTTAATAGGGTGCGTCTGGCAAGAGCGACCTTTCTGGGGAGCTTGATGTGGAGAAAACCTCCTGCTTCCCAGGGGGGTTGGAGCCAATTCATCACCCTCCCTGCAATAAATACCTCAAATGGACCTAACTTCTCATGTGAATGTGGCAGGCTGTGTCTTCCAGCCACTGCTGCTAAAAGCTTTTATTGCCGGTGCCCTTTGTCAGACGATGTCCAGGTCTTAACGCCTCTGTCAGGGGAAGGGAAAAGGAAATTAAAGCTCTGGACATGCAGAGATGCTTCAGGCACCCCCTGGGGTCAGCAAGGACCTGGATGGATGGGAGAGCAACTGTCACGAATGCAATGTGCTTCCCACCACCTCGAGAAACCGTTGTGAGGAGTAGCTGAGGGAACTGTTTAACCTGGGGAAGAGCAAATAAGGGGAGACCTCATCGTCCTCTGCAGCTCTGAGAAAGGAGGACGTGGTGAGGTGGGTGCTGGGCTCTGTTCCCAAGGAACAAGTGAAAGGATGAGAGGAAATGGCCTCAAGTTGCACCAGGGGAGCTTCAGATTGGACAGCAGGAAAAACTTCTTTACTGCAAGAGTGGTGAAGCACTGGACCAGGCTGCCCAGGGCAGTGGGGGAGTCTCCATCCCTGGAGGGGCTCAAAGAACGTGTAGATGTGGCACTTAGGGACATGGCTTAGCAGGCACCGTGGGGATGGGCTGATGGTTGGACTGGATAAGCTTAGAGGTCTTTTCCAACCTTAACGATTCCACGATTCTAAGTTTGAGAGAGCCGAGGAACCTCACTGAGTGAGCTTTCATTCTATAACATTCACAAAAAATCCAAACAGCAAATCCAACAGACTTCCACAGGTTGCCCAAACATGTAAAATAGGCATAGGAAAAGAGGAACATACAAAACAGATGTAAAAGGGAAAAAACCAGCACTTTTCCTTCCCTTAGGTGCTTCCCCTTAGAGCAACCCAGCAGGGAAAAGGAAAGAGCACAACCAAGGGGAGGGAGAAGAGAGGTAGAAGGGGGTTGTTGGGACAGTGCTGGTTTCTATCAGCTGAGATCCTCACTTCTGCACAGAGTAAGAGCTCTCAATGCTTTATTGGATTTCAAGCACAACCTTTTTGCAACCAACAACACCCATGGGCAGCGACGGGTTTGTACTTTTGAGCCTTTTGCACGTCCCACCTGCAACCATTCCCCATGGAGCATCCTTGCCGGGGACATTCAGAGACGCTCGATAGATGAATCCACACTGGGTATAAACCCCAGGTGGCCCTGGTGATGTTGAAGCCTCTGCCACGGGGGCCAAGGTCCTGCTGGAATGGAGCATGGGGAGCAGAACAGCCACCACTCAACCCACGCACGACGCGTACAGACCTTGTTTCTACTCACTTCCCTCAAACTTTTTATTTCCTCTGCAAACACAATAAAGCTGACATAATGACTTCCTGGAACATTCACATTTTAATAAAAATTACAGAGGGGAAGAGATATGATGTGGCACCTGAAATTGAAACCCAGCTATTTCTTCCATCTTTATCATCCAAAAAAATGTAATATTTTGACATGCCGAGAGAGCTGCAGCATTGTGATTCTTTTAAAATGTATTTTATCTTTCGCTGTGTGATATTAGGCAAAGCTCTTCTCCATTTTCTAATTTCATTAACTGGCACCGAGAATAAACTCCTTTATTTCCCCCTGAATCCACCCACTCAACATCCTTCTTTTCCCATTCTACAGAGATCTACATGTAAGACGTTTTTCAAGCCTGATTGCTCAAAGAAAAATTACAGGGGAGGCAAGTGCAGAGGCAGCCGAGTGCCTGAGAGGAGCAGTGGGGAGCGAGAGGCAACCTGTGGGCACGGGACAAGGAGCACCCGGGGCTCAGGGGGTCTGTCACCTCCCTCTTTCCAAGCGGAGAAAGGTTGGTTGGAAAGCAAACTGCCCACAGTTCCATGCTGGGAATTGATGGAACAGGAAGAGAAAAGTAACATCAGGATGAGCAGAGAGATGGGAACAGAACATGGAGCTGTTGGAGCGAGTCCAAAGGATGACACAGAGATGATCCCAGGGCTGGTGCATCCCTCTTATAAGGAGAGGCTGAGAGAGCTGGGGTTGCTCAGCCTGGAGAAGAGAAGGCTGCAGGGACACCTTAGAGCAGCTTCCAGCACAGAAAGGGGCTCCAGGAAAGCTGGGGAGGAGCTCTGAATCAGGGAGGACAGGGATAAGATGAGAGGGAAAGGTTTTCAGCTGCAAGAGGGGAGATTGAGGTGAGATCTTGGGGAGAAATGTTTTGCTGTGAGCATGGGGAGGCCCTGGCCCAGGTTGCCCAGAGCAGGGGTGGCTGCCCCATCCCTGGAGGGGTTCAAGGGCAGGTTGGATGGGGCTTGGAGCCCCTGATCCAGTGGGAGGTGTCCCTGGGTGGAACTGGATGGGCTTGGAGGTCCCTTCTAACCCAAAACATTCCCTGATTCTACGAGAAGCAGATCCTCTAAAGTGATGGATGCGGAGAAGCCTGTCCTCCCTCTGGCAGCCCTGGAAGGAAGCATCTTTTGAAGACCCTGATGTTGAAGCAACTCTCTGATACACAGTGAGGGCTGAGAGATCTTTCTTCCCTCTTGCTTGTTTATGTTTAAGGGAAAAGTTGCAGTTCTCGGCGATGACAGGGTTTATTTCTAAAGTTAGAAATACCGGGGGTGTCAAGGCTGCTTTTCCTGCAGGAGCCCTTGGAAGGCTCAGGCGTGTGGATCGCTGCCTTGAACTTTAATTAGGGGGGAAAGAGCTGAGGCTTTCAGAGATGCACTTTCATCCAGGGGATCTTCAGTTCTGGAGCTGAATGGGTGCTAATAAAAACAAGCGTAAAACAAACCCCATTGTCAGTGCTCAGGGTTTCCGATGCAATTCATCCGCGTGATCCTTTCAGAAGAGCTATCCCTGCAGGGCTCCCAGCATCCCCCCTCCCCACATCATCCAAACCTGCTGGGAGGGTCTTTGTTTTTAGATGTAATAATTCTTTTCACACACTTTACAAGGGAGACATAAAGAAGAGACGGTCTCTGGTACCCAAAGGCACAGCAGAAGCACCTGTACTGGCTACGACCAGGGAGGATTTGCTGATTGAGGTGGACCAAGGGGAGTTATCTGGGATGTTTAATGCTTCGTATCACACCCTGGTGTAGGAACTGTGCTGTTCTGTGATGTTCTCCATCTGTGCTACATCCTCACATCCAACCTGAGCTTCATCTCGCAATACAAAACTGCCTGAGCTGAGGAATCAAAGCTCCTGAGGGATGGGGGTCGGATCCAGCTCGCCCTTTCCAGGGACAGGGACCCAGCGATGTCCATCAGGACTCTCCTGTGTCCCCAGAGCACTCCACAGCCACATTTACTGGAAAGAGCTGCTGAAAATCCACCTGCAGCTCCTCTGCTCAGCACCAGAAACTGGGGACTGAGTAAAAGGTATTTGCAACCAAAGGCTGAAGTAGGCAGAGTCGAGCAGAGAAAACCATCTCCAAATCCCTGGATCTGCATTATACCTACTATGTTCACAGCTCTGCAGCCGAAAAAAAAAGACATCAGGGAATTAGAAAGACTAGTGATCTTGGAGGAGGAACGAGAATGATTAATGCTGTAGAAGGACAGGGGTATGATACGGCAAAGTAATAAAAGAAATACAGATGAAATAAAATCCTCCCTTGAAGTCTCATTCATCCAGATCTAAAAAGGTGGAACCTTGCCACCTAAATCAGGGTTTCCTTGGCCGGAAAAGCACAGAGATAAATAGACAGATAAGGTGCCTGCTCTGTCTCCCTCCCTTCACTCCTTTCTCTGGGTCCCGCAAAGACTGATCGCTGCGGTTAGGGGCCGCGTTCCCCGTTATCCATCACTCCAAGGCAGCACCGAATAACAAGTTCACAACATTCACAACAAACTTGGATCTTACTATAAGGGGCTGCAGGAAAGCTCCTTTTGAGCAGGGAGGGCAGGGAGAGAACAAAGGGCAATGGGTTTTAGCTGAAAGAAGGGAGATTGAGATGAGACCTTAGGTAGAAACCTCCATCCCTGGAGGGGTTCAAGGCCAGGTTGGATGGAGCTTGGAGCCTCTGATCCAGTGGGAGGTGTCCCTGCCCATGGCAGGGGGGGAACTGATGGGCTTTGAGGTCCCTTCCAACCCCCAAACCATTCCATGGTTTTGATTCTATGATTTCCCAAGGCAGCATTTGGAAACCCAGCTTTACTTCCAGGCTCTTCTCATGACACAAAAAAGGATTCCCTTCCGATGACGTAGTAATATTAACTCCAAACAGCAAATCCATTATCAAATCCATATTTCTTTATAAGATAGGAGTGGAAAGAGAACAAATTGCAGCAATAAAGCTGAAACAAAATATTTTTAGCCTCCTATTACTGCTGGCCCCGGGCTTTGAGCCTCTAAATCTTGCTGGCTGGGATGGATCGCGTCCTGTTCTCAACGTGAGATGGGAAAACAGCTCCTCCACCATTAAAGGAAAAGAATCATAGAATCACAGAACAACCAGGTTGGAAGAGACCCACTGGATCCAACCAATCCTATCAAACACTAAACCATGTCCCTCAGCACCTCGTCCACCCGTCCCTTAAACCCCTCCAGGGAAGGTGACTCAACCACCTCCCTGGGTAGCCAAGAGCAGCAGGGTTTAAATGTTTGATGTTCCAGGAGGGTGCTTGGGAGTGCGAGGTGGGCAGGGTGGTTCATGCCTGCAGCTGGGGGAACAAACCTTCCCTCCTGCCCAGGGAGGAGTGGAGAAAAGCCTGAACACAGGCAGCAGCAGCGCTGCCCCCTGGTATCCCCATCGATTGCTCGCTCTGCCTTCTGATGCTCTGCAGGCTGAGATCAATAAAACAAGACTCTTCTATTAAAGCAAACATAAAAACTTACATTTTTCGACAGGGGCAGCTGGGGTGGGAGTTTTGTAGCCAGCGAAAGCAAGGGAACAGCAGTGTGGTGGCACAGGGAGCTGTGCTGGGCGTGCGCCTCATCGGAGGCTCTCGCTGTGCATCCCGAGCCCACGGTGCTGCGGCATGTGGATGAACCGTGCCCTGCCAGGAGCCTGCTTGGGAACACGAATTCACCACTGAGGCCATCACCTTACAGCTGCACAAACCCACTCATGCAGGTAGGAGCGGGGACTTTCACTACCAGTCACCTCCTGCCATAACGCTACCAGCCGCTGCCCCTCCCCGTGCCTCAGTTTCCCTAGAAGGTGGCGTGACACAGCCTAGAGCCGGATCTGCGTCCGCTCACGTGAATCCCAGAGTTTTATTTTCCCAACAAGTCCCCAACATTTTGCCCCTTCACTCCTAGCAGCAAACGTATTTTCCCCAATTTCCAAAGCCAAAGATGGGCTCTGCTGTCTGCACACCCTCCCAGGGGAGAGCACAGGCCCACAAGGGGTTGGGGACAGGCTGTCTCCGTGAGCTCTGTCCATTAGTGTCAGTGATTGGATGATTTATTGCCACTATTTGTGTGGCCG
>WAAB01024634.1:128595-149043 GCA_013389865.1 Piaya cayana | reverse complement strand
CTGAGGGACATGGTTTAGTGTTTGATAGGAATGGTTGGACTCGATGATTCGGTAGGTCTCTTCCAACCTGGTGATTCTATGATTCTTATAAATGTTCAGGTTCCCCAGGTGGTCACAAACCTGATCCTCGTCTACAGTGGGAGGTGTTTTACCCTATGGTCATCATCTTGCTATCCCATCGTGGAGCACATGGGGAGCTGCACAGGCATCCGAGGGATGACCAAGACAGCATCAAGAGGACCGAGGAGCACGCCCCTGGGGCTCTGCTCAGACTCTCGTCTCTCAGCTCTGTGCAGGAAGAGGAGGGAAGCACCAGGTGGCAGCAGCATTTAGCAGATGCTCCTGTTCTAAAGGCAGGCTGGAGCTACGTTTATGTCGCTTTTCTTTTGAAGGGTCCGTTGGTTGTAATGAGCTGTGCGCTCTGTACACACGGCATCTCCTTACCCTTGTGGCCTCATCTTCATATTCCTGGGGATGGGAGGGCAGCTGGTTTCAGAGGGGGCGTGTAACAGTTGGCTATAAATGAATGAAATTCTGAAGTCAAAAATCTCCAGGAAGCATATACGCTTGGGTGGAGAACAAAGGGCTGTACTCCACCAGGCTAAAAACTGTGCGGTATCAGGGCAGGAGAACTGAGACGTGCCACTCCTTTCGCCACTGAGCCACAGCACTTAAAACCCGCACCTAAAAAATTTGCAGCTTCCTTGCTCTAATGCAATCTAATGCACATCTAAATAATCTCCACATTGGTCCCTGCTACAGATGGTTTGAACACTCCCAAAGAAAAAAATCAATCCTCCTTCACAGGGCACTCAGGGACAGACAGATGGCAGCACTTGCACCTACAGGGACATACAGTCTGAGCCATGCCAGCCCCCTACAAACATCCATCTCCATGTTAGGTGCTAGCAGGGAGGGTTTCTAGTTTAATAAGGTATCTCCTTACCTTTTCGCTGGGAGTTGGCTTTAACTGTCCCTTCAGGAATCGATAGCCAACTACAGGGAGTACACAGAGTGTGATGCTGAGGAAGATTGCTAGCCACACGCTTGGTTGGCCGAGGGTGTTTCGAGCCGTACCTGAAAAATGATAGCATGATTAAAACTGTAACAGCAACACTTTCACCATACATGAGTCCAAAGCACTTGGTAAACAGCCCAAAATTTAAAGCAGACACTGTCTCCAACAGCAAAATCATACGAATATTCCTGTCTGATATGAACAGACTTAGCTGCACCAACAATTCAGGAAGACAAAGATTTCAGAGCGAATGACATCTCTTTACAAAGAGTTAAATCACTGCAAATGATTAATATAAATCTGCAAGAGGCCTTCTTCAGCAGCAGTCTAGATATTTCACCTTTTACCAGGACTCTGTCCTAAAGGAGGAACATTATTTTCCCACTTTCCAGACCCATTTTCTGAAGTATATGGAGTATTGACTCTGCCCAGTAGACAACACACTCAGACCCCTTTATGCAAGGAGCATGTGTTGCTCTGGATGTCTGCACAACCAGTATAGCCTAATGGTGTATTGACAGAACAGGTGCTCTGTGCTGATGTGACACTGCCTTTGAAACCAAGGTTCTCACTTCTGGTTCCTGAAAACTGAAGGAATGTAAGATAGAATAAACAGCCTGAAAAACCCTCATTATAGGGATTAATGATGCTGTTATTGACAGTAAAGTTGCTGAATGTTTTGTTCTCAATTGGACAAATTCAGTTGTAATACAGGTCCACTGAAATTAAAGTAAAAAATGTCTGAGTTCAGAGTTGAAACATGCTCCTTAAAAATGGTTTTAAACTGAAACTTTATTAAGCAGTGGTCAGCATTATGGCAAATTTGACCTATGTAATATCAGCAGAGAAGCAGACTGAGATATCCCTGGCAAATGAGTTACTACTCTTCTTTGAAACAGAACAGACACTGTCTTCTCTCACATAGCACTTTACTTTTGTACTAAAAGCCACCTTACAGTGCATGTCATCATACACTTGGAAGAACACATTTCAATAACTAACTTGCATCTCAGATACTTCTACAATGTCCAGTAGATATTGCAGTGACTTGGCTTAACAATTTAACCAGAAATAAAGGCACTGATTAATACACCAACCTGACACTTGAATCAAAAAGCACTGACATTTCAAAGGCAAGAGTCTAACAACAATGCTGTATCAATACTGGCTGTGTATGCACAGAGCTATTAGAACCACCTGAATTACTTTGCTAAGATTTCATCTTCCTCCTGGTCAAAGTCTCAGGTGTTAGACTCATTTTTATGTTATCCTTCACCTTTTGCATGTGTTCAAAAATTGATTACGCAGAATAATTCCAAAGACCTGGTCATTACTGAAATGTTTTTGTTGAGAATTTCCCATTTAATCTGGCTGGAAGCTCACCATAATCACATGGCATTTTTCTCATGTCCACCTGGATGTTGTACTTCTATGCTCTCCTATACCAATATGTCAGCTTATTTACAAAAGAACATGCATCCTTCTGCAAACAAAATGCTCCTAGATATCTGTAAGAATTGGACTCCTGGAAAGAGAATATCAAAGAGAAGCAGAAAGCATTCCAGCCAGCTCAGTAGGTTTATTTAAAGGATCATTTCTGTGTTTGCATGTGAACGTGCATTCTTATGCAAGGAAGTGAATGTGGCACATGTTCATCTGGATGGATAGGATTCAAAATAAGCATTCCCAGCAGCCCTCAGAAATACTCTAGCATTTATCATAGAAAAGGCAATAGATATGTCCTGGTACAGCCTCTAGATAGGCAATAACATGTACTAGAAATATTTGACAGATTTAAGCCCTGCAGTATGCCCATTTTGAGTGCAATCCAGATCTGTCCCAGAGCTTACCAACAAATGGAAAGGATGCTGTGAAGATCAGGTACATGCCATCACTATACATGGTGAAGGTGATTGCAAAGTAAACAGACAGGCTGCCCCAGATGAAGAACTGGTTCACAACTGTCCAGTAAGAGGTATCCAAGCCAATCTGAAAGAATGGAGCAATACAGCTATCATCAGTGCTTTAGTTATTTAGCAGATCTGTGCTGAACACAGGTAGAAATCTTAACGTCTCCTTTATACCCCTCTCCCAAGACTGGTATTCATTCAAGTTTTGAGAAATACCAAGCCACAAGTTTTAGGATTCTGGGACACCATTCAAGGTAAGCATTATTACATTTACCCAGCTGTAGTGCCCTCCTCAGGCATTCCTCAAGCAACCTGATCAAATGCAAGGTGTCCCAGCCCATCGCAGGGGGGTTGCAACTGGATGATTTTTAAGGTCACATCTGACCCAAACCATTCCATAGTTTATCAACGACAAGTATTGGAGACAGGACACTGTTAAAATGTGTCATGCTTATGTCCCTACCCCCAAGCTGTGATCTAGCATTGAAAGTTAAAAGAAGGAGCCCACAAAGCCTCAGACAGCTGAAAACATTATCTAGGGAGATGTGATTGACTGGTTTTTCTTTTAAGAAATTTATATCATCGTGCTAGTACAATCTGAATTTTCTACCACACAAGTCTTAGATATTTCTTCAAGCAAGTGCAGCTCTACCATCTGCACCATGCATGGGCCTGGCTACAGAGACAGCCTCATGATGAAGACCCTATAATTCACTACCTGATAGCTGGCAGACAGCCCTGTGCTTCAAACCCGTCCCATAAAACTGGAATGAATCCTTCTCTACTGCCAGCTTTAACTGTTTTGTCTGCTATGACTGTAAAATTTCCAAGGTAAAGACACTACTTTCCTGTCAGCCTGATCCCTAATAACATTTTTGTTATCCTCTTTAACTGAGGAGAATAATCTGGTGTTGAGACTTTTCTTTTTTTTTGGCAAGAATGCAACATGTAGCCATAAATAGAATGCCATCAATATTGCAAGTGGCCCTCCAGATGCTGCCTTCATGAAATGACAACCAATTCCTGAAAACATTTTCTGGGATGGCTTACCTGAACAGACACCACAATCAACAAGCAGGTCTGGGCCATCAGCGCAAATGATTGGTAGTCAGCAATGGCCTTCCCATCACTCCTCATTGTATTGTACATGGCCCCATAGGGGATGAAGAAGAGAATGAGGGAACTGTAAATCCCTTGCAACATGCACTTGACAAACACAGCTTTGTTAAAATAAAGGTTTTGCTGGCCAGGCACATATAGCTGTGGAAACAGCATGCTCCAATGATCATCCACATCCTGAAAGTAGAATGGAGATGGTCAGATTTGCTGTCATCTATGCAACTGACTACACGGGACCACTTAGGTTTGCCATATCCCTGTGACATGCATTTCCATGAGAAAAAGACAATTCATTCACACAATTCATTCAGTTGCACTGATAACTGCGCACACCCCAAGTTCACCTAGACACATTTTCCATGTTGAATTTCATCTTGGTTGAACTCAGAAAGCTGACAAGTGCTGCAAAAGAAATGAAGGTTCACTTAATCTTAAGCAGACTACGTGGTCTGCTCTCCTGGAAGCTGCCTGGAAGCTAAGGGGTAGAAAATACCTCCACTAGGTCCACACATGCAAGGCTGCCTGACCTAGTACCCTTAAGTGTCCATAGCTGAACACTGTGAACCATTGTGCAGCAGCAAGTTCCTACTTATTTAGCTTGTAAAAGATGCACAGGAGCAACTTTATTGCAGCTTTATTTATGTCTTGCTGAACAATAACAGCATATGAGGTAAAAACATATATGTAGAATAACTGCAGGAAGATTTCCACTAGAAAGGCTGAACTTGGGAAAACCTGGCTTCAGAGTTCTAGTTCATTTATTGTTCTGCATACTCATTGAAAACTCACTTGTCAGACTTCAGGAACATACCTAGTAAGATCTGACTGCCTCAGATGAAAATTGCAGTGGCAGCTTTTACTGTAGTCAGTAGCCTAACCCAAAAGTCTCATCAGGCCCAATCATGATAAACCCACTGGCTCAATCAGGATAATATGCCATCTTCTCCCTGCTGCATTCTTTTTTCTGTGCTTTCTGGTCTCAGTGACAAGAAGCCATTTTACGAGTTACCACAACAGCCAGCCAAAAAGTCAGCTGCTTTTGCTTTGTGTAACCAGCTCAAAGCAACTGGAGACAAAACTGTATAAAAAAACCTGCAACAAGCTGTGACAGAAACAGTACCTGATCAAAAAGGCTCATTCCTAGCACCGGGAGGGAGGTATATACCAAATTGTAAAGCGTAATGAACCACTCGTCATAGACAGTCTAAAACAAAAAACAGAGCTTGAAATTAGAAAGAGATTGCCTCTTAAATCTCTTAAAACGTATACACAATTAAATGCTGGAACTTCTTACTTTGACATGCTACTGAGACCAAAAGTATAAGGTGACCTCCAAAAATCCCACAAGGTACCTTTGTGATTTGTAATGTACCTAAATGTCTTCAGACACCTGTCCTCTACCACCAGTAAAATGAAGGCAGCAATATCTGCTTTATACTCGTACAGGTGAAGAAGACAGACTTGTGTGCCCTTCATTGAGATGGGGGGAATGGTTTGGATTACTCGCTTTTAAACTGTTTCCTGGTGCTTTACTTGAACATGCTAAACATGACTATGAGAAAACAGAAGCTGGACCTACCTGTGCTGAGAAGCCTGAGAAGAAGCCATACCAGAAGTGTACTAATGTGAAGGCAAAATTCTTGTAGAAGAAGTATTTGAGGAACTTGCACATGCGGATGTAGGACCACCGGCCATGGACTAAGAGCAGGCGCTGTAGGTAACGGAACTGTGCAAAGGAGAAGTCACTGGACAAGACTGCTTGCATCCCCTCCTGGCCACTGATACCAACCCCAATGTGGGCAGCTGCAACAAGAAGGTTATGGATTGTGTCATTGCAGTGACAGTTTTGATCTTGTTTTTAAAATGAGTTTCCTGCACTGGAACACTGTGTTAATTCCCTCATAGTCTTCCAAAAAAAGGTCATATATGAAGTTATTTCTTAAAACTGAGAAAATTGTGTGGTACTAATTCTTACAGGAGCATTCTGATTTTGGCTGTGGTGATACATTTCCAGTAGCTGGACTTTTATTATTTGAATGAAATTACACCCTCAGTGACAATGCATGTTTTCTTTCTGAATGTTTTCAACAGCTTGAATACTGTTGTTCCTAACAGCTGCTGTTATGAAAAAATAACTGTAATTTATATTGATGTGTGATTTATATTTACATGCATACATGTCCTTCCAGCAGCCTTAAAACATCATGTCAGACAAGTAAAATCTTCAAATGCCTTATAGATTCCTCAGACACAGTGCTACAAGCAGACTGTACCCTTTTTATATTTCCTGGGCTTTATTAGTTCAATCAAATAATTAGATAGAATAGTCATGTCTTTTTTAATAGCAACTTGGGTTTATTAAATATGGACATAAGTTTAATGTGACAGCTAATTATACAGTTCTAACTAACAAGAACAATCTTGATGTATAGAGGTTGGTTAAATTCAGAGGTTTCCATGGAACAGTGAACTGATAAAATCCCAAAGTCCCAGCCCTCTCATGGCAGCAGGGAGGGGAGTAGTTTCTAATTATCATGTATACTTTAACTTGCTTTTCTTATCCTTTTTTTTACTGGCTGCCTGACTTATCTCCCTTGAAGCCCCCTACTTAGCCTTTTCTTTCTCAATTAAAAGGCTCCAGATAATCAATTTTTACAAATTAACACAAGGAAGATTAGCAATAGGCCTTTCTGAATAATCTTAATTTAATTATACCTAGTTAGGGAATTTTTCTCATAAATTCACTGAGGTAATGCAGCACAAAAGGATGTTCAAGGACAAATGGGCCTAGAAGCCCATGTTTTATAACACAAGAGAGGTAATTGAGAAATGGTCCTACCACACGGGAAGGTTAAAATTATTAGAATCATAGAATGTCATGAGTTGAAGGGGACCCTCAAGGGTCATCAAGTCCAACTTCTGTTCCTGCACAGGACAACCCCAACATTCACATCATGTGTCTGGGGGAGTTGTACAGATGCTTCAGGCTTGGTGCCGTGACTGCTTCCTGGGCAGCTACTCCAGTGTTCAGACACCCTTTGAGTGGAGAACCTTTTCCCAGTATCTAACCTAAACCTCCCCAGCATATTTTCCTGCTGTTCCCAAAGGTCCATCATTGGTCATCAGAGAGAAGAGATCAGCGCCTCCTCCTCCCCTTTCTTTCTGCATCACTGACAGACCCTCCCTGAAATAAACATGTTTGTTCTTTGTATTATCCTGGTGATGCTGGTCAAGCAGAAACACAGGTGAATATCTCCCAGCTCCAGTGAGCTTTTTCCTATTCTAAAGTAGAAACAGAGAAACAGGCAATAAGTGCAATCTTAGCTTCCTGTGATCCTGATGGTAGGAGACACAAGTAGCCCACATGGACAGTGCTCTGCAGGAACCTGCCAAAACTTGGGAAACAGACACCTGGTGCCACAAAGAGGATGGCACAGAAGGCACTCAGATATGTATTCCTCCTGCTAGGCCATCTGATAGAGCAAATACATCAGTGAGTCTGCTAGAGCATGCCAGCTGCCAGTGATCACTCACTTTTGATCATGCTGACATCATTGGCACCATCTCCAATTGCTAAGGTCACAGCCTTTTTGTACTTCTTCACCAGCTCCACCACCTGGGCTTTCTGCAGCGGAGTCACCCGGCAGCAGATCACCACTTTGCACATGCAGGCCGTTCTCACCAGCTCCAGCTCCAGATTCCCTTCCAGCGCATAAGCCTGAGAAGAAGGAACAAAGAGGGTGTTCAGGTCAGACTAGCAGCAACACATGGCCTGACAAGAAGGATGCAGTGGGAAGGAAATGAGAACTGAGCTGGTTCTTCCAATTCAGCAGGAGGAATGTATGAGATTATAGAATCATAGAATGGTTTGGGCCAGAAGGAAACTTAAAGACCATCCAGTTCCAAAGTCCTTGCCATGGGTAGGAACACCTCCCACTGCATCAGGCTGCTCTTAGCCTTATCCAGCCTGGTCTTGAACATATCCAGGGACAGGCCTTTCACAGCTTCTCTGGAGAACCTGTTCCAGTGCTTCATCACCCTCGCAGTAAAGAATTTCTTCCTAATACCTAATCTAAATTGCCTCTTTCAGCCTAAAACCGTTCCGTCTCATCTTTTCACTGTACTGCCTGATAAAAAGCCCCTCCCTGGCTTTCCTGTAGCCCCTTTTAGTACTGGAAGGCTGCTTTAAGGTCTCCTCAGAGCCTTCTCTTCTTCAGACTGAACAACTACAGTTCTCTCAGCCTGTCCCTGCAGGGCAGGTGCTCCAGCCCACTGTGTTGCAAGAAGCCTCCACAGTGTATAACATTATTGCCATATCGAGTACCCCTACAAGCTTGCAGCTTGGATGCACTACAGGTGGATCTGCACATGAGCTGCTCTGGCTGATGTAACCTAACAGTGCAGCAGAAGTCTCAAACAACAGGAACACTAAACAAAGCTGCTGGTAGGCCTAAGAGAACCTTGAATATCTCCATGTGAGAAAGTCTCTACCCATCCCTCTTGGCTTACTTTTTAAACTGTGGGAGATAAATGGTATAAATAGAAGATATTTCAGTTTGAGAGCACTTTATTAGAAAAATATATGGAAAAGCTGAGCTCAAGTGGGTGTGACAAAGCAAAACAAAACCAGGGAGAAAGCAATTTTGCTGAGTGCTGACCTTTTAAATCAGTTTGCTATGTTATCCCTATTTAGGAAACACAGAGATAATAGAATGCCTTGTCACCCCTTCAGCTTTGCACAAGAGCAAGGGAGCAGTGTTAGACTTTCGCATTTCTTTCAGATCATACTTTTCTGGCTCTGTTCCTTAATGCCTTTTCTCAGTAGAAGTGCATGGAAGGAACATAGAGGGGTCTGTCCTCCTCAGAGCTGTTAATGCAGGCCCACTACCCTTTCTGCAGATAATCCTCAGGCCAGATATCCTTTCTTCTTGAAACAGAGCTATGAGTCACAAGCATCTCTGCTTCCCTCCCATCAGTGGGAGGCTAGAATACTCAATAAGAGAGATCTTGTCATGGTTTTGCTTTAGTACCAGCAAGCCACTGCCATTAGAAATGGCTTTTGCCACAACATTCTTACTGCACAGCACTAGGAAAATGTTGCTATGCAGTCGATCTATTAATGGTATCACACACAAATCAAACAGTTGTATGATGATGCCATTACAGATGCTGGTGTAATTCTGTTCATTTACTATATTTAAGCAAGACCACGTATGTGTATCTGCATTCAGGGATACAGCACTGAACAGATGCTGTGTTTGAGTGGGACAGTATCAGCACTATTACCAGTACTTGGGGTCTGTCCTGCAGGCTGACAGTATGGAGTAGGAAGAGGCAGGGGTTTGTGGTCAGCTGGGATGTCAGAAGATTTGCCTATGTAGATGAATCAAATTTGATACAGCTTTTGTCTGCTTTGCAGTAGGAATCTGAAGGGGATTAAGAGCCTGGAGTTAGAGAGGGAGAACGTGTAAAAGAAGGAGAGAGGTTACATACTCCTCTAGTACAGGGTCTGTATATATGGCATATAAGCCAAAATGGAGCAAGAGGAGGTTTTTTCAAATGTAATTTGCCAGGCTGCTATAGACCTGGAGTTACCCTATAGACTGTTACCCTATGGAGTTACATTTTCTGGACTGCCATCAGGACAGGCAGCAACCACAGAGAACAGAAGCACCTTGTCTCTGAAAGGCACCTCCTCCCAGCTCTGTTTGCTTCCCTGGTAATCTGTGAAAGCAAAATACAATAGACAAATAAACCTGATCTAGACTAAACCTTCCTCCCTAATTGGTTTACCTTTATCTAAATTGGTTTTTTTTCTCTAACCTGTCCTAAAAAAAATCACAAGATGGAAAATCAAATCCATTGCTTCACTATTCTCACCAGGAAGACATCTAATCCAAAATTTTCTTGTCTTAGTTTGATTTCATTACTTTGTTTACCTGTTAATATTTGAAGAGTATTACCAAGACTGATCAGTATTCTGTAGGTTTAGTTTTCCCCTATGTTTTCCAGATCATGCATGACCAGTCCTGTAGGGGTTTTTGTACTGTCTCTATCTAGTCTACTTTTTCTCAAAGAATATAACCCAAATAAGTTGAATTTTTTCAGCTAAGACTTTACTGATGCCAATGGAAGCGGGAGACTTTCTTCACAAGTCTTACTGTTGATGCTTTTACAATACAGATCTTTGATTTTGTATGTGCGTAGATGATTATGTGAAAGTGGAGAATGAGGCATTTGTTCTTACTGTTTTGCATTCTCCTTTTTTCCCTTATTATATCTCCAGTTTGTTAAAATTATTTTCAAACCTAATCTTGAACTCCACCATGCCAGCAGTTTCTCCCAGCCTGGTATCATCGGCTGTCTTTTTAAGCAGTTCATTTAAACACTGAATATCAAATAAATAGGGGATAGCCCCCTGCAGATGCCACTTAACTGTTGTTTTAGATCAACAGTGAACTGATAAGAGCCAGCTTTCCGAGCAACCTTGCCTTTGTCACTTAATATTTTCACCTAGACTGTGATACTTCAGTTCACTTGGAAGAACATCATGGGAGTGATCATCAACCAGTTTATTATACAAGTTTTAAGACAGATATCGTATTTGTTAAATAATAACAACAACAGCAGTAACAATAAAAATAATAAAGAACTGCTATCAGATATATTTAGTGGAATGTGTTCTTGGTATAGTTGAAAGTTGTGTCTGATGTTATCTTCCTGGTGCATGATTATTTTTCTAGTATCTTTCTGGAAATGAAAATTGATCTACCCCTCCTGTTCAACTAACATCAGGGCACACTATTCCCTGTTCCAGTCCTCTGAAACCTTGTCGACCACCTTTAACATCTCAGGTGATAACCACAGAACCTAATCTTGAATAAGGAAAAACACAAAATCCAGTCCTCTAGAGCTGATTTTTTAAAGTATTTTCAGACTTCCAGTATGACCCTATCACACTAGGTTCTTCAGAGAACTGAGCCCTAACATGACTCTGAACATTCCTTACCAGGCTGTGGCCAGTGATAACCAGACCATATACCCCATTTGCTTGCTCATCAGGTAACACTTTTGGATTTTTTGAAGATTTTTCAAACTGAATGTTGATTTCATCACTGTCCAGAAAGGAGTCTGGCTTCATCTTTTTCCTTGCGTTCCTAGAAATAAATCCAGAATAATAATGAAAAACTTCTAAAGATACATGTGTTTTATTAAATCAGCTTTATGAAAATAAATTTAAAAAATTAATTAATGCCTCTGTTTGATAGTTTGGTCCAATTTGCCCTGTATCCCTACAACAACATGCATGGTTTAGCTGCTGCCGTGTAGACCATCAACATGCTTCTGAAACTCAAGTGCATCCTAAACTCATGCTGATTTAAAGTCAAACAAGCAATCTGATAGGATACATCCCAATTTTCTGTTGTCTGACAACCACCTGCTTCAGCAGAAAAGGACTGAAAAACTTTCCCTTTTCCACCTACACCTAAAAACTTATTTCTGCTGAGAAGGGTATGGGAGAAGGCAGATTTCCAGATAATTGCAGGTAAGGACCATATCCAGAAAAAGGACTGCAATAGGGATGAATGGCAATAGAAGTAAAGAAACAGCACAGCACCAGCCTGGGAACAAAGGCTTCATGGCTCCAGATTGCTTGTTGAATGTCAGCTGATATGGCCTGCCTGACTCTGCTTTTTAATATATTTATATAGATTTGAGCTCTTATATCAAGAAGCTTTGGAGTTTATCCTTAAAGGAGATTTCCTTACTATGTCACTGCTGGATCTTCTAGGGATACAGGTGATCATTATCTAAGGTCCCTGAATGAAATGTACCAAATAAAGCTCAAAGGAAAAAAAAGGTGGAATAATACAAAATAGTGTTCTATTTCTGTGTCAGTGCACAGCAATGAGGCTGTGTATTTCAGCCATTTACCTCAGCTCATTAAGTACATCCTCAGATGTGCTGCCTTCAATAATGAAAACATCTTCCATGTCATCATACAGCAAATTGCAGGAGTAACCAATATTCATTGCCGTCTCTGGAAGAAACCAGGAAGATGAACCATTTTAGCAGCCCCAAACACTGTCTCTGTGGCCTTTTTACACACATGACAAAAACTCTCTTTCTCACTCAAAAGAGCTTTAAGCCTTCCAGTGTCAATGGTTTTAGAGAGCCAGAATAGTTACCTTGATGTAAGTAGCAACAAATCTCCCTTAACTGGACTCTACAAAGTCACAGAAAAAATCAATTCTACTGAAATGAAAAGGCTTAAAACACCCTTTGGCCAACCAACTTGGAGGAACAAAAAACATTTCATGTTGATTCCAAAGGATTTTTTTGGGAAATTTACCTTTCTGTCACCCTACCCTCAGAAGACCCCCCAACCTTAGTTCTAAAGAATATCAAGACATTTTGTTCAGAAAATTCTAAGGAAAAGAATCCATTTTATAAACAAAACTATTACATTCAGAATGTGACAAAATGTAATGTTTCCTTTTTCTCCAAATTTATTGATTCATTTCTTGGATAAATTATTTGCAAGTACTTTCGGTCTCCAGGAAACATCATTGTTTCAGCAAAGTTGCTATTTCTTTTCTGTTTATTGAAGTATATTCTGTTTTCTGTCCAAATTAATGCTTTCTCCAGAGCTTATGTTTCCTCCATTTCTATTTTGGATCATGAATGTCAGGTCCATATTGAAACAGTTCCAGCATCCACTTCAGCATTAAAGTTATTGGGAATCAGGACAAGATTTTTTTGACCTTCTTTTCCAAGACGGTCAACTATACTAAATGGATGCCTTTTCACATCATATGACAGAGATGCTCATCACCACATCTCTGAAGACAAAGTATGCCTCCTTCACACTGCTTCCAGCCTCAGGACCGGAATTAAGAACAGGTAGTAGCTACTGTTGCTTGCTCTAATTCCCGGTAACAGGAATTTTACGTAGCTGGTAGTGAAACAAATGCTCCTTTGTCCTTTGTGCAATCTTTCAAAGTAGAAAGAATGAGAACATGGGTCCTAACAGAACTATCCCACAAACAGGAGAGAGGAGAAATATCCCAAACTGTAGCCCAATTACCTTGCTTGTCTCCCGTGAGAACCCATATCTTAATGTTGGCTTTGGCAAGAGTCTCAATGGTCTGTGGGACTCCATCTTGTAACTTGTCCTCAATTGCTGTGGCACCTAACAGCTTAACAGAAAATGGCAAGGAACTGATAATTTTTCCCATTGCTTACAAAAGAGAAAGCATCAGATGTCCAGGCAATTACTCAAGCAAACACAATTTATATCCAGGATTTGGGCTGTACTAATTTTCACTCTCCCTTGGCAAATTTAGGGTACAGAGTAGAGCCCTGATCCTGCAAATGTTCTAATGTATAAGCTCCAGTCTCAGCTCAATCATGAGCATGTATGATATTATTTGCCAAAATGTTTGCAGACCTACAGGTCTACTTTCTTCCACATGTCCTCTTCACAGCAGATAGAGCTGTCACTGGGGGACAAAGAGCTGTGGATTCAGGTCCCCAAACCTCCATATGCACCCTCCAGTGTGGAGCTGGTTACTTGACGTATTGTACTATTGCAGTCACATGGCTGTGAAGCATCTTTTCAAGCCCACACCAGATCTGTCCCCATCTCTGCTCTGCACTGTTACTCAACGAAACCACAGACTGCTCAGGACACAAACCTTCACCATTTTTATTGGGTTTTGTGCATTTTGGAGATACTCAGTGACTTTAACGTATTGTCAAAGGTTTAGACAGCATCTGCTACCACCTACCTCCTGCTGTCAGGAGTCTAAATTCAGGGGCTGACTTTATATTCAAGATCCCTTTCGGCTTCCTGGGATGCTTATCATTCGTCAGCTATGAGTGTTATTGATGTAGATAACAGCTCTGAGGGAACTTCTCTACAAGGCCCTCAAAACTGCACTTTCCCCATTCTGCAGCAGTAGTCCCTGTTCCAGTTAGGGAATGCTTAAATGTTTGTAGCATACAAAGGTACCTCCTGGGGGTACCTTTTCATCCATGGCAGCCTGAGTCTCAGCTGGAAACCCAAAGGTGGACATTGATATCAAATGTGCCCAGGATGAGAGAACAAGGGAATACATTCACCACAGCCATTGTCTTTCTGGAGCTGCAGAAAATGACAATAGCACTGTTGACAGGTCTTTGCCTGTCTGCCCACTACCTAGTGTAACAGCAGATAAAGGGACAGTCATGATGCCTTCCTGGCTGTGAAAATTCCTTAGTCTTTAGGTCAATCAATTGTAAACAGTATTTTTACTGCTATTCTTTGAATATAACCATGTTCCATCTCTACTCCCCACTGTTGTCCTTATATCCTTATTCCCCTAAGGACCTTTACAGAAGCCTGCCACACAGAGGGCCCATCAACCTGACTATGATGCTTGGCAGTCCTTCACATCTACACATGACCGTTCAACTTCTTGCTGACTCTGGCTCTCATAGTCATTCTCTGTCATAGCTGGAATCTCCTACATGCACTCTCTGTCTCTCCCTGCAGAAACTTCAGGAAGCAAAGTCACACCTGTGCAGCGTATAGAGAAGTGTCTATCATAAAGAGTGTTTTCTTCTGAGCCACACTTCTTCCCACTGTGAGCCTCTCTCCTCATGACACCATGAGCTTCATAAAGATTTTTTTCTTCTTTGCAAAGCAGCCGGGTTCTTAACCTCCTAAACCTCCATGTCTTTCCCACTTTGTACACGACCCACACAGCATTTGCTCAATGTATTCTCTAGACTGGAGGCTTGGCATTTTTCCAGACCAGACCCAAAGTGGCAGTAGGCTTTGCTCCATGGACCATGCGTCTTTTAGCAAGTCAGCAGCTCCTCAGCAGACACCTGCTTCAGATTCTACTGGCATCCTGAGCATAGAGGCAGACACACCACACCTCCCCCATGACCTTCCCCACAACCTAAGCTGTAACAACAGCTTTTCTCATGGAGAAAAGAATAACTTGAAGATCATAGTTTAGCCCAATTTCAAATTGACACAAGTATATTCATCCTGCCCAGGGCTGCAAGAACAAAGAATACACTCTTTGAAATGGAGGGGCACTGGGGATTGTATACTGCCTGCCTTCTCAAAGACAGGGAAATAAATAGATCAGCCATTTGCTCATACAAAGGATAGTCATGAAATATTTGTGTCCATGTCATCTTCCTCAGGCTCTGGGATGTCACTTCACCATGAGAAAGCTACTCTGACACCCACATGAGTTAAAATAAAACTGTTCCCCTGTGATGGTGGCTGGCACTCCAGTTACAGGTTCCTGATGGAGTCGCCAGTGAAAACTGCCTTATTCTTAACTGCTCCTGTCACACAACCCACTGAGCTGCTTGCAGAGTGATGTTTACTGAAGTCATACCAAGCTGTTTATTGACAAACCACCATCACCACTGCTCTCCCCCATCCCTGAGCTTGGCCCAGATTCTCTGAAACACCAACCATGAGGTCTTTTTCAATCTCTTCATATAATTCTGACAATTTATCTTCCCGTCCTTCCAAGGCAGTGCTTGCTTCATGGTGACGCCTGATCCAGTCCTGAAAATAGTCTTCATCCAAGTTTCTATAGGCCACTACGAGTGTCCTCAGACCTTCCCCAGCAAACTCCTGTGAGGCAGTGGTGAGGAAGAATAGGTCAAAGGAGGTCTGCTAACAGCTATCTGTAAAATCTTGCTGCCTAAGGTCTGTAGAGGAAAGGTGAAAATATCTCTCCTTAGACCACAAACCTTGGGATGTTTTAAACAAAACTATGCCAAACCATTTTATCATTACCATCCATAGTTCTTACAAAGAATAAATTCAGAAGAGCTTTCCTACTTTCTGTCTCTAAAGCCTTAGAATAACCAGCCAGTTTTTTTCCCAGGCTCCTATTTCTCAACATAAGGTTCAGAACAGAGAGACTTAAACAAACAATGAACATAGCCTTGAATTTTGGACTTTTGGACTACCTGAACCTTTTTAGGATATAAATGCTGGCTGAAATGCACAGCATGAGCACCGTCAGTCATGACATCTCAGCAAGTCCTTGTAAGTGTGCTTTCTGCATACATATGACTGACAGTAAGGATCTCAATATTTGGTGGATAAACAGAGATCTCTGTGAAAACTAAGGTGTTCCCCCAGACTTGAAGTACCAGGAACAGGCTGTGTTCACAGCCCATCTCTGCTCTGCCCTCTCACCAGCAACTTTCTTGGCTCCCGTGGCAGTGAGCAGAGATGTTGGTGCTATTGCACAATGCTGCTGGCAAAACTTTCTGTTATCTTGTGCTCTACACCATACCAAGTAGAATTTACCACCACAGCAGGGAGTAAATATTGGCCAAAACATCCCTTTATGAGAGTAATCACCTTCCAGTGCACAACATCAACAATTTAAAAGGTCATAAGTTTGAGTGATGTATTTTCCTTGCTGCCCAGTCAATCTGTCCCTATATGGCCTGGAAGAAGGAGAGGTAGGCAAGTGCCAGTACCTGCTCAGTTCCTTCTGGTTGAGACTTCTCAGACTGCAATCACTGTAGATCTGAATTGTATTCAAGGAGATAAATGCCTCAGTGTCCCTTTACTGATCGGTTGAGTTATTCCAACCCAAGGTATGCTTGAATGCAGTGGGTTCATGCATTGTGCAGTAACAGCAGGTGAAATTTAGTTGCCAAAACACCATTTCAGGTGCTTTGCCTACACTGTCTGGCTTCCACCTCCTACTCCAGAGGAACATGGGTCTTCTGAATGTCTTACATTGTATTTGCCATCTGTGTCCAGATGTCCTGGATATCCTAGAGCAGTTCAAATGGCACCTGACAACCATGCTTAAGCAACTGACTTGATACCTAGGGCTTTATAAATTTATCTCCCTCTCAATTCCCAAGACACAAACAAAGTAAAACGAACAGTGCTTTCGTGCTGCATCAGAAAGCTCTATTTTTTTTTGTCTCAAAACAAAGAACACTTCCATATCTAAAGAAAAGGAGACCATCAAATGCAGAGATGTTGTGCAGAAAGAAACACTTACATTCAAGTGTTCTGTCGTCTCCTCTTTGAGAGAGTCACAGGATGAATCAAGAAGTTCATAAAGAATGGTGTCAGCTCCCTTGCAGTATAAAGTCAAGCCACCTTCTGGACTCCGCACTACAAGGAAAAAGAAAAGAAATGCTACAAATTCCAGACCAAGGCACCTGGGATTCACAGGACTTACATCAAAGCAAAGAAGGTTTTTAAGGGGTGTCTAAACTCTGATGAGTGTTGGCAGCCTCCCAGGAATCAATACAATATTGACTTAGAACAGAAAATAGTGCAAATACTCTCTACATGAGCAGTAGTACCGCAGGCAACCATAATGAGATTACAGTGGTCTGAACAGATGCTCGGTTTGTCTACATGGCTCCTATAGGCAACATTTCAGACAGGAAATCTGCACTCAAAAGTCAAGATGAGTAGGTATCTCTACTCATCCTCATGTTCTCCCTTATTATTTTCTCAGAGCTTGCAGGCAGTTTTGAAGTTGATTAGAAGGAAGGCTTTTCTTGCACTGTTATGAGAGAGATAAGATATGTAAAAAACTTAGTGTCTTCAGGGGGTTGTTCCATTACTCTTATCCAGATGATTAGGCACTTTCCCACCAACCTAAGTTAAGTATTTATCTAGCACAGTTGCTGTGTAACTGAAAATTCAAGGCAGTCCATCTCAAGTGTTCAGAAGGAAATGTTATTCAGAAAGCATTGCAATGGAGGTATCCTAGAAGTGTCATCAGAGCACAATAAGGGCCAGAGTGAGAGCCTAAAAAGGAAAGAAAGGAGCAAAGGCAGCATACCAATAACAGACATTCGTTTGCGAACATTGTTGAAGTCAAGAATAGCCAGGAGTTTGTAGACTTTTGTTTCTCCCATTTCCACGACAGTGATGGTCTCTGGTGTGCGAGCCCGAAACACAAATCCAAAGTTTCTGGCAGCAGTGACAAGGGCCCCCTCATCAGGAGATTGTGCCTGATACACCAAGTTACCTGACATGCAAGGAAAAAAAACAAAACAGTATGGCTTCTTTCCTTTTTCTGAGGGTAAACATATACAAAAGCAAAAATTTTGCACAGTAGTTAACCCTTTGCTTTTCTCTCTTTCCCCAGAGGTGTAGCACTAAAAAGCATCTCATGCCCACATGTCTCCATCAAGTCCCATTAACCCATCCTCCAGGCCAGTACAAGAGGCTCCTCAAGCTCTTTTACCCCTCTCTTTGAAATCCAAAATAGCTCACTGGGAGGACAACTTCCCTGAGTTTAACGTCTTCTAGTTATATTTGCATGTATTTCTCTCAGCAGCATTTCCAACTTATTTGTGCCAGTGAATGGTTCCAGCCTTTCAAGTACAGTTTTCACCCTGTCTGGTATTTGAGAAGACTGATCCAGAACTTGTGGGGATACTTGGTGAGTGGAGGTAATAAGTCTAAAGTGGTCAGGTGCTCTACATTCTTTACTTCGTAGGTCTTGGTGCAGAGGAGATAAAGAATAGGACAAGCCATCTGCGACCTCAGGGAAGCTGTGGCATCTCCACAGATGTGGTGTTTGCAGTAGTGTCAGCTCCACCCAGGAACAACCAGGGAGAGGAGGCCCTGTTCTTTCTCTTCCCATATGGCATCTTCAAAGTCACTGATTTATGTGTAGACGTACGCTACAGAAAATCACCAGGGAGCCAAAAGGACCAATAACAGCTTCTGTGGAGAGAAGATATACTGTGGTGGAAAATGAACATAACCACTCAGTTTGGTGCCTTTCAACAGTCCTCACCTTCCTTCTTCTCTTCTGGCATCACTGTATGACAAAGTGAAAGCAGTCGGAAGAACCTGTGTGTTGGGACGTCACCTAGCTTCACAGCTTCCACCAGGCTATGGTCATAGAAGGAAAACTTCGGGTCGGCTAACTGATTGTATGAGAAATCAACCTTCTCTGTGTTCTGCAAAAACATGACTTGGTGTTATTCATGGAGATCTCAAATGCCTGTGCACCAATATGTGCCCATCATATTCCTTCTCTCTTTCTTAGCTCTACAAAGGTCCCCATTCTGCAAGGGTACTCATGACAGTGACTGATGAGTTCTTGTAAGTGAGAGGTCATGAAAGCTACTGAATGACAGGAAAGGTCGGGCACTTGCAGTGCCTTCTGCAGCAGCAATGGGGCAGAGAGCCTGATTAGGTTCTGTATGACAGCAAATGGTCCTACAGGGTCCCTTGCAAAGGATTTTTACAGTAAAGAAATATCTGCCTTTAACAGAAGAGGAGGTTGAGAGGAGACATCATTGCTCTCTACAACTACCTGAAAGGAGGTTGTAGAGAGGAGGGAGCTGGCCTCTTCTCCCAAGTGACAGGGGACAGGATGAGAGGGAATGGCCTCAAGGTGTGCCAGGGGAGATTTAGGCTAGATATTAGGAGGAAGTTTTTTACAGAAAGGGTCATTAGGCATTGGAACAGGCTGCCCAGGGAGGTGGTTGATTCACCTTCCCTGGGGGTGTTTAAGGCATGGGTAGACGAGGTCCTGAGGGACATGGTTTAGTGTTTGATAGGAATGGTTGGACTCGATGATCCAATGGGGCTCTTCCAGCCTGGTGGTTCTATGATTCTACGATACACCTGCTTGGAGGCATCATGCTCCTGATGTTAATGGCTTCCTGTGACCTGGAAATGTGGAAGCCCAATTTAAAGCAGTTCAAAAAGCTGTGTTATCTACCAAAGCAAGAAAAATTCCTGATATGGAAAAAGATGACAGATGAGTGATGTAAAGGCTTAACCCCACAGACACTGCCCATTTTGTCTAAACACGAGGAGCTCCAAGTAGAGGGGAATGTAGTGGAGAAATAGCCAGAAGTTCACAGCATGATGTATCATGGAGGCATGCACTGCTGAGCCTGCCTGTGACAATTCCAACTCTCACCCTTCCCTTATGAGCTCAGAATTTCCAGGATGGCAGTCATCCTTTTGACCTCTGCAAGCTGACTTTTAGCACTTAATCACAAAAGCACAAGGCCACACCCCAGACCTCATCTGCTCAGCAATGTCCAGGCACGGGCAGCAGCCTTTTGAACTGCAAGACTCTGGTCCAGCAAGTATCAGGGGCAGGAGGTACACCCCCAGGTCCTTCTCCAGACAGGTTTCTAGACAGACTTCTCCTAGCCTGTAGCTCTGCATAGCGTTGTTGTGCCCCAAGTGCAGGACCTGGCATTTGGCCATGTTAAACCTCATGCCACTGGACTCTGCCCAGTGGTCCAGCCTGTTCATATCCCTTTGCAGAGCCTCCCTACCCTCCAGCAGATCAACACTTCCACCCAGCTTAGTGTCATCTGCAAACTTGCTAAGGGTGCACTCAATGCCTTCATCCAGGT
>WAAB01024634.1:113388-128140 GCA_013389865.1 Piaya cayana | reverse complement strand
ACATCAGCCAGCCTCCAGTCCAGTGGAACTTCCCCAGTCTTCCAGGACTGTTGGAAGATGATGGAAAGGGGTTTGGCCAGTGCATCCACCAGCTCCCTCAATACCCTAGGGTGAATCCCGTCTGGCCCCATAGACTTGTGGGTGTCCAGTTGGGCAAGCAAAGCTCTGACCACCTCCTCTTGGACCATGGGATCTTCATTTCACTCCTGTAGTTCCAGGGTTTGTATTGATGTGAACTGAGCATATTGATTCCCTGCCAAAACTGTAATTAACTGCCAAGGATAATAAAATTCATGAATATCCAAATGTCTATTAAACATCAATGGCCGAGTATTCAAGAGGAGCTGTACATGCACTAGGATGTCATGTGAAGCTGCGAGAATACTAGGCATTCAGGTTACCTGACCTGCAGGTTTAAACTAGGCTTACTGGAAGGGCATGCAACTCTGGCAGTCCTCTGACATCCTCAGGAACACACATCGCTGTCATCATGGTCAAGAGCATTAGCTTTTGCAGGATAAAAACCATGAGCTGTGCTTTTGGGGGTTGTGTCCACTAGCACTTAGGCAGACATTTTAACAGGAAATATAGATCCTAATAGCTCTTGTGTACTTACCTCATTTATTTCTGCCCTTTGCCCAGACATATCATACACATCACCTGAAAGCAAAAAAAGACTGAGGTTATAGCCAAAAACTCCTGATAAGTAGTTCCTGACTTCCTCTACCACATAAGTTTGTTAAAGTATTTTGAAGTTAGTGTCTGGTTAAAAAAATTCAGTAAGCATAAATATCTTGACATGGGAACTGGAGACTGATGATTAATATCAATCAGGTTTTACGTTAATCCATCACAAAATCCAGAGACTGCCAGATGCTTGAAATGCTAAGTAGTTACCATAAGAATGACTGGCATTTGGGTAAAGAACAACTTGATTCAAGCTGAACCCAGAAAGGACGTAACGCTATGTAGGAAACAAAGGTGCTTTCAGGGGATGGATTCTCCTGTACCTTTCCTTTGGAAAAGTGACACAAAATCCAGCTCCCGGATCATATTGGGTTTGCAACAGTCCTTGGACATCCACAGGGAGGTAATAGTCAAAGATAGTTTTTCCCATATCTAGGTAGCATGGCTGCTCCACTCCTGTGATGGGTTTCATTTTTGGACTCTCCTGAATAGCCAGGTTGTGGCTGAGGAAGAACTACATCTCCCAGTATTCCATGCGATTTTCTATGTAAGATCAGGGAGTCAGACACTCCCTCTTCCTTCCCCTCTCTCTCTCTCTCTCTCTCTCTCTCTCTTTCTCCGGGAGCCTGTTGTCGGCTGCTGGGGCGACACAGAGTGCTAGGCATTGATTAATGAGTTTCTGCTGTCTTTAAGGGAAGTGGTTATTTTCTCTTGTTAGCTTTCTTGCTATCTTTCTAGATTTCCTGCTCTCGGGGATCGCTGGTTGTTTCCCTATGGGGCAGTGGATGGTCTGGGGGTCTCTTATTCTCTGATTTTGTATATATGGTATTTTTAGTTGCATATTAGTGTTAATAGATGAGTATATAATCAAACTGATGGTTTGGCCACAGAAATGGAAGATCATCTCAGCTCCAGAAAACACTATGAAGGTTCTTCTGCCTGAAGAAAAACTTCACTTGGAAAGTCTGGACTGTGCTCAGCCCAGCCATGTGCAACACTTCATTGAAATAAAGCTGAAATACAGTGAATTATGGAATGATGGATCCACACCTGTGCCAGAAACCTCAAGTGTGATCAAACTCAAAGTCTCTTGGGAACTGCACATCAGCTGAGCCCCTGGGAACTGTAACTGATGGCCTTTTAAGTACCTTCTTAGCCTCTGGAGTACCTTCCCCGGTAGTAGAACTAATTCACCCTGGCATGGCTTTCCCAAATCCCCCAGAGCAGCAAATCTGAAGTAGTCCAAATCCTAGGAAGAACCTAGGGATTTATAAAACTATAAGCAATAGATCTCCAAATACATTCAACCCAAAATGTATAGGAAGAAATAACTTCTTTTATTAGGTCACTTGATAGCACTGCCAAGCTTTCTGGCACACTGGTCCATCAGCAAGTCTGACACAGGCAAAACCAAATAACAGACCACGAATAAGTGGTGACTAATTTCTCTGGGAGAATCTAATTATATTAATCAATTAGTCAGTTTGTGAATTTTTACACCTCTTGAGTTGTATGAAGAGAACTGCCAGGGGCTATACAATGAAGGAGACTTTCAAACCAATGACTATTAGGATCAAATGGGCTAACAACTTCTGTTTTCCATTTTACCAACTCCTTAAAAAACATTTCCCTCTTCTGGCAGGTGAAGTATGCAAGGGCTAAAAACAAATGATGAGGCCATTGACTTGGTGCCAACCAAAGATTCAGCTAACTGAATAGGAAGTCGAAACCTACTGTTGATGACATGAGAAACTGTTGAATGCAAGAGATAACAGTGTGAGACACTGATGAAATTTGCAAATAGCACCCTGAGGGTTGGATGATTTCATAACTAATAATGCTAGTTATGTGAGCTATGTGTTATGTTTTCCAGGTTTAGCAGTAAAACATGGGTAAACATGCCAATAATACCATAAGGGCTGAGGTTATCTAGGCCGTGATATCAAAAAAGAACCCACAAATTTGAGCACAGGTGTAGTAAAACTGTGACCAATGAGAAAAAAGTAATAATGTGCAGGCTTTATAGCTGGGACAATATCAGGGCAGGAAAATGGAGGTTAATTGGTGGCAAAAAAAAGAGAAAAAAGGGACAGGAAAATGACATTAATACATGCAAGCAATGTAATGAGGTCTGTCCTGGCATCTGTAACAGGCAGTTCTGCACTTATCACTGCAGCTTCTTGCAAGATACTCTCTTCCAGATATCATGTTTAGTCTCTGTGGGCCAAGAGGCATAAAATGGAATAAAACTTGGAGATTAGGACAAATGGATAACATACCATAGGATTTGCCATTGATGGAGCACTTGTTGAAACACATGATATTCTGAGTGAGAGTTCCTGTTTTGTCTGAGAAGATGTACTTGATCTGCCCCAGCTCTTCATTGAGTGTAGTGGTACGGGCCTGAGCTGGCGTGTCATTCAGCGAATAATACATTTTATGGTCCCAGTCAATGTAGAAACTGTTTCCCAAGCGTATAATCTCTACACTGGTGAAAAAGAAAGAGAAGGTGATGGATTATTCATTAGTTTAAAGGGCAAAATCTTTATCTTCAGCACCACCATTAGCAATTGCAATTAGAAGACAATTTTGAAGGTAATGACAGGGTGCACTCATAGATTTGTCCTCAAATGGCCTGTAGAAAGCAATGCTGAAGCAAGTTCCCCTGAAACAATCTGCTATGCTTTTGGTAAATTCCTTTATTCAGAAAACAACATCTCATGGACATATTTGAAGTTTTTCAGAATTGTTCAGACTTAAAAGTGGGTTTCACTTGGTGCAGTTTCAGAAGTGGTGCTTAGGTGGGGAAGGTTCCCACCAGGTCTCTGGGCCAGACTGAGCCTGCTGCCACAGCTGAAACAAGCCAGGGCTCCACAACAACTGAGCTGTTGTGTAACTCAATACAACAATGGAGCCATATCTGTTCACAGACAATATTAATTTCTAGTTTGCTGCCTGTGTGATATACTGGACAGGAGCAGAATTCAGTCCTCATATTTACCAAGAAAAAGCAAAGTCTCACTAGCAAAGCTTTCTAGAGAGCTAGGTGCAGTGATAAACTATGCATGCTGACACCCCAATCTCAAGGTTTTGAGACCATCACTGATGCGTTGCCTACTCTTTACCCCAACTTGCCTATCTGCAACAACCAACACAGCAGTACATTCTCTGGGAAGTAGAAACATTCACTCTGATCATATCACACCAAGTACTGTGGATCCTCAATCTGATTACACCTAGATACCTGGCAATCCACTCCTCATACAAGCCTTACAACCACCTCAAAGAACATGGTCTTCGTGTTGATGGACAGTGCAAGTGGGAGAGAGCAAAATGCTAACTGTAGAAGTCTTCTAGTCTGAATCCTATAGCATACTACATCTACATGAGCCCTTTAACTGCAAAAGCATCCCTGACAAAGTCCTCTGAAGGCAGCAGAAAAAAGAAAAACATCACTGTAGCTGTGTGCAGTCAGTGACAATGGGGCTGCATTCATGTCTAGGGGAAATGCTGCTCCCAGCTAAGGCTAAAACTAAACCTCTCCTAAGATGAAACATGAATGGATGTTCTGGTACATACCTGACATAGAGTGAAATTGGCACCACCGTGTTTAGAATGATCACATATGACCAGAACATGAGGAATCCAGAGTAGGAGGCAGAGTGGACACCTTCAGCCCAGGGCAGATAGACCTGGAAATAGTAGCCCTTATCGTACTCCCAGATGCCATTGCCAATGGCTAGGATAAGACACATCAGTGCTAAAAATGCAA
Organism: Piaya cayana; assembly: GCA_013389865.1. Lineage (NCBI taxonomy): Eukaryota > Metazoa > Chordata > Aves > Cuculiformes > Coccyzidae > Piaya > Piaya cayana. The sequence goes on along the minus strand of WAAB01024634.1, from coordinate 123,681 downwards.
AGATCTGAAAAAAAACCCAAACCAACACCAAAACATTGCATTTTAGACACAAGGAATTTATTATGTACAGATTAGTCAGAAGACACTAATGAGATTGGGTTGGACAGCCTGAATCACAGGAAAATACTCCTAGGGGTAAATGAGGAAAACCAGGAAAGCTACGACACTTTAACCTCAAGGATAAAATTACACAGTGCAGGGTCTGGCTGTTTGGAATCACAAGACCTCAAACAGCTCAATATCTAAGTTCCAAGCAGCCACCATAACCAGCATATTCATGTGTAGCTGGCTGCAGAACATCAAATCTCATTAGAGGTGATTTGAGCTCTGGGTCCTCATAGACCAGGTTGCACAATTGGGAATGCAAACTACCTGGAGGACTTTACCTGGCCATTTGCTGAATGTACTACTCTGCCACAGTATTTCTGAAAAACTACTAAATATAATTTGCAACACAGAAAATCCAGCACTGTGTAAGTTGGAATGCAGCAGTGGATATCATTCTGATGGTTAGAAGAGAGTTAATCACTGACTCAGAACTAATAGTTGCCTTGGTACCTGCCATCACAATTTGATTATGTTTCCTATGAGCAAACAGAAAGCAACACTAACCAGTGATGTGTATCCTTGGGCTTTAGAGAAGCCCATTATCTGAAGCCTAAATCAACCAGTGGAACAGCAACTGGGAAGGGAATTTCGAAGTAAGGCACTTTAATGAAAAGTGAGACTTGCTCAGAAGCACCGTTTAATAGGTATAAAAACATTTCATAGGTCATGAAGAATTTTTTATTAAAAGAAAAGAAGAACATAGCAATACAATTATGTGAAAAAGGATACAAAAAGAAGGGGAAGAAGATAATTTAATAGAAATCAAAAATTGCAAGGGATTATAAAGCTATAAATATCCAATTGACTTATAAAATTATTAGGAAGAAAAAGAGTAAACTCAGGAATGAAGTATAGAAAAGGCAGATGTGTTCAAGACAACAATCATTGATGAATGAAGGAGGAAGAAAGCAGAAGGAAGCACCTATCCCATATGATGCAGCAGATGGAAAAGACAAATTATCTTCTGTGATTAGAAATACTATGTGGCTACTAATAAGTGTTTTCAATCAAATGGGTTCAGGTAATTTAAAGGTTAAAGCCTAGAGGGGGTAGCTGAAAAATTCTCTTAACCAGTAAGGTTAATTTTTAACCTTGCTTCGAAAACCAGGAAGCTCCAGCTGATAATCTGCTAATACATTTCCAGTATTTGAAAGGTAGAAATGGTGATCAAAGGAAAAAAAAACTGATATTAGCTTGATATCATTCCTAGACAAATGCTAATGAAACTAGTTCTGTTGATATGGGCTTCTCCAAATATTTGACTTTAAACAACCAACATCCTCATATAAATGTAAAGATATGGAATCATCAGGCTGTACAGCAGAGTAATTAAAGATCACCCCTTGCAAATATGGTCATTAGGGAGGAAATATCAGTAAGTTGGGGCATTATGTATAAAGCCATCTAGGAACAATCTGATTACAACAGCAATCAACCCTTTTTTAAAAAATCAGTAATTACAAACACAGAAGCATTGCTGATAGAGCTGATAGTTGTGTTGTTAAGGTTATCTATTAGAGGAGGAATGATAATTTTATGGAGTGATTTGAATCATTCAATGAAAAGTTCACATATGTCCAACTTGAATTTTAGTACCAAGAAGCTACTGGGACTGTAGTAAGCAAAGATGCTGGGCTGAGTTTCAGGGGAAACATTTATTTCCTGCATCAGTAGTAGCTGATATTAAATTGTAGGAGGCCAAATAAACAACTTCACTTGTGAAATGGAGAAAATATTACTTGCTGGTAAGGAATGTGGTGCAATGTTTTTAAACCTCTTTGACCAGCAGTAAAAATAGGCTTCTGTTTGTGCTCATGACTTAAGGATATATGAAAGGCATGACCTGGAGACATGCATTTTCCTTTATCAAACCAACAAACCTAGACAGAGAAAACATACAAGCCTGTTCATCTTTACAGATATTTCTGTTGTTCAAGTAAGGTATATTGCTCCCTTCCGTAGACCTTGTCTATTGTAAGAGCCAGCTTGTCTCTTAGAAGAGCCAGGTGGCTTTTATATCTTATCACTGTATCCTGAGTGATTACTTGCTGTCTCACAGGTTAAAAACTGTCACTTTGTAGAATATCACAATCCATGTAGGAAATTCAGTGTAGAATTTATCAACAGAAATACCGATGGGGCAAGACAGCAGCTGAACTTTCTCTTATTACAGCAGCTCTTGTCTACAACTGCACTTGCTTTATTTATGTTTTGCTTTTTGCGCAGTTTGCATGTCAACATGCTTGTCTCTAGCAGCTCAAGTTGTCTGTTTTACCCATGCTTACACAAAGTTCACTAACATGCTGTTTGCTTTGAGACAAATGCAAAAGCCTGAGCTTTTAACAGCAACCACAGTGATTAATTTCTGTACAGAGAAACGACTGTGTGCAGGGTGTTGTAATCAGAACCAGAGCTCTGCCAGAGGACATGAAAAAACCCTGATCCTAGGTTTGTGCATGCTCATAGGGCTTCCCAGCATGAACATCCTCCTTTTCCGGGTCCTGTCTATGCAGTGCCTGTGAAACATCATCTACAGGGCTGAATAAGATTTTTGCAGAGAGGAGGAGACTTTTGACAAACATTTCCTGTTGAACTGTGAATTAAAACTGACTGGTTCCTTTACTGGCACTTTGAACTCTGCTCTGGGGTTTGAAGCAGTAAGTTGCTTAAGAGATGAAGGTGATAGCCCTGTGCGCTGAAAACAGTAAGCCTCCTAAAAGTTTTGGAGGGAAAAACATTCCTGGAGCTGGCAGGTGCATCCACAGTGGAAGAACATCCACTTCACTTGCTTCACTGAAAAGCAATTCCAAATGTGAAAAAACAGTGATGGTTGCCATCTGGAAATGTTCACCCTTGATTAACCCTTGTTGAGGCAGACCAAGGCAACATCTAACCAGAACTTTGTTAGTGAGCCCTGCTTAAACACCACTTTGTGCCTGGAAATTTTATGGACAATCAAACACAAAACAGCTCTGATAGTATTAATGTGGAACACTACAAACGGGCTATTTATAGCAAACTGTGACTGCATTTTATTTCCTAACTCAAAAGGAATATTACCTCTTTTTATGACTGTGCTTTGTAATCTTTGACCACCCAGTGAGCTAGAATGACCAGATGCCATAGCCCCTTGGTCTGCAAATAGCCTGGTGCTTATGGTAGGATAGGGCTTTATTTTACATCAAAATGTTAGGTGTCTTAAAAACATGTGAAAGAGAAAAGCATGCCCTTGGAACCAAGTGCCCAGAAACCCAGGCAGAGGCTGATGCAATCAAGTGCAATATACTCATCTTTTTTAAATGGAGCCAGGAGGTAGGTTACACTTGTTTGTAATGAGAGGCCAAGCAGAGTGAAAGCTCTGGATGAGACCCTTGACTTGTGAAAGAAGTTTTGGCAAACTGTAATAGAATGCTAAATTCCAAGTTCCACATTTTTTTTCTGCTCTGTTTCCTGTGTATCCCTCACAGTCCTATCACACAGTATCTCATCCTTTCCAGTTATAGCATAGCAGAACTACTAAGAAAGTGTGAAATTTTTCAAAAGCTTGCCACATTTTGAATGGAAGATGCCCAAATGGTTCTTGATTTTGCTGTTGTTGCTGGTTTTGATTTTTATGTGAGGGAAGAAAACATTAAGGAAAATGATAAGATAATGATGGTAATCAAGATTTTCACTTTGTGGGCATAAGTATAAGGTTGCTAAAGCCAAGGACATGTACTTACTGAACATAGAACAAGAATTCAGGGGGCCTGAAGATGACCCTGGAGTGTCTCTCTGTGCTGTGGCACTGCTTTACAGCAAATATGCACACGCAGATGTTCAGAACAATGCTTCACAGCTCTGTGAGTTGGGCTAACTGCTCCTGCTTTGTGTAACCTGTTCTGTAATGTCTCCCACCTCTGGGCCCAACTAAAGAGCTTTTGGGATCCTGAGGAAAAAGCAGGAGGACAGGAGCTGGAATGAGTTGGTGAGGTTTGTGAGTGGGGTGGTCTTGGAGATGCTCGTGCTACAAACCCCAGCACCAGGGAGGCATAAAGTCATACAGAGCAGTGAGAGTTCAGACTAGCCTTGCTTTGATGTTGTTGGATGCTTTCTCCAAGGCTTGCTTTAGCACCTGGGGATGGATCCTGACCCCATCCTAGCCATCAGACTAGACTGGAGAGCAGGAACTGTTGGGAAGATGTGGGCACTGCTGGGAAGAGGTGATCACAGGAGCATCCAGACCCTCCTGGTGCTATAAACTGAAGGTGGTGCAGCATGCTTGAAAAAGGCATTAAAAACTTACATCCAAAGGAAAATACAAGCCTGAAATTAAAGAGCTTTTCTTCAAGTACCACTGAGTAAAGCAGTGTTAGTCTGTGTGTGTGTGTGTCTGTGAACTTGCAGTAGTGACCAAAATAGTCCCTTCCTTGAGCAGCTTTGAGCTCAAGCAGTAAAATCTTTGGACAGACCCTGTAAAAGAATCACTATCTCTGCCTGGAAGTATTTGTCATTTGTTAAAACCACTGACAAGCTTAAAGATCAAATAAGATCTGTTTTCTAATTTGAGGAGAGTGTCTGCTATATAAGATTAGTGTTCCCAAATTTCCCAGCTTCTAAATTCACCATTTCTGAGTATTAATGAAACCATGAAATATTTTAGCCTAATATGTTAAGTCAGAAGCTGTCATCATATAAATTAACAAACTTAATTACCTAGTCCTATACAGATATCACCAAAGATGCCAAGAAATGAGAAAGAAAAGGGAGGACTGCGAATGTTTATTTAAAGAGAAAATGACAAAATTGCTAGGGAATAAAGGCATTTGCAGGCTTCAAAGCAAATCTCAGAAAAAGATGCAAAGCAAGGGAGAGAAGAGGAAATGAAAAGCTCAGACAAAAGGTCCTTAACACTTTCAGTGTAATGGCCTTGCTTTGCAAGATGACAGCTGAACTCATACTAAATTATTACGTAACTTCCTTTTTTATAATTAGTTACTTCTGATACTCCCTCATTTGTGTGGACAGAGAGGTGGAGCACTGCGAAATGATGAATACATCTGAAGAAATGAAGATACATAAATCAGACTTACCACCAACACAAGGACATTCATGAGCCGATCAATGCTTGTCCGTTTAAAAGTTGTTTTTCCACTGTTCTGCATTAGTTTGGTGTCTGGCCCTGGAGATCACACACATTGATGAATTTTAATAATAAATCTTAGCCATTCTGAAGCTGATTCCTTCTGAGGCCCCAATGTGGTTTACAGCATAAATACCCATCACAGCTTTCTTGAAGGCAAGTACATACATCTTACAGTGCCAGTGGGAAACAGGCAGAAAAGGTTAAGTCACTTGTCTTAGATTGTATGCAGAGCCATATAAAACCATGAGTTCTGGATTTGTATTCCGCTCTCTTCTTTCAACAGTCAATCCCTTTCAGGTTTAATTACTTTTCGAAGAATATCTGATACTGCTCTGTTATTAATGACATATTATACATCATCTCACATGTCTATAGAAGTAGGGAAACAATGGAACAGCTATGCTTGTAAAAAAATAGGTCTAATGGTGTACAGTAATTTTATTGATGACCCTGATATTCCAATATGGATTAAAATAATACAGAAATTATGTGGGATTTTAAATCAAATACATTTAAGAGTGAAAAATTTTGAACAAGCCTGATGAGAAAACAGTTCCAATTGGTCCATTGTGGGCCAATAAAGGTAGATTTAATTTAGTTTTAATTCCTAAACAGCTTTAACTCTTATATTCTTCCTTGTTGATTGATCAAGACTTCTCACATGCATTTCTGAAATAAAAATCTACTTCTGCTTAGTGAAGCACTTAATCACGATGGAATTTGGTTTTGCAAGGTAGCTATTTCCCTTTATAGACAATGATTAAAAAAAAATCACAGATTGAAATGCCCTGTAATGTGCATCATTTCCAGCCTAGAGTTAAGCCGCAGGATCTTATGTACTGTTTTGCTTTTGCTTTTGTACCTGGAAGAAAGGTATTTTCCTTTGTGTGTGCTGGGTGTGATGTACTCCCACACTAGTGTTGCTGTGCACTGCAATTCATATGTCACTTTTTCTACCTACCTGCATAGATAACAAGACCATAGCACCACTCTGTGTTCCTAATTGTACAGCCCCTCAGCAACATCTTCTCATTGTCCAGGGCATACTTCTCTCCTCGAAGAGTGAGAGTTCCTGTGAACTTATCTAGTTTGTTATTTGGCGCCTCACATCTGACTTCACCTGTAAAAGGAAGGTTAAAAAAAAAAGATTGTGGAAATCTTATTCCAGGTAAATGTCAGTTCATGCTGCATTCTCAATTATTCCACAGACACGGAACATTTCACGCTGTAGCTGCAGTCCATTCCTGACCCTGTCATTTCCATCCTATATCCTATATTTACCGATGTTTGGGGATATTGCTCCTTCTCTAATTTTGTGATCCAATGGACCACAATGAATTTGGATTTATGCTGTTCTTTGAACATGGCAATTTTGTACTGTTAGAGTCTGAAACAAAGTTTCCATGACTTTATTTGGGCAAGAAATGTTGAACCAGCAATATGCTTTTAATCCTTCCACAGCAAGTTCATAGTGGTAGGATGTCACTGAATAACTTTAGATAAAAGTGCTGACCTCATACAATTCCTGTTCCATTTTCTTTAAAACTGCAGGAGCCCAAGCAAGAAAATCATAGCCTGAAGCCTACAAGATGTGTCTTTGTTCACTATTTTTTAATTTCATCTTTTGTATACTTTAAGACTCAATGGCACATGAAAAATCACACTGCTACCTTCAGCCATACAGCCGATACTGCAAGAGACTTGAGAGCCTGGTTTTATTTTCATGCTTTGTATATATTTCTTTTAACAAAATGTGTTCAGACAAAACTGTAAACACAGACACTCCGGTATAAAAATTATTATTGACATAAAAATTTGGACCTTATTTCTAAACATTCAAAGGAGAACTCTGTGGATGTATTGGGAAGAAATGGAAAATACACCTTACTGAAAGGAAATCCAACATTTTGGTCTGTTCGGTTAATCAGCAGGAAAAATAAAGTTATTTTGTTTGTGGGCTGCAAATATCCACGTAAGGACTAGTATTTGCAAAGAATACAGCTTTTCCAGCTTTCCTCAGAGAAAATACACCAAGCTCAACAGATTGAAAAAACTATCAATTAGTATAAATAAAAAGTACAACTTCAGTATTGCGGTAGTCTGCACCACAGAAAAATCAAGAATGAATGTTCTTGTCTAGAACTACTTTTTCCACAGAAGTAGCTCTACTCTATGGCAGACAAATCATCAGGCCTGAAAGATGAAGCAACTGCGAAATTCTAACACACATGATATCAGAGTTCATACAAACAACTATGCTTATATTCTATTTGATCACCCAGTTAATCCCACAACAATCAGACTTGTACTCCATCATTCCTAAAAGTCTACAGTAACTAGATCCCTCTCGCTACATGCCATTGCAACACTTCAAGAAGCACAAAGGAAAGAGAGGCTTTGCAGTGCAACCTGAAACACAGCACAGTGAGACTTCGGTGAAAGAAACCTAGGGAATGATACCTCACCAGATCCTCTCCTTATCCGCGCTGTGGGACAGAGCTCGCATGTTTCCAGTTAGTGGGTTAATCTGGGTTACCAATATGCTGATTTTGAGATCAGAAGAGATTCACCCAAATGAAACTGAGCACAAAAAGTGAGAAGTTCTAGAGATTCCCCCAGTACACCTGCACTGGCCCCAGTAACTCTGCAGTTGAAGACATTTATGCCTCAGCAAGGAATTGTGTCTTTTGTCTCTGGATCCCATTAATGGCAAGAGGGTATCTGGAATGTATTTCACCTGAAAGAGTTAAATACTGCCAAGTCTACATTGATAAGTAGTAGGTAACTGAAAATTATTGTTTCCTTTCTCATCTCCCTGTTCCCCAAATCTGATACACAAGTTCAGTGTTTTGCAAGCTTCTTCCTTATCTGAACCATCACAATGTCAACAAACGCCATAACTCACATTAAGCATTCCACTGAGTGCCTGTATTAGCTGTTCAACCCTTTCCTCTCTTCCTGTCTTAAGAAGCAATTAGATAAAGAGTTACATAAATATTTAAATACTTCTACAGAGGTTTGCTGGGGAAACTCAAGGTTGGGTCTGATTCCAGGCACTCTTCCCAGTACTCTCCCAAATATAAATCATCATGGGAAACATTTTATTCATTTTAAGTATTGCAAATAGGTCATTTTTATTTACAATAAAACTAAAATAGAGACCTAAAGGACAATAAATATTTTATTTAAAAGCTTTTCATTTTCCAAAATATTTTTAAACACTTTTTAAACCGTGCAGTTTCAAAAATGCCATATCCTTAGATAAGCATTACACAGAAGATGCCTGAAAAAGTACTTAAAATAAAGATTTTATTAACAAATTGAGAAACACTGCAGCCTCTTCAGGAAAATAATTAAGGCATGTCACTCTGAGTATTAACATAAAGCATCTGACTGCAGCTGCAAAAACATATTTCTCAAGACCTAAACTACTCAGAATCTAAGCCATCACTTCAGAGAAATCCTGTTGTACAGAGTTGACACTCAGCTGAGGTCAAATGCATGATTTCCTAGAACCTCAATGTAGGAAGCAAAAGAAAAGCCCATGTCAGAGATGACCCTGGAAGTGACAGTCCCAGCTGCACTAACTCTCTGCCACACCCCCACAATTTGTTTTAGAATAATCTAGTTATTTCAAAGAGATTTTTTTTAAAAAAAACAAAATATTTTTACTCTTTATCTAAAAAATATTTCCTGAGATCTTGCAGTTCTTGAGATATTCCAAGGACAGCAGCACTCACTCCACCCCTCTCCATACTGATGCTTCTCTTAATCCTGCCCTCAAACCTAAGCCACACTGTGGAGTGTGACTATCACCACTTGGACTATTCCTCCATACTTACTCTGTGGACAGATGTGTAAGCACGGAGCACTTTTGACAGGTGTGGATCCTTTCTGTTTCTGTGCTGTTATACATCTGATATTCAAAACAGTATTAAGAAAGGACATGTTGCCCATTAGCCATATCTGCACTGCTTATCTTTCAATATCTTAAAATGCAGTCTTTATTGTTGGATTGATAGAGAAGAGAAACGCTGGCAGGGCAGAGCTCAGACTGGGAGGTAGTCAACTGTCCTGTGTGCACAGCGCAGAGTTAGTCCTCACATCTATAGGTGTCTGGGAAGTGCCACTCCTAAAAACCTAAGTGTAATCAATGCATTAGTACTGGTGCATCAATGTAAAGGTACATTGTGAAAATAATTCAGGTCAGAACGAAGCATGCTGTGTGGGGAAAGCTTTTTGCACTGTGCAATTACATGAACTCTTATAAGGAAGTTTGAGGTGAGTAGCCTCAGCATGGACAGACTGATGCTAAAGAAAAGTGTGAAGCCAGGAGAATTACCACCAACGCAGTTTCAGGCTATAGGCATACACGGCACTGGGAGACCTGCAAACAAAAGGGGTCCTCTTTCTCTGTGTATGTGGCTGATAACCGTTGAACAGACTGCAACGTGCCTATCCTGTTTTCCTGTTGCCACATCCAGAGAAACACCAGCAGGGAGCAGGGGGAAGTCTGAAAAGAAGACCCACAGGCACTCTCTGGACTCTAGTGTTTGGTCAAATCTACATCTACAAGAAGGGTCACAGGGAGGACCTGGGGAACTACAGGCAAGTCAGTCTGACCTCAGTGCCAGGGAAAGTCATGGAGCAGGTGATCTTGAGTGCTATCATGAAGCGCTTGCAAGAGAACCGGGTGATCAGGCCCAGTCAACATGGGTTCATGAAAGGCAGATCCTGACAAACTAACCTGATCACCTTCTATGACAAAGTGACATGACTACTGGATGAGGGAAAGGCTGTGGACGTGGTCTTCCTGGACTTCAGCAAAGCCTTTGACACAGTTTCTCACAGCATTCTGCTACAGAAACTGTCAGCCTCTGGCCTGGACAGGCACACACTCTCCTGGGTGGAAAACTGGTTGGATGGCCGGGCCCAGAGAGTGGTGGGAAATGGAGTTAAATCCAGCTGGAGGCCAGTCACAAGTGGGGTCCCCCAGGGCTCAGTGCTGGGTCCAGCCCTGTTCAATGTCTTCATCAATGACCTGGATGAAGGCATTGAGT
>WAAB01024634.1:74231-112991 GCA_013389865.1 Piaya cayana | reverse complement strand
AGAGGGAATGGCCTCAAGCTCCACCAGGGGAGATTTAGGCTAGACATTAGGAGGAAGTTTTTCACAGAAAGGGTCATTAGGCATTGGAATATGCTGTCCAAGGAGGTGGTTGATTCGCCTTCCCTGGAGGTGTTTAAGGCACGGGTAGACGAGGTCCTGAGGGACATGGTTTAGTGTTTGATAGGAATGGTTGGACTCAATGATCCGATGGGTCTCTTCCAACCTGGTGATTCTGTGATTCTGTGAAATGTGTTGGAAAGTGAATTTTCCACACAGACTCACCATTGAACTCTGTCAGTTTCTGAAGATCTTCTCCAAGCTCTGCAGTGACTGTCAGTGCCTGCTTCACCTTCAGGTTTGTTTCACTGTAACAAATAATGTGATGCAAAAACATTAACTGAAAGTCCTATGTGAACTGAAAGCTCTCCCTGAAAATAATTTCTGTACTTGAGCCTTCTTCCTTGGACATCTGATGGGCCATGCCATCACTGGCCTTTCTTATTCAGACAGAGTGTATTTGTCTCTTACAGTTTCAAAGACAGAGTGGCCAAAGCAATTCTGGATAAGGTGCCAAAATGACTGAGGTGGTATTGTCTTCTTATTTCCACTACAAAGTGCAAGAGTGGGCATCCGCTTATAGAACAGCTCACTCTGTATCCTGCCACTCGTACCACACTGAACCCTGAGGAAACTGAGCGTGTAGGTGAGCTCTGGATCTCCTCCCATAGTATTCTGGTCCTGAAGACTACTTGGGTCCAGCAGCTGGCTTGGAAGGTGAGTTTGAAATGCACTGTCAAAGAAACACCGCATTTTTTCAGGGCCGCCTGGTACTTGCATGTACAGGAACCACACCACATTTTTATCAGAAATCAGATGGGAAATCCAGAGTGCTCTCTGTAGTGTCTTGGGAAAGACACATTTTCTCTGGTCTTGCTCAGTCCTTCAAGTTGATGCTAGCTCTAGGCAACACAAAAAAGGTAATGCAAGTTGTATCATAAAGACAAGGTCAGATCCAGTTTATTCCAATTTAAACAAATTAGTTGCAGCCTTCTGACTTGTTGGCAGTTGTTCCCTAGAGTGAGCAGTATTTGGAAGCCTCTGCAGTGTGTATGCACTAAAATTATAGTATAGCAGTCCAAAGGAGAATATTGGAGCTATTCATTGTGATTATCTCATCCAAATAATATAACTAAGATAAAAGACAACGGGAGATACAACAAACAGAAAGCTTCTGTCAGTGATCTGGGATATTACAAGAATGCATTTCAAACCAGCTCTCCCTGTTAGAATAGTCACTAAAAAATAAAAGGAAAAGACCCCTTCTCATATGACATTTGCAACAAAAGACAAAAAATTATCTACCCGAGGATGTTATTTTCAAGGTATCTACCCAAATTTTATTGTGTATGTTAGGAAACTCCTGCTACAAAAGTTATTGCAGGTAAGCTTGCAGAACTGAGGGTCATGGGAGAAGATTTGGCCTTGTAGTGGCAGCAGTGATTGCACCCAGGGGACAGTCTCACTCACCCGTCCAGTTCAGCTGTCTCGATGTATGTCAGGCTGTGCGGCTCACTGCTTGACAGTAAGAGTAGGTCAGCCTGAACATGGACAGACAGATATGGCATGAGTTCATAACGTCAGAGGGCATAGTATCACAATGCTTCTTGTGGATTTTGCACACTGCAGGTCTCTGAGGCCGTTATCATCACTACTGACTTATTTGCATGTCAATTATAGGAGTAATTACAGAGATTAACTGTGAGCAGGAAGGAGAGAAACTGTACTCACCGTCACAAAGTTGTTGTTTTCAAGTTTTATTATATCCCCCACTTGGACATTCATCCATTTTTCATCTTTCAACCTACAAGAAAGCTCCTAGTAAGTAGGCACATAAAGTAAACTCCACTTGGGAATGTAGGATACTCCACTCTGCTCCTGAAGCCAGACTGTATGGGACATCAGGATTTGGGCTGTTTATAAGATGGAGCAAGGTCTGCCATGATGTGGCCTGATCTATACTAAACGAAGGGACCACCACAATATAAAAAAGCAGTAATAGTGATTCAGGTGACCCATGCAGGGTTGAGACTGAGCCCTACAGCATCACAGTTCATGTGCACTGTCCTGTCTGAGCTGACTACTCCTTTCCTTCCCCTAAAGGGTTGTGCATTGCTTCTCTGTTGTGCATATCAGACTTGCCAAACACCTGAGAAAACTGCCAGTTGTGCTAGTTTTTCTCAGAATTTTCATGGACCAGAGAAACAGCTCAGGTTCTGTGTAGGTCTGGCTGTCAGGAAGGTCAATGCAGGGGCTTTGGCTGTACACATGCCAAGCTAAGCCCCTCCCTGCAGTGGCCTTCACAGCACTAAGCAAGACATCCATGGAGATAGACAGCTAAACTGCAAGTGCTCACATAACCAAGTCACAACAGCTATAGATGCAAAATCTAGAGGTGAGATATATCAAGAGCTATAACAAAACTGGACTAGGTATTCGAGCTCGAGTTCAGCTCACCCTTGCTCTTTCCATGTTGATTAGAATTGGGCAGGACTTGTGTTTCCCAGTTTGTGAACAAAGGCAAAACACTATAAATTTTCTATTTCAGTGTATGTTTCCTAGACACAGTAACTAATACACAGTAAAGTAAGAAACTGGCTTACTTAGCAGAAAGAAATAAAAATATGTTCCTGTTCTTCAGTTTCCAGTTATATTTTTAACTGTTTGATCATCTGTTGGGGTTTACATAACATTCTGCTATCTATAGTACAGAATAAAAAGTCACAAGAGACTTCACAGCTGTTTACAGCTGTGTCCTAAGCACAGTTGGACTCCATGGAGCCATAAGTAAACAGCATATCTGCCTGTCACAAAAGCTATAGCCTCATGTATTTTTTTCTGCAGGAAAGAACTGTGCTACTTGTACAATGTCCAAAACATACAGCTGAAATATTTCGAAGACATCTAAGTAAGAAGTAGTACACACACTCAAAGGATTATGACATGTATAAGGAAGTTATCCCTGCTTCTTAATTTAAAATTGCTTATTGATAATGCCTAGTATTGCTTAACACAGAAATAAATGCTATGAACATAAATGCACATGGGGAGATAGCCTTACTTGCCACTTCCAGGGCAAGAAGTAAAATAATACAATGCTCTTGAAGTATCACTTACTTAAACTTATATATATCTGGGAAGAGAAAGAGTATATTTTTGTCTGTGCAGAGTCACAGTCATGCTGTCTGCACTAATTGTGATATTGTGTCTTGGGTTCGTTAATCAGACATGCAGTCCAAAACAGAATGGTGAACTAGTGGTGTGAAAGATGATGCCATTTTAAATTGTTTAGTGATTCTTGGGAATCACATATTTAAATAAATATTGCTATAAAATGTTCTTCCCAGTGATAAGAATTCAGTCAAAATTACAGCAAAAGAAAAAAGACTTACATGCCATTAATCAGGACCTGGACTGGGCGGTTGTTGACATGTTTATCGCTTTTGTGTCGATTCTGAAAATTTGATCAGTATGTTAAAAGGCAATTCTAGGAAACCAAGCACTTTAAAGCCCTTAGGCAGTTCATTTACACTTTAGGTTTTTGCTTAGCTGGCTGTACGGGTCAGACAGATTAGAATCACAATTGAATTACAGTTGAGCTCATGAGTAACATAGGGCATAACTGGACAACAGGCAACATGGGACTTGCTCTTGGAGGGAAGAAGGAGGGTAGAGCCTTATATGTCACTTAGCACAATCCTGACTCAACTGGTATTGCTTCTGCCCATTACAGTTTCATAAACACCAGAGAAATCCATTCGTGTGCTTTGATACAGGAAGCAGCCAGAGATGTTCTGGCATTAGTCCATGGGACAGCACCTCACCACCTTTCACCTGCCTATTTATGATGTTGCACTGAGTCTCTACATAGGATCAAAAATATTTAATAATGGGAGATAATCAGATGCGAATCTCAGCCCTGATGTTACCCCCTGAAGTCTTAGAATCATAGAATAGTTTGGGTTGGAAGTGACCTTAAAGATCATCCAGTTCCAACCCCCATGGCAGGGACATCTTCCACTAGACCAGCCTGCCCAAGGCCTCATCCAACCTGGCCTTGAACACCTCCAGGGATGGGGCATCCACAGCTCCTGTGGGCAGCCTGTGCCAGTGCCTCACCACCCTCATCGTGAAGGACTATGCCAATGGGACTTGTCCATTAGCTGTGATGGAAGCAGAATTCGGCCAAAGCTGGGCAAGTTTGAAAAACCACACATGGAGTATATGCTTACTTCCTACCAACTGTTTTTCCACCTACACTGCAACTAGGTGGTAGAAGAAGAGTTCTCCAAAGTGTAAGCTTAAGAATAGGTTTCCATGCATGTGTCCAGGCATATGTGTCAGTGACTACATTTTCAGACATGCTGAACAGTTTCAGAGAAAGTCAGTGGAGCTGTTGGGCTGCTGAGCAATTTGGAAATTCTAGCTCATTTTTAGCTAATAAACTACGGATTTGGGGATCTAATCTTGAACTCTATCTTGGCCAAAGACCCGTTTTTCAACTGTCTACCACTGGCTGTGTTTATTTTAAGTGGTTTGCTTTTGTTGTTGTGCTGAAGATTCATGGGCAAAGTACAGGTCAGCAATACAGATCTTACAAAATCATCGATGGCATCCTTGACTCCTGATACAGCCAGCACCAGCACTAGGGGCACCACCGTTGTAAACCAGGCCAGCGAGGAAATCTGAGGAATCAACTGTATGAAGAAAAGATCTTAGTTGAGAAATTTCCTGCCACTTCAGAAAATAGGTAGAAATAAAATACTACTTTCTGAGGAAGTTGCAGACAACATTTTTCTATCATACTTGAATACAGAATAAAGACAGAAATGCAGCTCTGTCACTTACACATGATCCCACAAATGTGGAAGAGCCAGGGAATCCATGCTTTCCTTACAAAACAAGGTATAATTTGGGTTATAATCACAGAGCTGTCAGGAAGTGTAATGGGTTGTTCTTTCTTGTTTTTTGTAAAACTATGATTGCAAAGTTCCCAGTGGATTTCTTTGCAGGTACTGATATGGGCAAGCCTGCTGTAAGGGATCTACAGCTATCTGAGCAAGGACTGCTGTGTGAAGCCTTCAAATGTTTCTTTTTTCCTTTGTTTCAATAACTCTTCACGTTTTGCTGAACTAACTTCCTATCAATAAGCAACACAGAGCAGTTGCTCTTCGAAGATCAACAGGGCCTTTTGTTTTTTGTTTCCCACATTTTTAATAGTGAGGCCTCATGAGCTGAAGGTAACTCTGTGATGCCTTCAGTGCTTCAGAAATGGTTGTATCACCCCAGCATAGTTCTCCCCTTCCTTTAGAAGCACAGGAGTGATGATGGAAGGAATGTGGTACCAGCATTAGCAGGTCTGTCAGGTTGTATTTGGCCAGTGTGAACTCCATGAAGTTGACATTTATGGCACTGAAACAGCTACTTAAGAGTGGAGAGCTGCAGGGTGGTCCTTCCCCAGCACTGTCACAACTCAGACCCTACTGGTACCACCAAATCCAGTCAGGATTAATAATATTTAGAGGCAAGCACATACCCACTCAGCAGTGGAGGCTGCAGAGATATGTAACTGCTTCCCTCTCACCTAACTGCGAGGATGTATGCCCTACTGGGCTGTGCCAAAGGAGTGAGAAGGCAAAGTCCACACAGCCCACACATCACATCCACTCCTGATGCAGGAAAAGATACTCACATTGCTAAATGGGCAGAGTGAGTAGGCAGAAAAGGAGAGAAATTAAATGGGCAGATATGTAAATGTCAAAGCTTAGTAGCTCCCCTCTTTAGCCTATCCTAATGCAGGTAGCAGAAAAAGTTGTATGACTTTATACATAGTCACTATTAGATGGTTCAGCAAAAGACACAGTGGAATAATTTAAGGTTTGGAACACTATGGATCTGATAGACAGCTACAGTGCAGTACAACCACACAGGAACAGTGCTGTAATCTTAGCTGAAAAGACACTTTCACTAGTTTGTTGAAAAACATTTGCAGGTTGTAATTTCCCAAATTTGTTCCCTGTAAATAAGCAAAGATTCTACACAGTTTGCTACAGGCTTAACAAAATTTTGCCTATGGTTTTTTGATCTGAAATTGAAATGAAAGCATTTGACAAAGGTATTTTTACAAACTTCAGTGCACTAAAATGTTCGAATTAAAATAGCGTAACTGAAACATATTCAAAATTACACCCTTTAAAAATAATATATGTTCTAGTATGACTCAGCAACAACACAGTACACTGTGTTTATCTATATTCTAACAAATTCCAAGGAGGCAGATGTTCTGCTATCAATTTCTGTGGTGCATTCACCTTTGAGAATAGTGTTACCAACATCAAGGGGCAAAGTGCAACTCAAAGCTGTTACAAGACAGAGGGTTCAACAGTGTTGCCAGTGTCTGACATGCTCCATATTAGACACCTTCCTAGACACCTTCCTCACCCTGCTGAGCAGGGATCAGCAATATTTGGGTTTATGTAAAGTGGCTCCAACCTTGAGACTTCTGATGTTAACTCTGATGATAACCAGTGTAACTGGGTTACGAATTTGTTCTTTTTGCTGTTTCCTTTGAGACTGCCAATGGAATTTGCCTTTAAACCCAAGAATAAAAGAGAACTTCCTTTGTACAACAGGAGGAATAAGTAATGCAAATCCAAGGACAGTCAAGAGTACTCAGATGTAGACACAAAAGGGTAGAAGAGGTCATGAAAAATGTACACAATTTTTTGAAAATTTTACTCACATTTTTTCTTCATGTGGTTCAAACCTTCATATCCAGAGCTAAGAAAGGAAATTGCTTTTTTTCTGCTCTACCTTCTGTTATTTTAAAGTTTTAACTAAGATGCAAATTCATTACAGGGATATAGCTTCCACTTTATTACAACTATCAATAGTTGTAATAGTTACAACAGGCTTTGATAACAGATAACACAATCTGCTAGAAACAGCATAGTAAATTCATACCTGCAATATCAGCAAGAAAAGAAAGTAGGCATTGGCTATTCGTTGAAACTGTTCAAACAGGTTGAGAGGCAGGAAAGTGAAGAAGTTGTATTTTGATGTTTTAATTGAATTGTTCTGCAGAGGGAAAAAGGAAAATAAATAGGATTGGTAAAACAGGAAACAAAATTACAGCACAACCCATTTCAACTGTGTTTTTACTTGCTTATATTTAGCAATAGCATTGTTTCCAACAGCAGCTCAAAAACCGTTTCCTTTTTCTCCACACAGTCATGCCAAGCCTGGATAAATACAGAGTTCCTATCAGAGCTGGTGAAAACATGATGCTCAGTTTATGCCAGTACAAGTGCAGGTGGACACAGGTACATTTAGTTGCTCACAAAGAGAAATACATCTTCCTTTTATTAGTCTCCTCATTTACACAATGCACAAATAGAATTAACAACTGTAACCACGACACAACTAAGACGTTTTGACAGTAGCATCTGTAAAGCAGTGTTAGGAAATGCATACTAGGTCAATCATCTATAACTTGTCTGAGGCTCTGAAGTATCATTTGCTGGTCAAACACACAGGAGCTATAGGTCTTCCCAGGAGCAGGCCATGACATCATTATTTTCACCTGGTTCAGCAGCCTCTTAACTCAGCAACTTGGAGCAGTATTTATTTCTATTCTATAAAGATCACTTGAGTGTGGTGTTGTGCAAACAGCCCCTCATACAAGAACTCACCATTTCAGTAAGCAAGTTGCAGCTTTGTTTCCTATTTCCAGTTTTGTTTTGTAATTGCAGACAGCCTCTCCAGCCACAACAAATGGCTGCTCCCCTCTCTGTCTCCTTCAAAGCAGGGAAAGACCCAAGCTCAAGACTACAGAACTGGATATTTTATTTCCTGAAGATCAAAGCTTTCCAGTCCAATGCATCTCACTTGATTGACAGGCTCATCCATCATACGGATCCCACCAGCCTGGCCTGTTCCTTCAGTATTCAGGTATGCTAGACTTAGTCCTGAAAGCATGTATGCCATCTGTGGCCAGCATATCTAAATTTTCCCCCATAGTAGTTCTCCAGAAGATGCCCATTAACCCGCTCCCAGGGAAGTTAGGCGTAAGGAAGCAGATATTCCACAGTGCACCTTCACTAAGTAATAGTTTTACTAGTTCAACACAAGTGAAAATGGTAACTTAGTAATATAATAGCCTTTCAGTAATGTTGAACTGGTGGGAGAACAGGTGCTACTAATTGTGAATCACATGCCACTTCCAACCCATGCATGAATGCAGAATCTTGACTTCTAAACTGACATATATCTCCAAGTTTCCACCATTAAACCAACTGCTTAAGTTCATCACCATAACATATGGATGGGGAAAGCTATTCCATTCTAGGCAGTTACTGGATTTCTGCCTATGTTCAGACAAAAAATGCAGCAACATTCTTCAACATTAACTTCATTTTTTTTCCCTTGTACAAGACAATGAATAAGTGTCTAAAAGAGCAGAGATGGAAACGCCCTTCATGGAGGAGCTGGCCAAATCCTCCTATTGATTGCTCTTCAGCAAGATGTTTGCAAGTGATCATCATATGAACAATATTGCTTGTGTGCAGGCATCACATAACCATTTCAGGGTGTTGTTAACTGCCTGTAATCTAAATTTCATGACACATAGTTAAATTTAGTTAATTTCAAAATTCCTCAGCCATGGGATATGAGCTGCACAGATGCTCCACAGAGACTGCTAAAACAGAAGCAGTGGAATGGCAGCATCCTCTACAAATCCAACATACAGAGAATTAAATTACTTCCTTGACAAATACGTATCCACCAGAGTCTGACAGATTTTATAAGACCTGGATCTAAAGATGCTTCCCGAAATTATCATGACCGCATAATTTGAGGAAAAATGACAGTGGTTGCAGGAGAAAGTAAGGGGATTTGACCTTTTTGCATCAATAGATTTCAGAGGGTCATATCTAACATGGGAAAAACTACTCAGTAAACACTCCCATAAAGTTTACGGAACATGGTCTGCAAAAATCTCAGAAGGGGATAAGAAAAGAATGGGAGTGGTTTATTTCAATTCCTGCCTTCTATTTCTGTCCATTAATTACATCAGGAAAACCACTGGATGAACCAAAGCCATTCATTTTGTTTCCTATTGCCATTAGGCATGGTAAAAAATCCCAGACATAACAACTTCCAAATGCTTAACTGCAGGAATCTGGACATGCAATATTTTCTCCATAGCTGTTCAGTATCGTGATATTGTTTGATGAACACTGTCTTTTGGGACAGTGGGACACTACAGCCCTTAGAGTAAAGTCAGAGAGCACTGGAGCAGATCTTATTATTATTTTAGAATCTATAATTAAAACTAAGCACCAGGAAAAAAAGAACTCTCCAAAATCATTACTAAGATAACTAATTCAATAAGTAAATTGTTCATGGCCTTCAGGGGCTAAGGGAATATCAGTATTAAATGATAAAAACAAACTAGGGAGAGCTACAGACTTTTCCACTTCAAAGTTCTTCATCCCCACATCAAGGATACAGCTGAAGCTCTGTGTAAAATACATCTATGTTTTCATGCAATACTCCAGTGCTGTGTGCTTTGAAAACTAGGGCTCTTGGCTGGTTAGAGTGAAATCTCAGTTGACCTCTACTCTTGATCTGATCCTGTTCTGTGATGCTTAACACCATCACACCCTGTCGCTTTTTTGGACCTGTACCAGGACCTGAATCTGGGGAGGAACAGGGACTACAGAAGCCTGCAGCACTGCAGTGTGATAAACACTCCATGTGCAGCCATCCTTTTATAAGCAATACCTCTAATGCATCATCCTCCTTGCCTCCCAGATGCTTTGCCTTTAGTGAGTGAGACTCCCATATGGGAAAAGTGATGGAGAGGAAATATTGTTGAAGCAGCAATGTAGGCATTAAAAGGCCTTACAGGAGCTTCTAGTTTTCCTATAGGTTTAAAATAAAAATCAAAGCACCTAACAATGAAGAACTTAAGAAAAACAGCTGTGTGAGCCAAGCACAAAGATGGGAATTGGGATCATTACACGTACTCCCAGGTCTGTCCTAGATTTCTGATTGACTGTGCACAACGCCTGCATGTGCCTATGTCCTAAATGAATAGGCTCGAGTGTCTTTACTCCCTGTGAGCCTCAAGCTCTCCAGATGAGAAGCTTGACATGAGAGCAATGCTGTCTGTGAGTGAGGGATTATTCTCATCTGCTCTTTTCAGGGGCTAGATTCACACCTCCTGGAGGTGTGACTCCACTGAAATGCTGTCCCTAAGAATAGTGCTGCTCATTGCACCACAGTTACACAAATGCAGATCTGGTGGTTGAGCTGTTATTTTGGGGGTGTTTTCAGAAGCCTGTCTGTGACGTCCATTCCTGGGCAAATGCTCAGCAGATGGCTCCTACCTGTGTTTGCTGAGCAAACAAATGGTCTCCTCACCATAGAAGTGACAAATAAGAGATGCTGCTGCTTTTGTGGTCAGATTTCAGGGGCTAAGGGGGGGACACCTGGAAAAGGCAGGGTACAGTGTACTTATAAACCATCTGAATTCATGCCCCTGGCTCAGTGACATGAGTTTCTAGCAGCAGGACTACCTAGCTCAAAGTAAACCCTAGTGAAACTTTGGCCATCCTGAAGGGTGGTGGTGTGCCACAACACCTGGCAGTTTCACTGGTACCTGTGTAGCACAAGACCAATGAAGCAGCTGAGAAGTGGAAACAGTTTTTCCAGATGCTTTGATAAAGCCTTGCAAGGAGGCAGCAGGAAAGTGGTGTTCTATTTAACTAGAGCAGCACAATCTGAAAGCTCCCGGTTGCCATACACAGAAATGTGACCACAGGGCTGTGAAAGTGGTCAAGGATACATTTATTAAACTTGTGTAACAGTACAAGCAGTGCCACAGAGGCTTTGTTTTCATAGGTAGTATAGAAAAGCCAGATGACAACACTTCTAAGCCTACCAAATTCACTGCCTTATTCCTGAAGACCTGAAGCAGCTCCAGTGCAATGGAAGACTTAGAACAGGATGCCAATGGAGTTAATCTGATCCCTGCAAAGATCTCCAACAGACTTCCAGAGTAAAACATTGACTGAACACCAGAAATAAAAGCATCTATATCCAACCTAAAATCCTCTTTCTTTATATTTTTACCTTTTTTTTTTTCTTTTAACAGATTCAAGAATTTCTTACATACTAACTCTTCAACACCTTCCTGGCAGCAATAATAAAGTGAGTTCCAGGATCCTTTCATATGCTGAGTATTCCAGGAAAATCTCTAGGAAGTTGTACTCATTGGCTGTCTTCTCCTATGCTGTTCCTTGCGCCTGGAGCCATCCCATTGCAGAAATTTTAATCTGTGTGACATTGCTGTGTTGAGTGTCCTCACCACGGTGGTGTAGAGGAGTACATGGAGGCAGACAGAGGTGGCATGGCTTGAAAAACTCACATCACTCACAGACAGGCCAATGCAAAGGATCTAAAGGTGTTGTCTCTTAGTCACCCTCTTGACTGCATTGCCTTCTCCTCCCACTCAGCACAGTACTTGAAGCTGCTGTCAGGCAGGGAGAAGAAGTGAAGAGGACAGAGCACTGCAGGGTGGTGCAGAGAAGGCAGTCTTCAAATCGCTGTATTCTGTTCATTAAGGTCTCACACAACCAGAGTCCGCAAAAGTACAGTAGGAGTGGAAAACTCAATTCAAAGATAGTCTATGCACTTTACTGCAGCTCATGTCTGTCACTGTTCAGCCTTTCTGTGCCTGTCAGGGCCCTAAGCAACTTTAATGGCCTTGACCTCACTATCCACAAACCCTGCCCAGGGCTCAGGAGCTCCATCTAAGCCCTGGGTATTCACACTTTGCTGGAGTTGTAGGAGTACCAGTCTCCAACCTAACATTATTTCTACTCTTGCAGATGGACCTATCCAGCCCTGCCTCCTTGATGGACCTTGAACCAATGGTGGACTCTTTTTTCAGCCCCATCTCCCACTGGTCCTGTCTGGGCTGCCTAGGTAGACCCTGGACCTGGTTAATCACCTCAGCTTGTCTGGAATGGGCCCTCTAAGCAGATGCTGCAGGACTTCATACTGGTCAGTGAGGGTACAGTCTGCTCTGGTGCCACTCTGATCTCCCAGCTTGCCCCTTCTTGTAGGGAAGCCCTACAAAGTGGATGAATCCAACTTAGACTTTCCGAAGTACAGAAGGAGCAGTGCAAGTTGCTGCTGTAGCAAAAAGTATCAGGGGATACTTTTTACATCATCAGACCACATTCCTTTCAGCCTTGAGGGTGAGGAACACTGAAAAACATTTACAGGTTATAGTGGGAAGACAGGGCAGACATTGCCACCATCCTGATCACACTGACACGGTCCTTGAGAATAGTCCACCAGGCATCCTTTTCAGATCAAAGCACACAAGCAGAGGAGGTGGAGCAGCATCTAATCCTGCTATAAGAGCTCCTTGCTGTCTGATTAAGTTTCAAAGAGATATGAACCCAGCTGCCAATCCAGCCAAAGGCAATGTTATTTGACATAGGAAGATATATACATCCCTGCTATTTCCCTTGAGAATTCATCAAGTGACTAGGGAGAACAAAAGCAGACCCCAAGCAGACCCCTCACTCTTGGCCTTGCAGAAAGGATGCTGGTTTGACCCTAGATCCTGATCCAAGATGAAATTTGTCATTGACTCATGGGCCCTGCATTTCCTCTCCTATTGTAAATTCAAAGTTGGTTTTGCAGACATTTGTGATGTCCCAGTGCAGCTGTGCTAAATTATAACATGAAAGCAAAAAAATAAAATGGAATTGGGATCAGAGTGAACATTAAAAGCCCTCAGTAGAGATTTTCTCCTCCAGACTCTCAATAGACAGACAGCCCATCACGGTGGACCCATAAAGGGCAGTTCCCTCTGCAAGCTGCACTGCGACTGCAGTCAGATTGAAATGCCTCAGATAAGAACCTCAATTAAAGTCCTTAAATCTTGCTAGATCACATCAGGCACCCCGCATTTCACTTCATTTCAGTCTTTGCACAGGTAAATCTCTTACTGAAGTCAGGAAGGGTCTTCCTGTCTGCAGTGTGAATAAACACAGGATTAGGTCTTGACTTTCCATTTTCACAGGCCTATATTGAGTCCATTTTTGTCTGCACTAAATGCCTTTGCATGTCACTCATTCACACTTGGTTTCTGAGTCATTCCTAACTAATTTTGTGAACCGGTGGGTAGTACATACTCAGTGCTCTCAATTAAATGCACAGTACTTTGTTTTAAAGTTTGTTTTATTTTTCTAAGCTACTGTGTTCTTGTGCAGGATAAAGCCAAGGATGTCTGGGACTGCATCTGTCTAAAGAGCCCTAGTTTCAGCTCCAGTCTCCACACTAAGTCCAAATCCTAACATAATCAAGGACTGCCACTCCTTGAAACTGCTGCCTTTAGTCACAGGCACTTGCTATTATTTAATCACAACAAAAATTATCAGAAGACATGTAAAAGGGTTCTGCAGACACTTCCCTTGTCCCTATCTCAGACTGTACTGCCTCTGTTCACACTGACGAAGACCAGCCCAATCTTCCAGGTCACTGCATGCATGACACATGTCATATGCCCACAGGGAGCATTCAGTTCTTCCTCTGAAATTGTCCTTCCCCCTCACCATGAAGCCTCTGTGTTAAAGGATTACCCCTGTGCAGCTCCTGTCCTATAATCCTCATCCTACCCTATCAGTCCAACCTTCCACACAACTCGCCTGCCCAGACAGTGCTCAGCTAAAGAGGTTCCACAACTGAAGTTGTGTTGCAGCGACATACTTCAGCTTGACCTCCTATGTATTTTCTGACGAGTTCTGGGAGGAAATTTACCCTCCAAAGTCCAAATGTGATGGATCTGGACATGCCTTTGCATGCACTAGTAGACACAGCTTTCCACTGTACAGCATCAGGTTCTTGCAAAGCCGGTTTGAGTGTCTTGCTTCACACTAGGAGAGCCAGCTTTCAGAAGCTGCCAGAGCTGATGTCAGACTCTGTACACAATAGAGTTTTCAAGTCTTCCTCAGTTCCTCCCTTCTGCCTTTACAGATATCCTGTAAACTTTGCACTGGGAAGGGTCAACCACTAACTATTTAGGAACAACACGCCCATCTCTGATTGTATGTTCTCACTTCCCTGTTCTTACTGAGAATAAAAGAGGATACAGCTCTGCACCTTTCATCTATGCTTGCATAGTGGAAAACCTCTTTTTAGTGAAAGGGTTGAACCTTCACACCCGTTGCAACATACAGCCTGACAGAAGCATTAAGGCAGTATACCATGCCTCTGTTTGCATCTCACTTCTCCTTACTGTTCTTTCTCAGCAACAGCCTTACCCTAAAGAAACATTTACTGCCTCACCTAGCTTTGTTACAATAACCTTTTTTATAGGTTTATGGTTAACATAGTCTTTAGTTACTGAGAAAAGTAAACCTCACTCCTGTGGCTTTCACTGCCTGAAACACTTCCTAAGCTTCACTATATTGGTGGATTTCATTCCAGGTTCCACCCAGGGTCCTTTTCATCTGGCTGGAATAGCTGTTGGTGCAACTTTTCTTGTGCTTTGAGGGAAGACAAGACTTAGGTGCAGAAAGACAAGGACTAATGGTCCTCACTATGGGACCAAGAGCTGGACAAGTACTGTTCTCCTCCTGGCTTTATAAAGATGACTAAAATCACTGTGTGGCTGGCCATATATGCTGATTCTTGTGTCCTAAAGAACTCAGCATGACAACGAAGCACAGATAGTCCAAACGCTTCATTTGTTTGCTTGTACAAAGGTCAAATTATTTACATTACAGTGGGAAGACATACTGAGGGAGAACTGCGGCTGCAGGAGACAGAAACTACTCTGTCCAGAAAATGTCAGCATGTGAGAGGCAACTGAGCCTAACAGCTGTTATGCCTGAGCACCCCAGTACAGGCTCTGGTGTTGAAATAGTCTTGGTCCCCCTGGACCACATCCTAGTGCTTAGCAGTGCAACACCACGATGTTCAGACAAAGCTGAACATAAAGAAGGGGCTGAGTTTTGACCCTTGCACTACAGGATTGAAGGAGCTAACTTTCAAACAAATCATGCATATGTTGATGGGAGGGAACCAGGAGACTATCTAGCTCCTTTTGCTGTCTTTTTGGTTGCCTTCACTCATGCCTAATCACTAGACTCTCATGGAAACTCCCCTTTATTTTGCTTATTTGTGAATCCTTGGGAATGTCAGCCATCACCTAGAAAACAGTGACATGCAAAGTCAGCCATATAAATGGCTTTTCACAGAAATAGGCTCAGAACCAGAAGAGTTGCTTGTTGTGTCTCCTTGTTTCCCAGTGCTACTGCTGCACATAGTTCACATTGCAGTCGTTCAAGGAAAGATCACAAATCCATACATAGCGGTAATATCTACTCCAGTACTCTACTAGCATGTTCCATGCCAATCAATTGCACTTTCCCAGTCTCAAATGACCAGGCTCAATAAGGTATTCATGCTGCACGGTCCTTCACATGTATCAGCTACAATGCATTTCATACCCAGGACAGGTGCAGCAGCTCTGTACCTGGGAATTCTCTAACCTCTTAGTTCACGGATGAAAGGTAACCAGTGAAAACCAACCAGTTCATTTTTCCAACAGATCAACTACATAAAGATATTTAGTCAAAACTGCTGGCAAGTCAGGCTTTCTAGAATGAGAAAATACTGTGTTATGAAATGCTGAGGTTTTCCAGTTCGTACTGAGAAAATATTTGTCATGTTCCTAAAGTGATACATGGTTTAAATGAGCTCCTGAGTGAAGGTGAAGGATGAATGTTACTGCTGGAATTGTAGAGCACAAAAATTCACAAAATTCATTTTACTATCAGTTGGGAGCTGCAAACAATTATAAAGAACTCAGCTTCAGGATCACTTCAAGGAGGAAGTACAAGTTCATCAGCTGAGCTATCCCTCCTCTGCACACGGTGCCAATAAATGGTCCATAAGCTTTAGAAATCAGGCACCAAAGGGGCTGCCTGTCACCATAGCCTGACAGACCTGGGTCACAGCCAGCCTGTGTCATGATGCTCCTTGGAGTCACAGATTTCATGGCACAATGTAAACCTAAGTAGGCTGTGAAGGAGCTGGAAATAAAGCTGGCAGGAAGCCACAAAGGCCAGGTTCAAAACCTTCGTGCCAGAGAGGATTTTGCAGCAAAAACCGAGGAACTGACACATTTCCTTCATGTTCTGCTTTAAATGGAGACACATATTCAACAGAAACTCCCCCCAAGTTCCTTTATTGAAAGATCTTGGAGCCTGATCCTGCAAGCATGTGACTCACAATTTTCTGGAAGTGTGTGAAGTCATGGTGTTTATGTGTTTCCAACATTAGACCTCCAACTGCCCATTTGCAGGGTTGATTCCAGAGGCAGAGCTCCCTATGGTTGACAGCAATGAACCACACCTGATGGCTCATCACGTATGCCTTGTTTGCAGAGTCATAGCTACCGTGCAGTCATGTCACCCCCTTGAAACAACACAGAAGACATGAAGCAGATGCAGCTGTATCTGTGGCTATATCAGTATGAGGAAACGTGCTGGGTACTTACAGCATATTCAAACTGCAGATTAAAATCTCGGTTGTTTGCTTGAAGGTGTCTCTCCTCCTCTGTAAAGAAAAAGAAACACATCAGACTTGCTTTAAAGTAAGTAGAGTCAGTATGGATATGAATGAAACATTAGGAAATGCAAGCAGAGCTTCTAAAACTTCATGCCACGAGGAATCTGTGATACGGGCTAGCCACCATGTCAGGGAATGGAAAAGGTTGATGATACTACTAAAACATCACTGTGGACTGGCAGCATAGCACTCAGTCTATACTCCCAGCCTCCTCTGTCCCACAACCCACTGCACTACCAGCATTCGTTTTACAGCTCGTTCACCTTACCCTAGGTAAAAACTGCCATTTAACTATTGGTGCTCATCATTCCTGCCCTGCTCAATCTCTTACCATTGAAGCTTCTGGGGCTGCTGCCATCAGCCTGCTGTTAGAGCCCTTGTTCCAGTACAAGTGCACCTCCTAGCATTATGCCACAGACAGGACATCACCACCATAGCTATCAAGAAAGCAAAAAACTACCAGAATGGATTTCAAAAGGTCATCATATCTATTCACCACCTTAAGAGAGGGTCATTTCTGTTTCTTCTAATAAATGTCCTAGAAAGTTCCGGTGATGGCTGTTCCTCACACTATCTATTCCAGGATTGCAGCATGCTTCCCACTGGAGAGTTTTTTCCCTGTTATCTGACATAAGCCTAATTATTTCAATTTAAACAAATTATATCTTCTTCTAGGATGGTAAGTGGTGCTCTTCTGCTCCCCCTCAGTTCTTCATATTACTTGCCAAGGACACAGAGCACAGAACAGTATTTATGTGTTGAAGACTGTTATGTTTCACTGTAGTCTTCTTTTCCCAAGGGTCAGCAACTCCCATTTCTTCAGGAACTTATGAGTCAGTCTGCCAGAAGTAACATCATTCTTGCTGCTCTTCAGTGGGCTTCCCAGCTAGTCCACCTCATTCCGGACATATAGTGGCCAAAATGGGCATAGTTTGCAGCTGAGGGCTTACCAAAGCTGACAAGAGCACAAGGGACACTCCACCTATCTTGTAGACAATGCATATTTGAGATTGGAATTCACCTAGAAGTAACTTAAAATAACGTCCTTATACCCCACCACCATACAGCTGAGTGTGTTCCAGAATATAATCCATTCTGGCAGATCCCTTCTTGCAGATGCCTCATTAGGCAACGTAAATCTTTCATTTGTCCTTGCTGAACTGCATCCAATTTTTTTCAGACTATTTCTCCAACTAGTCAATTCCAATCCTGTCTTTCCGCGCACTTGTAGATCCTGCCAGTGTGGTGCCATTCACGGATTTAACAAGTGTGTTCTTTATTTTGCCAGCCACAATGTAGAAGAAAATACTGAATACCAGACTCAGGATATATCCTTGATGGATCTCTCAGGTTTCATAATCAGTCATTGATAACTATTGTCAGTGTATTTTGTTTTCCTGAAGTGCCTGACACTCACTGTATGGTGATTTTATCTGTAGCATGTATCTCCAGTTTACTTGTAAAAACACCACAGGTGACAGTCAAGATACATGACAGGCTTTTTCACTAGCCCTCTGGTTACCACTAAGACAGAATTAATTTTGGCTTGATGCAGTTTTTCAGGACTGCTCTTAATCATCTCTTCCACACACACACTCTTCTAGTTACTTTGAAGTGGTTTGCTGGATTGTTTCAACCTTTACCCAAGAGTTTAAGCTAATACATAATAATGGCTCATTTTTTTCCCCCTTTTCCTCTTTTCCCTGTCTTCTGAACTTTACCTGCCCATGCACCAGAAGTCTCAAAGGCAGCATTGCTCCAAGCCATGCTCTACCTCACATAGCCAACCCTACCAGCCCCAAATCTCTTCCCTTGTCCTTTGTTTCTGGCAACAAAAATGATAAGTGACTAAAGTGGGAAAAAAAAAAANAAAAAAAAAAACAAAAACCACAACCAAACTCCAAACCAGATTTCTTAGCATTATTTGCTAGGTATTTTTCACTGAGTAGCAGACATTTGCTCTCCTTCCTAGAAGGGTTACAGAACCCCAGAGATCTCAATTTTTGCAGAGCAACTTTCATTCCCCTTTATATCCTCAACAGATTCTTTCCTCACTTTGAACATTTGCCATAAAGTTTGTACTCAATAAAACACACTGCTTTGCACCTTCTAGAAGCATCCTTCCTCTGCCTGAAGTGAATGAAGAGCTTGTGACTCTGCTGTTTCACACACCCTTTTGAGCTTTTCCATGAAAGATGCCTAGTACTTGTGCCCTCAATATTAATTATTTAAGGAAACAACAGTTCTGCTTGATTCTCCTTCCACCCCAGATTTCCTTCCCAATATATCTCAGTTACTAGTTTTTCATATTTACTGAAGATTTCCTACTTGAAGTCCCTTGTAAACACTTTGCTATTGTCACTTTTTTCTTAATGTCATACCATCATTTCATAATCATTCCCATTTAAGCTCCACCTATTTTCACAGAACCAGCCGGCTCCTCCCTGTTGGAGGGAATAACTTTTAGAACAGCCTCCTCTCTAGCTTCAAAAACTTACCCACCTCTGCACCAAAACACTCTGCCAGCTAAGCAGGTCATATTCCCCTATGCTCCTTTCCAACTCTGCCTCTGCGTGGTTAGAATTCCTCATTTACTGTCATGCCCTGTCTCTCAGAAAACTGTTTTGTTTCAGTTTTGGGTTTGTTTCACCAAAGACTGCCCTTCTTGGTTTGCTGTACCTATGTTCTTTACACTGTGCCATTACTCAGAGATCTGCAATTTGCTCATGTTTTTCTTCACACTGGATCTTGGAGTAGATGAACATAGAAGGAAGACAACTCTTCGCTTGCCACCTCTTTTTTTTTCTATTAATATTCCAGCCTCATGCGGTATGCCAGCACATGTCTATTATATCTATTAAATATGTGTAAGACGTTCAGTTCTTCCTGTTCATCCACTCTCGCATTAGCAGAAGTCTAAGCTATTTATTGCATTGAACTGCTATTCTTCCTCTTTTTCCCCCAATAACTGTATAAATAACACAGGATCCCTAATTTTTAAGCCTTTTTTCAGATCACTACTTTTTTTATCTCTGTGGACAGTTTCCATCAAGATCTCTAATGACTAATGTAAAGCTATGTTAGCAGGTAAATGTGCTTTTCCCTTTCTTCAAGCACATCTAACTGTGTCAGACATTTTTGAACCAGTTCCCATCTGCTCAGACTGGATGATTCAAACCAGTCTCAGAGGTTTCATTTTTAGACCCTCAAAGTGTTTAATCCTTCACTGCTCTCCTCGGATATGTTTTTCTAATCTTTTACAATGGGAAGAACAATATACAGAGAGACCTGAGTAACATATCTGGTGTGCCAGAGGAAAAAAGAAGCAGAGATCGAGAGGTCCAAGCCTGCAGGGCTTCAACTGTTGTGTGATGTGCCCCTTACGGAATTTTTCTGAAGGAAAGCAATATAACCAAAGCAGATGAAAGATAAATCTATTTGTTAAAAACAGAACTTCTCAACACTCAAACATTTCCTCCCATACAGTAAGTGCTACTCTTATCCCTTCCCCAGGGGCTCCAAGTCTAGCACTGTAATAAATGCCACAGAGAAGATAAATGGCTTTATTGAAAATAGAAATAGATAATATGTAGTGATTAAGGTAGGGACCTCCTCGACAGGGGCAACAATCAAGGTCAACTTTATTGAGAGGGTGCAAACCTTATATAGTGCCTTTGTATCTAGTAACAGCTATCCCAGTGAAATTCCCCCTGTGAGAATCCCGCAGTGCAGTGAGAGAGTGCAACCTCCCTGTTTTCTGCAGATGTGCCCCTTCATGTTTTCTGCCTAGTGCATTCCTCTCCTATTAACCCACAGGTGTTAATAAAGGTTCCAAGGTCTCAACAAGCTAGCAAGCATGAGAACATCGGCCGATTGTCCCATGCTTGCTGCTAATATCACAGGTATACCAAGGCATCGGCTGTTTGCCCCGGTATACACACAATACTGGAATCTTTATGCCCATAGTAACTAAGCTTGAAAATGTAAATGGCTAGAGAGGTATTCTCACATAGCCTGTGCTGGTCCTCGGAAGAAACTTGCAGGCAGGGGCAGAGCTGTTTGCATGCACCACATGCCTACGTGGAGCGGTGCAAGCAAGCCGAAGACCTGCAGCAACCCTGAAATGAAAGGCTGAGCCCTTGAAGGGGACCACCTTGTCCATGTTGCTCGCAGTCAGCAGGTCTGCCCAACTGCCTTGTCAGAAGGAGCTACAGAAGTGCATGATGGACAGAATGACACAAAAGCACCCAGAACTGCTGATCTGAGCTGGAGTCCTTTGAGTGTCTATTCCCTTGCCAGGACATGAGAGACAGAACTCACAGATGAGACTCTGGGTCATAGAATCATAGAATCCCTAGGCTGATGATTTGACATCGTCAACTCCAACCATAGCTGCCCACTACTAAACCATATCCCTAAGCTCTTAAACTACCTGTCTTTTAAATACCTCCAGGGATGGTGACTCAATTACCTCCCTGGGCAGTTGTTTCAGTGCTTGATAATATTTTCCATGAAGTCCTAATGTCCAGCCTCTGAACCCCGCCTGGTGCAGCTCGAGGTCATTTTCTCATCCTGTCACCTGTCACTTGGGTGAAGAGACCAACACCCACCTCTTTACAACCTCCTTTCAGGGAGTTGTAGGCAGTGACAAGGTCTCCCTTTAGCCCCCTCTTCTCTAGACTAAACAACCCCAGTTCCCTCAACCACTCCTCATAAGACTTGTTCTCCAGCCCCTTCACCAGCTTCACTGCCCTCCTCTGGATGTTCCAGCACCTTGATGTCCTTGTAGTGAGGGGCCCAGAACTGAACACGGGATTCAAGCTGTGGTCACACCAGTGCCAAGTACAGGGGCAGAATCACTTCCCTGCCCCTGCTGGCCATGCTGTTTCTGATACAAGCCAGGATGCTTTTGGCCTTCTTGGCCACCTGGGCACACTGCTGGCTCATGTTCGGTCGCTGTCAACCAACACCCCCAGGTCCTTCTCCTCCAGGCAGTTTTCTAGACACATTTCCGCAAACCTGTAGTGCTTCACGGAGTGGTTGTGTCCCAAGTGCACGACACAGCACTCGGCCTTCTTAGACCTCATCCTGTTGGTCTCATCCCAGTGGTCCAGCCTGTTCAGATCCCTTTGCAGAGCCTCCCTACCCTTCAACAAACTTTGTGTCATCTGCAGACTTCAATCCCCTCACCCAGGTAGAACAAACTGGACCCAGCACTGAACCCTAGGGGACACCACTTGTGACCAGCCTCCAGCTGGAGTTAACTCCATTTTCCACCACTCTTCAGACCAAGCCAGTCAGTTTTTAACCCAGCTGAGGGTGTGTCTGTCCAGGCCAGTTGAAGCCAGTTTCTCAAGTAGAATACTGTGAGAAATTATGTCAAAGGCCTGGCCAAATACACTACGTCCACAGCTTTTCCCTTATCCATTAAGTAGGTCACCTTGCCACAGAAGGTGATCCTCTGTCACCTTCTGCAGGGCAGCCATTGAGGGGGCTGCATGCCAAAAATCAAAGTGCTGCAGGCAGCACCTGGAGGTGCTGCAAGCTTCTTTGTTCTTTTCAGGGCTCACTGGGGGAGTGAGGAGCCATCACCTTTCCCCAGCCTGCTCCCAATGTCTGCACAGCCAGAGAAGAGGCACTTGGCATATGCATTTGAATTCAAGGCTCCCAAATGCTCCTAGAAAGACACCCTATGTGTTTCCACTATGAGGAAGGAGTGTGGCTTCCCACCACTGAGAGAGATACACTCTCTAAGAGGAATGTCTTCTATGAGAGATACAGAAATAGCTGCAGATAGCTTAGGGGTAGTCACACAACTGCAATTGAAGCTCTCTCAAGGCATTGACCTACTCTGCCTGATCATATGGTATCTAAGGGCAGGTTTTCTAGGAGAACCTATTTATGAAGGTCCTAGATAGCTATGAATCTGCTTCAAAACCAAATGGAAAGTCTCTGCCCTGCCATAGCCATCCATCCCTCTCAGAGGTGATGTCCCTAAAGGACAAAACAGGAGCCTAATTCCTAGTGGCAAGATTTTAGTTTTCCTTACAGTATTAACAGCCAGTACCTCTGGCTAAAGCAAGAACATCCACAACAAATTGCAAAGGGTGCTTCATCCAACAACATCAGTGAGCAGAATTTTCTGTTCCCTGGCTACAACAATATAGAACCCCCACTGTCCACATGCACAAGGCAACACTGCCTCAGTGGTTTTATATTTACCAACAGAGGACCATGAGGTGCTGTTGCTGTGGCTCCTAAGCCAGCAATTCTCCACTCTCATAGACCAAACAACTCTTATTTAAGTTTCTGGAACTGTTTGGACATAAATGAAGCCTCTTGGATGATCACAATAAACAAAAAGGGAAAGGCAAGCATTACACTAGCTTCTCCTGGAAAACACAGCTCAGATCATTTTGGTTGTAGATCCAAGCACGCATGTCCTATCATGCCCTGTTGATTATGAAAGCACTGAGAAAAAAGGGAGGGGAAACCTGAAGGGCTATCAGATGTGAAGATTTTCTTTTCTTAAAACTTCTTTATATCTCTATGCAACTCAGACTTTCTGCCTATGTAAGCAGCAATCAAATCCTTAAAAGAAGGAATGGGATTTGTTCTCCAAGTTATCGTTTCACTGCCACTGAAAACTATTTTAAATTATTCATCAGTGGAAATTCAGTGAACATAAATATGGCTTAGTGCCCAGTTTTTGGTCTAACCACTGACATCAAGTCACTGGGAAAGTGGCTGTTTTTTCAGGCAGACAGATTTGGGAGCTAAACTGCAGAAAAACATCTGTATTTAATAAAATTAAGCCCATGCCAAAAATCAACTATAAATGTAACTGGCCAACCCACCAGCCTTCTCCATTTAGGACTGCTGCATGGAAAAGTCCTGCAAAAGGTTAGCTTCATGATCTGGTCAGACAGCCTGGAAATTTGTTTCTGGTTTGTGCTAAGGAGCATATGCCAAGAGCAATGCTTCCAACAGGCTGTTGGAAAAAAATATGTAGATATTAGTTACTGGGGCTCCAAGAAAGAAATTAAGGGCTGTCTGGTTTTGCCAAGTCATATACAAACTAGGGCCTGATACCTCATAGATGAAATGAACACAGCCCAATGAAGGGAGTGCCAGCATAACGAAGCCTGACAACAGAATAGAGGCAGCACAAACTGTAAAAATACTGATCTCTGCTCCACCCTTTAAACAAGGGGCCTCAAGAACAAAAACACTGCCCTGGACCAGCTATGAAAAAATAGTATCCTGTAGCTGGGCTCATCTTGCCAGTTTCCCTCACAGAATGGTTCTTAGTAAAGCTATTAACCTTACCAACACCAAGCTGTGAAAACTGTAACACAGTTATTCTGCTCCCAAGGACACATATATGACCATCCTGAGCCTCTAGTTCAGAAGACCTACACCAAATGCAGCATATTTTTAGTTTCAAATTGTATGATGTGTCTCCTCCTGTCCCATCTCCCTTCTATTTTTGTTGACCCTACTTTTGGGCACCTCATCATCACTGTGTAACCCAGCTTTTGGTATCGCTTTTCAGGAACGGTATAAGTGCTACCTTGCCTCCAGCACCCAGGAAATCACGCATTTCTTACTTTATTTCTAGTCTTTGCTGGACTGTTATTCTGTGTGCTCAAGTAACTGAAACCTGCCATTGTGTGTCAGTACTTCTATCCTCCCTGAAGAAAAGAGAATTACAAAGTCCATTGAAAGGCAACTCCATGGGAGAGGACAAGTAATTGTGTACTGTAATAGGCAACTAAAATTGCTTCTCTTAGGGAGGCTATTATACAAGGTAATTGACAAAATCTCCTTTCACCTTAAAGCAATAACTGCCTCTTTTATTCAGCCAAGAGAGATGAAGGAACCATGCACCAGGTTTCTCATTTTTCAGGTCCTGTACGTGAGTGAAGTCCCTACCTTTGGGTAAAAGACAGCAGGGTTGTTTTTTATAGCAGCAGTACCACAGGATTTCACATTCATGAAACACCATTGCCTTGCTTAGATGAGAACTGCGCCGAGAGATCTCTACCCAAAACCAAAGCCAGGAATCTACCCAACAAGCTCAACGTTAATAGGAGCCAGAAGGTATGTGGGTGAAGGGAAGAGCCATGCAGCAGGTTTGAAGCTCATACTGGTTAAATACCTATAGTCTGTCTGGACACAGACAGAAGCCAAACCCTCGTTACCTGAGTGTCGACCTAACACTGTAATCTGCCTGTTGTTGGCATGTCAGCTGCTCTGCGGCATGAAACCAAAGCTCATCCCTGCCCTGAATGGCAGCCAAAGGCTGGCAGGACACGACAAGTGTGGATAGGGCAAAGGGAGAGATGAGAACCTGGTGGGATTGAAACCAGGAAGGTGAAGGTCACAGATAAACCCTACTCGGAGCAGGAACATGCCCAGCTGTCTGGCAAACAAACTTTTTTTATTACTGACTCAAAAGAGAGGCTCTCCAGGGCTCCACATTACAAAACAACAAAGAGCAGTGAAGTTGGTGAAGAGGTTGGAGAACAAGTCTTATGAGGAACGGCTGAGGGAACTGGGGTTGTTTAGCCTGGAGAAGAGGAGGTTGAGGGGAGACATTATTGCTCTCTACAACTACCTGAAAGAAGGTTGCAGAGAGGAGGGAGCTGGCCTCTTCTCCCAAGTGACAGGGGACAGGACGAGAGGTAATGGCCTCAAGCTCTGCCAGGGGAGGTTTAGGCTGGACACTAGGAAAAAGTTTTTCATGGATAGGTTCATTGGGCATTGGAACAGGCTGCCCACGGAGGTGGTTGAATCCCCTTCCGTGGAGGTGGATTAGGTGCTCAGGGGCATGGTTTAATGGTTGATAGGAATGATTGGACTTGATGATCCCAGAGGTCTTTTCCAACCTAGTGATTTTGCGATTCTGTGGAAACAGCACATCTTCTGCATATAGATGTCCCTTCATTTACAGAGTGTGTGTGGCTGCTGTGGCTGGAGGGGATTTATGGTAGCAATCAGATGCATTTTCATCTCTGAAATGGACTCACTTTTACAGAGTGTGAGGGATTCAATTAAGAAAAATAAACTATAGCAAGACTATTCAGATAAATGTGCTTAGACCTATTCCCTCCTGCCTGTTTCTCCATTGTTAAAGATCCTCTTTATCACATCTTTGTTCTTGAAAGAACAAGAAACTTCCTTCCTCCTTAAGAAGTAAAACAGAAGATATACACTTTTTTTGGTCTTGAATTGTGACTTTTGTGATCAGCCTCCTGCTAGCACCAAACAAATGCTACACAACAATGGGAATTTGCCAGCACAGGTAAAACATTTCATATGTCCCTGAACCAGATGTCAATAAAACAATCTTTTTTCTGGCATCACTAACAGAGGACCCACTTAGGAGATGTACTGACATATGTCCGTTTTCATACATCAAATGTAAGATCTGAGACAAAAAATCTTTTGCATGAACTGGGATTATTTCTGCCACAGATCCAGTTAATTTTTAATACATGATAAAAATCAATATTAGATTACTCTTTCCTAAAGCAGTATTTGCTGTTATCACCATAAGGAGAGAGAAAACAAAACAAAACAAAAAAAAAGAGATCTCAAAAAGGATGCTTCAGTTTTGTCCAGTGTGTACCACACTCACAGTCAAACAGCACTCTTATGACACAGACCTGGAAGAAGTGCTGGATAACCTTGAAATAGAAAATATTCCCTTTTAGTTTATTCTGGGAAGGGATAAAGGCTGCCATTTCTCTCCCTATACATTAGCAGTGGAAATGTCTCTTTTTTATTTTGTAAAATTTTCATTTTGAATATTTTATATTTTCAAATTTAGTTTATAATTTTATATCACTTTGTATGCTGGTTCTCATAATAGTAGTTCACAATATTTTGACCAATATCAGCCTGTTCAATAAAGCAGATGAAACAATCATCTATTTTTATTTGAAAAAACAGTCTTACAGTGACTGGCTGGCACATATTATTTTCTTTACTAGAAAACAGTATCTCCTAGAAATGTTAGTACACCACAGCTTGACACAATTGCATATGTTGTTAATGACAGCAATACACAGTGACAGGAAGCAATGTAAAAATCATAAAAATAAATACAGCTCTGAAAGAAACTTTAAGAAGTTTTTCAATTCACAGTTATTTCCCTCATGGGAAATTACATAAAAATAAATATATTTTTCATACTCAGTGTCTGTTGTGCTAAGACATTTCCTATCAGAACTGAATGGGAGTCCCAGAAGACAGCCAAGCTCTACACCTATAAGGGCCAGTCTTGGACTGCCTTCTCTACAGGGAGTTGGTCACTCATGCCAAGATGTACCTGGAGCCTGGCTGCTCAAAACCATTTGCCCTGGAGAGCAGGCTGTCCCTAGCAGCAAGAAGGAGAACCCCATGGAGCTTTCCAAAAGCCCTGACTGAGTTAATTAGTATCCTTCCTCTTCCTCTCACAGTGCCCCTAGGCTGAACTTATGGCAATGACTGTTCTTCCAGATGTACTGGAAGCATGCATCTTGGGATAAGGTTACTTTTGTAGATGAGCTCTTCCTGTCTCTTTTTCTGTTTGTTTCAGAGGTGGTACTTGACCATCCTGGTCCTCCAGACACAAAGTTCCAGTGCTGAGTTAACCTACCATGGGATCACACCAGTGGTCAGAGATATTCCATGTTTATCAACTATCACCAAGACCTGATCCTTATTTCTTCCCACAAATTCCATGAATCATAAATCTCACCATTCCACTCTGTTCCATCAATGTTCATTGTAGATTAAACCTCAGTGTAAAAGATTTCAGGCATCTTTTCCACAGAAACACTACTGCTGCTTATCTAAGAGGTCTACTGCCTCACTTAGGTTTGAGGAGTCTTAGAAAGGCTCGGTCATCCAGGACTAGTTTCTTGCACAGTTTTGTATATCTGACATGACACAACATATCGCTGCTCTGTGAAGCTGAATTTTGGTGATGTCCGTGATTCCTTGTATAAAGAACATGAAACTGTAAAAAACCCCACTCTTATCTCCAAGAATTTTAGTTAAATAATGCCATCCCAAAAAACCCTCTTCTAATATTGCCTGCATCTCAGCTCAGGTGGAAACAGCCATGTATTGCTGAGGAGGAGCTGCAAACTGCTGCTGGTTCTCATTGGAGCAATGCTGACGTCCATTTCAGCAGCTGATGCCCGGGGTAATCCATTCCTTCCCCTGAAAGCATAGCTCTTCAGTAAGGTTAACTGCCAAGTAGCTATGTTTCTGGAATGGAATGAAAATTTGGTCTTTCCATGAGCAGTACTGTCTCTCCAGTATGAGTCCATGGGATGTTCCCCAATGAGCCTCATCTGCTCTCAGACAGCACAGTCTCCCAGTGGACTTCTCTGAACAGAAAGACTTACAAACTGTTGGATTAAAATAGCACTTTGACCCTGGCATTTACTCCAGTGGAATGTTTTCAAAGAGCAATCATAACCCTTCAGCTAAAGGCTGCAAGGCAAAAGAATTAAAAATGAAAGAGGAGGAAAAGCTCTTTTAGTTTCCTTTTATGTAAGCTACTCATTCCCTTATCAATCAAGCTTCCCTTATCCTTCTCAGAACTTCCTCCAGTTTGAATTCATTGGTTTTGAACTGGTGATCAAAAGCACATAAAATGTAAAAATAAACTGGTTTTCCCTATAAAGCATGTTCTTTTATATCTAGAAAGATACAAGTTTCTTAAGACACCTGGTTGAAGGAGGGGCTCAACACTTCTCTGCTGAAACACAGATTCAGGGCCACACAAAACTTAAGATTTTCCTAGTATAGCAACATAATCTTTTTGATAACAAGAACAACTTCTCTCTATAGGTGGGGATTCCCTGAGTAGACAGCAGCTCACAAACAAGCCTGTGGTCCTTTATCTCCAAAGCCAAGGTGGAGAAAGAGACCTCAGTCTGGCAGAGTTCCCTCCCCAGGAACAATCACACCCTCATCTCCTGGGACTATCAGACCAACAAACGCCCCATGCCAAGAAGGGAAAACAGCAGCACAGTTGCAAAAATAAACCCTTGGGAAAAAGCTATTCAGTCTTCTGAGCTTAGAGAGGTGGGAGGGGGGAAGAAATCATGTCAAAATATAAGTAGGGAACTAATCTCTGCATTCATCAAGTACAGGGAGGAACACTCTGGAAAGAAAAGGCAGACACCTTCCCTCTTCACAGCGTCTGTGTACCTGGATCCCTGACTAGATGTTGCAGCCAGTGCCTGGAGGCCCAGTGTCTGATGAATATGCACCACGAGAGGCTATGGGAAGCTGACCCACTTGAAGGATGTTAGTAGCCTTACTACTGGATTCTTCCAAGAGATCATCTCTTCAGAAATTTCTGCTGCTAAGTCCAGTGAGTATCGCACTAGAGAGAATGGCTGCTCCCCATCTCTACACTCATGCATTTAGGTGCCACATAGAGCTCACAAGGAGGCTGTTACTCAGGCTCTGTTTTTAACTCCTGAGTTAGTGTTCCTCTCAGCAACTTTTGGGATGCTTTCAGGATGCATCCCTCTACTTTATTCTTCTTCCTAACTCTCATTGAAGGGAATATCTGAGCCATTGCCATAAATACATTTCATCATCAGAAGACTGCATCAGACCATCACACTAACTTGCTTCTACTGTATTTTATAAAATACTTGGGAGAGGACACTGTGAACTCCTCATCCACCCATTCCTCCAAAAGATCCTTGTAGAATAAGTACCAAAACTCACCAAAACCCCAAGTCGATCATGTGCCATGACAGAGAAAAACTTTGCAGTCAGTTCTGTTGCAGATGTCCCTGATTCACCAACACACAGTCTCCAGTGCTCCTTCAAGGCAGTACAAAGTGCAGGAAAAGTAAAGAAAGTGTTCATGTCCCTGACTGCTCTGCAGGTGTCAGACATGCTCCCAAACATGATCTTGAGGGCTCACACATGCAGTTTCTACATTCCTTAGTTTATCACCCATGACAATGGCTTCATCAGACCACACTCACCTTTCAATTTCTTCTTTCCAAATTTCAATCCTAATAGAGACATCCCAAAATTTTATATTAGTCCAAGTCCATGGAACTTCTGCAAAAGAAAAAAGAATGTAATTCAGAAGGGGTTTTTCTAGGCTCACAGCATAACAAGGTGCTGCACACACATGTAATTATGTGCCCATAAAATAGGAG
This sequence comes from Piaya cayana, assembly GCA_013389865.1. Taxonomy (NCBI): domain Eukaryota; kingdom Metazoa; phylum Chordata; class Aves; order Cuculiformes; family Coccyzidae; genus Piaya; species Piaya cayana. Next base: position 83,085 of record WAAB01024634.1, on the reverse strand, counting down.
AACCAAGAACCGCATTTACTGCGTGCAGTTCTGGGTCCCTCACCACAAGAAGGATGTTGAGGCTCTGGAGTGAGTCCAGAGAAGAGCAACAAAGCTGGTGAAGGGGCTGGAGAACAGGCCTTATGAGGAGCAGCTGGGAGAGCTGGGGTTGTTTAGCCTGGAGAAAAGGAGGCTGAGAAGAGACCTCATTACTCTTCTGACATTGCACAAAGAAGGGACCTGTGGAGGAGAAACTGAAAAGGACATTCCTACTACCTTAGTCCTATGTGAAAGGGCAAAACACAAGCACAGAATTTGTACTTAAGGTACAAAAGGACTGTGTGACTACCCAGAGCAAAACCAGCCTCCCTGAAGAGGAGGAAGCAGTGGGAAACACTGGTTTCCTGTATGTCTGCCCGTGCTCAGCATGTGCTGGCAGACACTGTTGTCCATCTGCTGGTGACCTCTGTGTTTGGGGTGGACTAGCCTGTATGTCTGAGTAAAGCTTCTGCCCTGCTGGCTGCAAACTTCCTGGGTCAGAAGCCAAAAGCCAGGCACCAGAAATGACACTGAATATATCCCAATATGCAGAGGAATTGAGTAAAATTGCATAAAAACCTGTTAGCAATACAACTTCCAGTTTTCCAAGCATCGGTCAGTTTATTTAAAGGATGTAATAGTGATGTTGGTGCTGACAACCTATGAAGACTGGAGAGAATAGGAAAAGCCAGCACAGCCTTGCATGTCTGTCTGACTGGGAGTCTGAATCAACAGGAACATTGTACCAGTGTCTTAACTGGCCAGCGGAGTCAATCTGAGACATTTGAGGTAATTGTAATTTGTCTATGACAAGTTTTCTAGGTAACACAGTGACATTTTTGCCCTTTGTCTTATTCTGCCTGTGCAGAGCAAGGGTGTCTAAAGAGAAGTAGAGCAAATATATTGTATTTTGGAAATGCAAAAGCAAATACCATGTATACCACTGCCCAAAAGCAAGTCTGACATGTCATCACCAGACCGTCCTTCATGCAAAATTGAGCTTCACATCTTTTCAGAAGACAAAGGTAAATGTTACGGGAAACTCTACAATCATTGCATAAGTAAGTTCAATATTTCCGTGCAGATGCAGATCTCTATTCCAGATGCTAAAGCAAATCTATATTTAGCAGCTGCAATTCAGTGAGCCTGAGATAAGGCAAACAGCAGCAGATAAATGCCAGCCAGTCAGCTAAGTGTTGCACACCCTGATCATGGCACAGCCTGGGCACAGTGCTCCCTGCTACTCACCACAATGTTCAGAATCCCTCTGTGAACTGTGCTTGTGTGTGATCCTTTTTCTGTTCACTCATGCAGATCCAATTATTTCTACTCACCAGAACAAATGCTTGGGAAATACCTCTCCCTAAAACTTCCTCTGTCCGTGGAGCTAAACCACTTAAAGCTATGACACACAATGTCACATCCTAAAGCTTTCTCTGTCCTGCTGACCCACCTTACTTTCCATCCCTAAATGACCTCAGCCTATCATTTTTTTAACATAATTTCTTCCATGCTTCAGAATTACCATTATGTCTTGCAAACCCCTCCCAACAAGGACTGAGAACTCCCCATACACTGGTAGGAGGAGTGAGACACATTTCCCACACACCCAGACATAAAGATTATAGATTTCCTAGAGCACCAAGAGTCACAAATCTGATAATCACTGTCCACTGGCAGCACAATGATAGACAAGGTTTGCTGGTTGGAATATGGCTATAATTCTAAACTTTAGGTTTTGCCACACATTTTAGACAGACTGTCTGCAACTACAGAACCTCTCCAGGCTGTGTGCTCAATTGACAAGATGTATGATTTCAGCAATGGGAAGAAAGCAAACTGTTTATATTTGTAGAGTAGCAGAGAAGACCGAGTGGTCATAAACCTCCTTTCAGCAGTAATAACATGAAACAAACAAAAAAGTTAAGATCTGTCTCACAAACAAAAACCTGAAACTTCCTTCAGCCCTGACACACGGCCTTTGTTAATTACTGTGGTTCGTTAATCACTGGTTGGTGGCATGAGTAGAGTGTGACAATGAGACTGCAATGATACCTTATTTTGGTGTGGAGGACATCTTTAACTCCTTCAGCTTCTCAGTGCATTTTATTAGAATGTATTCGTTGAACATCTTCATGCAGTGACAAATTCAAGTTACTATCATGACTAGCACAATTATTCTTGCAGGTTCACCACTCCCATAAAACCTTGTCACTTAGGGCAGGTGTGGGTGATAACTTTGCCATATCAGTTTGTATCAATTGTCTCTCTGGAGCGTCATTTCCACCACACAGATTTAGCATAGTTGCTTACTTAGTTAAAATGCATGAGTTACAAATCCTTCCCAAGGTGATCTGATTCTTCATGCAAAAAGCAGTTGCTGGCTTGCCCAAACCACAGGATCATTTGAGAATGTGTCATTACTCAATAGGCACACACAATGGCATTAAGGACTTTACACGCACCTATTGCATCAAGGTGTACCCTTCATTCATAATATTGCAAATATCTTTCTTTGCTGCTTTTTCATTGTCTCACACATCTAATCCTCATATTCCTTCACCCAGCAAGATGTTCTCACACTGGTTTAGCTTCTGGGTGCGCCTACCTGCTCACAGCCCAGTCTGTACCAGTACATCTTCACACTTACAGGTGTGTTTTCAGTCTGATGGTTCATTGATCATCAGCTGCAAGTGTAAAAGCAATTGATGATGGAGTTGTTTCTTTTGGTAGTGCTCCAGATACTGTTTCCATTTATTTTAGCTGGCACAATGTCTACAACCAGATGTGGTCTCTTGGCTGACTTCAGCTCTGCCTTTCTTTTGTCCCAGGGCTTTTTCTTGTGGTATGTTTGACTTTCAGTCCATATCTCTCGTATTTCATTTTCATGCAGCATAAAGTACTTTTCAAATTTTGGTAAGATACATTCATAACCTCCTATTCCTGAGTTAACTGAAAATATGTAAAACATATGAAAACTTTCTATAGTTGGACAAAAAAAAGCAATTTCCTGTTTACCTTCATTTTCCCTGGCACCAGCTATTTTCAGATGCAAAGTAAAGCTCTGTTTAAATTTCCTCAACTTGCCTTCCACAACCTGTGTCAGCCCTTCTGGACTTTTTTGCTGTACCATTTTCCACTTGATAATTTAGGGTTGGGTTTTTTTTTTTCATTTCTATTTACTCCGGGTACCCTGCACTGTTCAGTAATCAACTGGGATTCACAGTCTTGTTTAACAGGGCATGTTAGCCCCCAACATGTTTTCAAAGCCTATAACAAAAATTATTTAAAACTCAGATTTCCAGTTCTTAATTTATGGGACTTTTGGGGTACAAGGTATGAATAAATTACCCCTTCTCACTATACAACGCTTTCGAACAGTGCTCTATGAGCTATATAGCTGTGGTTTACACTTCTGCAAAAACAATCCACCTGCTTTATGGCTACTGACAGTTTAATCATGGGCCCCGAGAACTTTAATACCCACAGCAAGAAGCTACTTTGATGGGTCTGGAATACGGAAAGCATGTTTTCTTGCAAACTAGGCTCAGCTTTATTTAAGAAAGATAAGAGCCCCATTTGGCTTGAGAAAACAACTGCAAAGCTTGACCTGTCAGAGGGGCAGGTTGCAATGAGCTTCAGCATGTGGAATTTGCAAAGGCTACATCTTAATCCAAAAACATGGCTCACTAAGGGCTGTACTGCAAGCTGGAGGTGGAGGGAGGAACTTCCCACCACCACAATAATGAGCAGAAAAATGAGAAAAGACATGGCACAACTCAAATGAATGGAAAGCAGATGTTGGAGATGGAAAACATGGCTAGTTTCTCATCCCCAATTCTTTGGATGTAGCCACACAACACAACAGATACAATGCTAAATATGGATTAGAAAACAGCTTCTGTTCCCATCGCCTTGTTCTCATATTCTCATATTCTGTTAAGTGAACCATGCTAAATGCAATCATTTTTGGAAGGGTTATTTTAATATAGATCACGGGTTGTAGTTCAGTACACATCAAAATTCCTGCTCATGCAGTGGTTGTAGCTGATCTGGAGGGCAAGCAAATAGTGCTATAATCTTAGAAACAAGCACCCAGAGTCCAAGGGGGTTAGAAAGGAAAATAAAATTTCTCCAGTCAGTTTTGCCACTAAACTTAGTGTTGTATGTATACATTCTAAAAACTTTAAATAGCCCTTCCCAGGTAAAAATTCAAAAATGCACACTATGCCATCACTCATCATCTTTGTTTGTCAGGACAGCTTTTGCATGAGAGAAACATTCAAGAGCGGTGTTTTCTAATCTGTATTCAGCTAATTTAACAACCACAAATATCCACATGTGCTAGAATTATTATTTGTTTCATGCTGCAGTACTAAATATCCAACAAATAGCTGAATGTATGAGAAAGAACCCAAGCACCAGGCATTGTGACAAATGGGGTTTGAGACTGCCTGTGCTGCCTTGTGTTCGTGGTAGAGCAATGCTGTTAAATGCCACGAGATGAACCAAACTGAAATCCCCAGATTTTGAACATGTATCACTTTAAACTAGATTTGGAGGCATAAGTGGGAAACTACTTTTTTTATTTAAAAATATACTAGGTCCTCAAAGTCCTTGTTTTCTCCATGCCTTCTCATAGCTGCATATATGCTAAGTGGGTGCACATGTGCTAAAACGGGAGATACATGTTCACTCCCAGGTGTGGCAGAGGATATCAGAGTCAGCACAAAGTTTTCTAAGGCTATGGCAAGAGCAATGTAAAGGCCTGGCACACCTGGCATGGACTGACCTTGTAATGTGCCATTCAAAGGCACATTAGCAAAGGGATCCCTTAAAACTTCTAGTGTATTAACTGTTTCAGCCAAATGATTCCAATTTTCATTCCAAAGAGAATGGTATACCTGCTTTATGCTATAGAAAGCAAACACAAAAATTTCAGCCATTAGAAATAATTAGCACTAATGGTGTTTTAGCATTGAAATACATTAGCCTTTGTATTTCTCCACCACTTCTTACAACCTCTTATATTTGAATCCCTCAAGAACAAAACAAAGAGTAGCATGTGTTATACAACTCCCTGCTTTGCATGTTGGGAACACAGAAATTGAGCTGTAGGATGGACAGCTGAAATGAGTGGTTTTAATCCCAGAATCACAATATTTTAGGGCTGAAACCAGATTTGCCTGAATTTCACCTGGAGAAAGTTTAAGAAACTAGAAATGTTACTCTCAATATCAGGGTTTACAAAAAGGGTGATGACTGGTTTAAATCTACTAGCTCAGTGCAAAGAGTTTAAAAGTATGCCTAAAACTTCCCTGGCTTTTTAAACTCCTGAAGAGACATCCTGGAAGAGCTGGGCCAGCCCTCCAGCTATTTTTTTTGGTGCTGGTCCAAGCTATACATACAGAAACCCATGAAACTGTGTGCTCCTACCCCCTACACTCATATGTGCCAATGCAATTAGGTATAACTGCTGGGAAACAGACTCAGTCTGTTATCTGCCACATTTTAAAGTAATGATCCAATATCCTCCATCTGTCTTCATTAAAACACTCTTTAAACTGACACCAGAATGACAGTGAAAAATTTGCATTCAGCTCCTTTGGGTAAGACAGTTGCGATGCTCAAGTTACCGATCAGCAGCTGAGGCAGAGTTGCCTAACAGAAATTCAGGCTGCAGTCTGCTCCCTTCAAACAATGCGAACAATAACAGCTTCCCCGGGTGGCTGCCGCTGCTTGAAATCATGCACAGCTCAGCTCACTCCACCCAGAAGTCTATCAGCTCGCCTACAGAAAAAGCTGAACTCCAAGCACTTTGATTAAGCTTTGCAAAAGCTCTCAGGACTGAAAAAAAAAATGTCCGTTTTCTGCCCCAAGAACACTGTCGGAGGAAACAATCAAGCGGAAGGAAAGCTTTAAATCTTACCCTTGAAAGCTTGTAAAAGTCACAGCAACAAAGCTGCTGTCCTCCATAGCACTCGGTTACACTCCTCTCTTCTCATTCACAGGCAGCTTTATCCCCTCCCAAGTCCAACAGCTTTTCTCGTAGTCGTGGCACTAGGACATCCAGCTAAGAAAGCAGAGCTAGAGCTTCCTTGTGCTGTGAAATGGGCATCGTGAACTTCTCTCCAAGCCCCTTAAAATCCACTGCCGACCTTCTCTGCCATGCAATGTCCTGGTAACTAAACTTACTCCAAGTTTCCTACTTCTACTCCACTCGGGCTGGCTCCTGGCCAAATTCTTCCTTTTTTTTTTTTTTTGTTTTTTTTTGGTTCTGTTTCCTGTAGATAGGGAGAGTGTAGTAGCTCCCGTAAAAATTAAAAGCTTCAGCACAATAAGCTGCAAAAGAGTGAAGTAGAAAAGCAGAGCACCTAGGGTTGGGGCGCCCCAATTAGTTCCAGAGGTAATTGCTGCTCACCTTACCTACCTCCTGCCGACGTGGAAGCTTTCAAAAGGAAACCGAGAGAGTATGAAAGTCCAACATATCAAATTGCTCTAAAAAAGGATGAACTTGGTGAGGGATCACTTTCCCAGCAGCAGCCCCTCTCTCTGCGTCCGTAATGCTGGAGTCAGTCAGGACTTCTTTAAACTCAGACAAATATCCTGCAAGCTGATCCCAATCCTCCACCTCATCCACTTTCCAACAGTTGTGAATAGCAAAAACACTGCAGAGAAAACTTCATAGAACACAATTGCATAACTCGACCACAGAGCTTCCTCCAGCGATCCGGAGGATTGCTTTGCTGCCAAAACTTCAGGGGTTACTCATTCTTAAGAGCATGACCTTACCTTGGCCTCTGGGACACTTGCTGGCTGTCAAGGGGACCCTCCTCACCAAAGTCCATATGCTCTCATGAGCCTCTGACCTTCCCACTTGTTCTTGACCTTCAACAAATCACACGTTCACTTTTTTCCCCAGTTATGGGACCTTTCACAATAAGGTAACCTCCTATGTGTGAGTCCTCTGGCATTGCACCTACCAGGTACACTACAAGACTAAAACTAGGCCAACTCCAACTTTAATCCACCTTCTTGCTTCCCTATACCTATGAATTACAAATATCCTACAATCATCAAATTATTTCCCTAAGCTGCACTGATGGTAATACCTGCTAGAAACATTTCAATTTATAGCAAGCGGTGAGAGAAAGTTTAACATAAAAGATTTCTGTATGTATCTCTTGGGTTTTTTCCCTTCATCTGTGTTTTCCCATTGGATTTATATGAACATTTTCAGAATGGAATTCAAACCTACCCACAAACACTAGAATGTATTAATCAGTTGATTAATTATAGTAACATGAGAGCCAAGGCTTTGCTAAAAATTATTTTCTGGAAGGTGAAATTTCTGAAATCCTGTCAAGACAAAAGCTGTGGTGGACTTCAGATGCTGCAATGGCAGTACTCCAGTGGTGATGAAGGTTGAAGTGCAGAGTGGCAATGAACAGGACTCCGTAGCACAATAAGCAGTTTCTGAAGTAAGAATAAAAGCTTGTACCTCTATTCAGTTACTCCAGCATTGTTCTTCCAGGTTACATCTATGTGAGGCACCCGTTGAACTAGATTCCTAATTCCAATACAAAGGAGCCATGCAAACAGCCAACATGGGACATTACATAAAGGTATGAACTCCTCAAAGTCCGGGTTATTTTCCGATAAGTTTGAATTGAAAAGCATCTAGCTTGAGAAGGAATTTCACCTACACTAGCCATTTCTAATGTCTCATCAACCACATCCCATCTCAACAGCAACAGACACAAGTATTGCGTTTTCCCTTGCAACCAAAAGTGCAAGGATCTAGGTTAATTTCTGTCCTTCTACATATTTGGAGAATCCTTTGTTCCTGCTTCATCCTGAAATTTGTCTCCTTAGAACTTCCTTCTGCTTTTTTCCTCCATTTTAATATGTTAGCTAATGGTGACTGATTCCACATGACTCCCACTTTCTTTGCTGTTGTCTTTATACTTGCTTGTAACCACTTTGACCTCAGCCATAATTTCTTCCTTCCTAGAGTTAGGTTCATCTCCATTTGACATGACAGTGGACCCAACCATAAAATGAGCTACAATTGAGACTTTGAGATTGCTTTAGAATTTAAGACAGCTAAAAATTGGGTAGGCTGTTTCCTTAATTATTTTTCTTGGCACCGAAATCCACCTCACATACATTGTCAATGACTTTTCTCCTCAGGGAAGTTCAGCACACATGGAAGTACTCAGAAGAGCAGGAATGACTCAGCGTTATGAACTCAGCTCTGAGGTCTCTTGTCCTTGCCTTACACTTTGGTCTCTGGTTAGCATCTTCCCAATAATCACATAATTTACTTCCTCCTTTGCAAGTTTCAGTGCCTGTATAAGGCGTGTAAGTGTATGTGCTTTAGCTCCCACGACAGTCACTAAGGTTTGGGAGGAGATTAAGCTGACCACCTGCAGCAAGACAGCAATCAGTTTGTTCTAACCAATAGTTGTGAGAAGTAATTCAGCCTGCTGCCTTTCCAGTAAATGAGCTGTTTAAATGCCCAGGTATCTACCACCAAACCATGGCACTTCACCTTTGAATCCTCCACTTTCCCAAGTACCCACTAGCCATTGGGGGATAGCTTAGGGTGGTGTGGATTTAAATTCATGCCATTAAGACCTTATCCTAAGACTGTATGTGAGAGAATGATTTCCAGTCATTTAGCCTGTTCTAGATTTCAACTAGGATTGAATCATAGAATCACCAGGTTAGAAAAGACCCACTGGATCATCGAGTCCAACCATTCCTATCAAATACTAAACCATGTCACTCAGCGCCTCATCCACCCATCCCTGAAACACCTCCAGGGAAGGTG
>WAAB01024634.1:18682-74221 GCA_013389865.1 Piaya cayana | reverse complement strand
AAGTTTTTCACAGGAAGGGCCACTGGGCATTGGAACAGGCTGCCCAGGGAGGTGGTTGATTCACCTTCCCTGGAGGTGTTTAAGGCACAGATGGACAAGGTCCTGAGGGACATGGTTTAGTGATTGGTGGGAATGGTTGTACTCGATGATCTGGTGGGTCTCTTCCAACCTGGTGATTCTACGATTCTCCACAACTTCATTTTAGGTAGTTTGTAGATTGGATGCAAAACTGAAGACTTACTGACACAGATGTATATGGGATGCTGTCAGCCCACTCTCCAGATCAGATCTGCTCTCCAACCAAACAGAAAAGGCAGGAGAGCAGAGGACACTCTCTGGAGCACACAAGACCCAAACATGCCCGGTATCCTAGTAAGGTTTCGAATGGCTTAATGCACCATGCCTGAGTACCTAGGGAAGATAACTAGAGGATAGGAGAGAAACATACTTTTTAGCATCCCACAGTGTAGACTTAAACTGAATACCAGTCTTTTCAAGAAAACCTTCCTATGTCAACGCTATTTTAAAAATTACTGTCAACCTACATGCTTTCTTAAACTTTCTCCAAAAGGAGCACTGATGATCTTTGCTTTCCCTGACTATCTTGTAACTCCAGTCTGCAAATCCTGAACTGTAAAGTTTGAAGCTTGACCTGCTCCACCTGCAGCAAGAGATTGGTACCTCTTACTGCAAAGAAGCATGTGTGGCTGATTGAGCCAAGATGGGCTCCCACTCCACCCAGATTTGGTGTCCAGGCATCGTTTCCACTCACACAGCATCATCTCCAGCTCACAAAACAAGACAAGAATATTGTTCATACTCACCATGTGAGTCACAACTCCAGAAAAGCCTTTCTACATAGAGAAAGGTTTCCTCACAAACTCCCGAAGATCAGCCTTAGATGACCAAATAACCTCCCACCCTATGCTTTCAGTATCCCAACTTTTTTCCCCTTTCCTGACTAATACTGGCCAGTAAAGAGCTTTTCATGTAGGAAAAGGATAAGGAGCATACCTCCCTTTTGGGAGCAATAGCATATCTCTTACTATGAGCAGCTATAATGGCTACAAGGAGTTGGATGTGCATCTTGTTCCAAGTCCCCTTGCTATGAGAGACTTTTTCCATCCTCTTGCTGTTGAAAGTCAGTGAAGTATGCATAAGAAATACAAGACTGAAAGGAACAAATTGAGATATTGATGCCCACCCCTTGAACATTAGAGAATTTTTTAAAAATACCGTGTAGGAGGGAACATAGAATATCCAATTTGCAATTTATCATCACTCGGGAAACACTGGCAGAATCATAAATTAAACACCAAAAGACAAAAGGTCTTCAAATAAATTGTCACAAGAAAGGAAAGATTAACTGTATGGTTGGTGTTCTTGATCCCAGTGGAGGGATCACTGTTCATCTGGCAGCAGACAGCACAGCATGATACAACAGATGAAGGGGGAAAGAAAACCTGCATGTTCCTGTTATCATGACTAGACTGTGGCAGGAAAAATAAATAGGCAGAGTAAGGCAATGTCACAAAGTGCCCAGTTACATGAGGGCTGTTCATACATCCTGGGAGCTATTCAGCCACATTATTTAACTGCTACTCCAAGAACCGATAAAAGTTCTGCAAAGCTGACAGAAATCCAAAGTAACTCAATTTGAAAGGATGACCTGGAATCATACTGATGTGCATCCAGCTTACTGTGTGCAGCGCTGCAGGTACATACAGAAGTGTTCCCATACCTCACCTGTTACTGCTGACATGGTCCTGTAAAGGCACATGCCAGCTAGAAATGGTCAGAAAATTGTTTCAGTGGGTGTGTGCAGAATAATGTGACTCATACTGATCAGGATTGAGTGGAGTGCCACTTGCCTACAGTATGGAAGGAAGGGTACCTGGCTAGAAATTCCCTTTCTCCACCAGAGCCCGTTGCCCAGTACTCCAGACCCTTAGCAAACCATGGTCAGTTGGGTCAAATAATAAGAAATCCACAAAGTTGCAGCCTCTTGCCTTTAGAAAGAAAGCAGAAACTTGCTCTGGTGACTATTGGTCTCATTCCTGGCACCAACTCCTGGAAATGTGAATCCTCCTGACATTTTAGGAAAGAAATTAGAATAATCTCTCTTGGTTGTCCCCTTACAGCCCATAGGAGACAAAGAAAGCCAAAAAACTTTTGTTCAAAGAGCAGTCATCTGAGTTCAGCTGCTCAGATGACACTGAGGGTGAGATAAAGCTGAGCTCAGTTCTGCAGGGTACGAGGCCCAATGTCATTTTGTCTCCGAGGCTCAGTTCCCAGCAAATTTGGGAACTCCTTCATGTCATTGCCTTGGCAGGGAAGAGATTGTTGCAAAGGGACAAATGTCCCAAGTACCTGAAATGCTTGCTGTGAAATTAGGTGATTTGATGGACACATCAATCAGTGGGAGCTGCTGGAGATCCACCTGTCTCAGGATTACATTCTTCATTCTATAAATTTGTCTCTGTTCATTTGTCTATGTTACTGCATATGCCCAACTGCAGAGGGAAAACATAAGGATTAATCAGCTGCAGCAGCAAACCCCAGATGTGTCCACACCACTTCTAGCACATATTTTCTAATCATCATCAGTGAACAAAGTGTAATCTCAGGGGGAGGCTCAGGGAGGGCTCATTAAAAGCTAATCACGCCTACATAAAGAGGAAAACCAATAGCTGAGGGCAAAACAACAGCCCAGCTTGTTAGAGCCTCTGATTAAAGCACCCTTTGTAACACAGGTATTACACAAGACCTCCTGCTGTTATTTGCAAGGCAGTAGCTGCCACAAACACGCATGCTGTATCTGGTGACACTTAAGACACTGTCATATGCACACTGCTCAGAGACACATAAAAACCCACAGCTCATACCACTGAGGAATTAGTATACTTCTCAGTGGGATCCCATGACTGAACACAGAGGAGATCCAACCCATGCAGAGCCAACAAAAAAACTCAGCATTTTATAGATTCTTCCCACAAGCTGTGCTTATGGGAAAAACAAGCAGCACTCTCAGGAGAAACAACTCTTTTGGCACGGTTTAACATCATCCCAAGGGCGGTATAATGTCTATACAACATTTAGTCTCTGGCAGCCTCCCAGAGATGCTCTGGTCCTGGTGGTGCTTAGCTCCTCAATCTGTAAACTCTGCCTTGGCAGTGCAAGCACCAGTGCCTAAGATACATGCAACCAGGAGAGCTCAGCAGGCAAAGGACTGCAGTGCTGTGGTGAATCTCCTGTCCAATTTTCCAGATGCTAATCACAAGGAACACAGAGGAAAAATGTTTACCACACTGGACAGGCTGTTTCATACTTCTGCAGTGCAGTCCTGTCCTCCATTGCCACTTTCACTTTTTTTCTGCAGCGAACAGATCACTTCTGCATTCCCTACTGTATCACTGAAAAACTCTGGAATTTATTTCTTTAATCCCCTCATGGCGAGCATTATATATTACTCTGACAGTCAATTATCCTTCATATGAAGAACACAGTGGCATTGTGAGAGGACTCTTAAATACCATGTTGTACCCATTATGCTCATAAACACTTTAACCATCATTCCGAATTAAATGCACTGTGTCTGTTGTCTATATGTACTGTCTCTTTTCCAGGTTACGATTATATCTATCCTGCCAGGAAAAATACAGAAGCAACCTTCTGCCTTCCATGGAATTCTCCCTAGTATCAATGATCTTTTTGTATATTTTATAGTACTGTTTTCTGCATTAAGTCCTTATTATATTATTATAGATTTTGCTGGCAAGATAGTGATAAGATGCCCACTTTAGAGAGGTCAGGGATAGCTCAAGGGTGACCGACTGATACTTGCTTTTCATCTATGCAGCAGCACCAGCATCTCCATACACTTGGGCACAGTCGCAAAAGGTGACAGAAACACATAGGAGTATATTATTCTCATGCTGATGGCTGGGACTAAGTGAATTCTTGAACTGTGATAACTCAAGTTCTGTGAACTCTAACAAAGAAAAGGAAACCTTTGGCTAATGGCAAAGGAACATAGTCAGAATGGAATCAGAAAAAGAATGCTGTCTTACAAAACAAGCCCAGAGAACCTAGTGTATCAAGAAAAGAGAATGTGGCTTCCTTTTGAAACATCAAATTTAGCTAATTAACCAAAAATTGAAGATGTCTGCACTAATATGGCATGGTATAAATATGTACAAAACCATTGACTTCCCTAGAGATTTCCCTAAGGAAATTGCATGACATTTTTCGATTGTAGTACCCCTTTGGCAGTAAACAAGCTGTGCATAACCACGTCTGTACCAGTATGATCACGGCACAGGCATGTCAAAACCTGGCACTGCCAGCCTCTGCTTTTATTCAGTCCAAGTTTATGTTATGTAAGGTTGCTCCTTTTTCTGTTCTCCAGGTGTTTAACAGAAAGGCACATTTCTCACATGTTTGAGAACAAAGACCTGTATTGTTCTCATCTCTGTGCACATGGGAAGCTGGACATTTAAACAAGGCCAAGTGCAAGGTCCTGCACCTGAGTCGAGGCAATACCAAGCAGAATTACAACTTGGGCAGTGAATAGGTTGAGAGTGGCCTTGAAGAGAGACTTGGGAGTGCTAGTGGATGTGAGGCTCAACATGATCCAGCAATGTGTGCTTGCAGCCCAGAAAGCCAAACATATCCTGGGCTGTATCAGAAGCAGTGTGAGAAGCAGTTCAAGGGAGGTGATTCTGCCCCTCTATTCTGCACTCCTGTGACATCACCTGGAGCCCTGAGTTCAGTTCTGGAGTCCTCAGCACAGGAAGTGCATAGATCTGTTAGAGTGAGTCCAGAGCACGGCCAGGAAGATGATCTGAGGGCTGGAGCACTTCCCATATGAAGACAGGCTGAAAGAGTTGTGATTGTTCAAACTGGAGAAGAGAAGGCTCTGGAGAGACCTCACAGCAGCCTCCCATACTGAAAGGGGCTAGACAAAAGCAGGAGAGGGGTACTTTATCAGGAAGTACAATGATAAGCTAATGAGTAATGGTTTAAAGCTCCAAGAGGGGAGATTTAGACTAGATATTACAAAGAAATTTTGTACTGTGAGGGTGGTAAGGCACTGGAACATGTTGTTGGGAGAAGTCATGGATATCCCATCCCTGGGGGTGTTCAGACCCAGGCTGGATAAGCAGTCTGGTCTGGTGGGAGATTTCTCTGCCTGTGACAGGGGGAANTGGAGAAGAGAAGGCTCTGGAGAGACCTCACAGCAGCCTCCCATACTGAAAGGGGCTAGACAAAAGCAGGAGAGGGGTACTTTATCAGGAAGTACAATGATAAGCTAATGAGTAATGGTTTAAAGCTCCAAGAGGGGAGATTTAGACTAGATATTACAAAGAAATTTTGTACTGTGAGGGTGGTAAGGCACTGGAACATGTTGTTGGGAGAAGTCATGGATATCCCATCCCTGGGGGTGTTCAGACCCAGGCTGGATAAGCAGTCTGGTCTGGTGGGAGATTTCTCTGCCTGTGACAGGGGGAAGGAACTGGATGATGTTTAGGGTCCCTTCCAAACCATTCTGATTCTATGATTTTATGAAATGGTAAATTCCGGTAAAATTGAAGTTATGCACATAAATCCCTCTACAGCCACAGGAAAGAGAGGGATAACCTGATGGGTGCACAAGGCCTACAGCATGTGGCGGTAGATTTAAGGAGGCTGTGTTCTTCTCCCAACAATTTAGAAGATCCTGGTGGGGTAGAAGGCAGCAGCCACTAAGTCAATGAGAATTGCAAGGCTGAGAGCACTGCAGTGCACACAGCCAAAAAGATACTGGAGGTATGGCCCCTATTTGAGGTTAGTTGTTGCCACATCTGCTGGTGTTGTCTGATGCAGCATCACAGAAGCTCTTTTTAAACTCAACAGGATATATGTGAAGGGAGGCAAGTATTAAATTAAACATCCTATTCTCAATTTCTTATGTGTTACAATTTCTTATGTCATGTTTGGTTTTCATGTGGTTTATAGGGTAAAATCAATTGTGGGCTTCATAAGAAGAGGCAGTGTTTGCTGTTTCTGATAGAGTGATCAAGGTTTTACCAGTCTATCTCCACAGCAGTGACATACAGCCAGGACCTAGGAATGTGCTAATGAAGCCACACAATAGAAAATTTAATCAAAGACTCTGAGAGACAAAAGGGAATTAAGTCAGGTTTCAGAAGTACCATGTGACATCAAGGGCCTAGTCAGGACAAATAAAAATAGGAGTTTTCCTAACAAGTAAGTAAAAAAACCCCAAAATCCGAAAACTCATGGACCTCTATCTTGGTGCAGCACAGAAAGAAAATCTCAATGTTTTTTTGGTGCCTCCTCACCCCCAGGGAGATAGATAATCTCCAGGTAATAGCAGGACATCCTGATGTAAAATATTAGAAAGAGAGGTGGACGTTACATGAAGCTTAGCACAGCCAATGAGAATTTGTACTTTTAAACCTAATTTTCAAGGGTATGCTTTGTTATTTTATCTTATTTTTGTGCTGTGTTCTATTATTTCCAAATCTATGTTTTTAACTTTCTTACAACCTTGAACCTTGGTAAGCAATAAAATGCTCCTCATCCAAGATGTGGCACACCACAAAAGCAGAACTCTGCAATGCTCTGCTCATCTCCCAACTCTACATTTGGCTACCAGTACCCCAAGCACACCACTGTTCATGCATCTGCTCAGGCTAATTTGGTAACTAATCTTTGTATGGCTTGGGTGAAGAATAAACATCTCTTAAGGGCATTCAGTATCTGGTAAAGTTCTCCAAAATGAAGCAAAGTACTAGAAAACACATGTAATCCCTAAAGACCTTTGCAACAGCATTGTAACCAGAACAGAATAAATGCCTTGTGTCAATTAATCGTAGCCATAAACTCTCTGAAAAAAAGTAAGACTGGATTAGCTTTGGGAGTGAGAGTGGTACAGAGATGTAAACAGCTCAGACAGAGGTTTAAACATCTCTTTGAATGCCACCTTCTGAACAGGTTGTGTCTGCCCAGAAAGGTGTGGACATGAATTTTCTCCTGCAGTCAGATTGTTATTTTGGGCATAGTAGAAAATGTAGCACAAAGGAGATAGACAAAGGCAGAATCCCAAGTGAGTCTGTGGAGCATATTTGAGAAGAGCATATTTACACGACTCCAGGAAAAACGCTGAGAAGAAATTCTGTTTGTAAACCAAATAAAGTGTACATTAGCCTGCCCAGCCCACCTACAGCACAGCTTTGCAACAAGGATTGGCCAAAAGGTAAACTGCAGTGATAATCCAGAGAATGATGTTCTCTCACAAGTAGACAGTGGCCAAAGTAGTGTCTGGTGACTAGCTGTAGCTGGAAAACCTCTCTGGTAGATGGCAAAATTTTGCATAGCAAGTGTATACTTTGAGACTTCCAAAAATATTTCTGAGATGAGGCAATCATGCCAGCAAGGCATGAAATTTGAATAGACTAACATTTGTATTGCCTCAATAGTCAATATCTGGTGTGGTGGAAATTTTTTGAATAAATGATTTCTTAGAAGCTACTTTCAGCTTGCAAGTGTCCTGCAGTTTTGGTCAGGTTTATTTTTGGTTCATGTTTCTAGTCAGCTGTTTGTTAACAAAACAAGAACGGACTTCCCCAGAGGCTCTTAAAGGAGAAGATTCAAAGGAAGAATGAAAGCACTTACAGAGCTGTGAAGGCCAAGTAGCAGAAGCCAAAGGATTCATATGTGAATAAAAGAAAATTTAGGATCACATTAACATGAAATGAAACAGCCCTAGAGTCAGACCAAAACTGAAAGTCAAAATCATCACTTGATGGGTATAATGAAAAGCACTGGAAACCACTGAGTTTGTTATGCTTACACGTAGATAGATGTCTGTGTTTGCTGTCAGTAGAACTTGGGAGCTCTTGTAAGGTACCTGGGAAGTCTAACACAGGCATCTGAGGTATTGCTTGCTCTTGCAGTAGACACAGCTGCAGAAAATGTTAATCAGGGTAGTCATGGTTCACGGTCTCACAAATAAATATAAATCACCATCCATTTCAATTTTTGCTCACATGAGAGTTCCTACAAATTAGAGCAACCCAGGAGGAGATACCCATCTGTTTGGATGGCTTCATTATGTGGGAACAGCCTTCAGGAGGTGTGTGAGCTGGTTGCCACTCCAGACATCCCACCCTGGTGGAAAGTCAGAGCTCTTGGAAAGAAACACTCTGAAATAAGGAATGTTTCTCCAAGGACACTGCACCAGGGGTGGAGGGGTTTAGAAGAGAGCAGAAGGGAAGAGACATCTTAATTGTAATGCAAGACAGCACTCTGTTGCAACCAAACACAAATTAAGCCAAACCATTGTTCTCACTCCACTCACACCTGTATCAATATCTTTTGTAGTGTTGTAAAGTCAAAGCTGTAGATTTAGCATGGAAAAGTAAACTAAATCCTGTTTGTCCAAGAAGTGAAATGGCAGGTGGGGAAAGCGCTGGAAACATTCCCAATGACAGCAGTGTAAATTGCACACAAAGAGCTCTTATCAGAGGGCAAGGGAAAGAAAATGAAGGTCTTAATGTTAAACTAGCAGGTAATCCAGATTGCCACTGAACTTGCAATCAACGATAGCTGCAAATCCCAGAAAACTCAGAATCACATGAGTGATGGAGGAGGAAGGAAGCAATGGATGAAAGCATAGCACTGAATAAACTTAAGGAGATGGGCAGGGTGCTACGCAGGCCCCTGGCATGAGTCAGGTAAAAGGAAAAGGAATCTTGCTTGCCTACAAATTATAGTTATCAGTCCTGTCTACAGGGCATGCACCCAGCTTTGACCTTGGCTCCACCACAGTATTGCCCAACCCTCAGTCTAAGCACGAAACTTCTCATCATATGAGGAAAAGCAAAGTCATTAATGAACCGAAACCTACCTATATTTCCTCCTTTCAGAGATCCTGCTTGGAGTATGGCATTTGAAACACATGTAAAACCATGCAATTAAACCTCTGAGATGAGAAATTCAATTTTATATGTATACAAACAGTGCAGCAGAACTCACCTCTTTGCACTTCCCTGTTGTATGGGTCTTGGGGGCTCAGGTGGCTTTTACTTATCAGTTTATGCGAATACAAGAACCTAATCCTAATCTTGTGCCTCTGGGGGCCAATGCTGAGTACATGCAAACACTTATGGGTCACGGACTGGTCCCATGAGTGTAAGGGACTGGATGGTCATTCAAACTAAACACTGCCATGCAGAGTACGTGGAAGATGCATTACCAGTGAGCTAAGAGCAGTCTTTCTAATGCAGACAACCAACTGGCTGGTCTTGCCCTGGAAATCCGTCTTGTCCAATAGTGATGAAGTATTCCTTGTGAAACTATAAGCAGGTTTAGAATCATAGAATCATAGAATCACTAGGTTTCCAGGCTCAAAGAGAGTCATACTTGAAGAGAGTCATACTCTCAGGAACAGTACAATTTACTTTAATATCAGCAAATTAGCCTACTTCACTGTTCGTTTCCTTCCAGTTATTTTGCTGTTTAAGCCTCGAATTGTGACTTTTAATAACAATAAATAATACATAGCTTATGAATAAGCTAACAACCAGAAACAAAGTGGAAGTGTAGTAAGTTACACATTTGGCTAAACAGAGATCCATGGGAGTTTTTATCACAAAGAAAAATAACCAACCACTTAAAAGGAAGCAAACAGTTACTTCTGCAATGTGAACGGTGGTTATTTTGGTCTGACGGTTTGCAAGCAAAGAATGCTGAGAGATAAAGAGTAACTAATAATATGGGCTTAACCTTTCCTTTCAATACTGTTTTTGAACTAATTTATGCTTTGCAGAAGTATTGTGCAGCAAGGTGACTTTAGCTAAAACAAAATGTTACTTCTCATCAAAGACTCAGGTAGCAAATCTCCCACTGGTTTTATGGGACCTTTGTTTGTGTTGGGATACCTGAACAGTCACATTTTTTTTGTGAAAACAGAGAAAAGCAATGCTTGCAATGAACATCCTCCTTTAATACATTCTAGACTGTCTTACTCCTATGCTGAAAGCCAAACTAATATTAGATATGGGGGAAGGATGGAAGATTTTTTGTATCTGATATGCAAGGTTTTGGGTGGGAAGGGGTTACTTTTCTTTGTAGTGCAGAAGATATTTTGGGTGCACTTCATCTAATCAGTTCTCCACATTCATTTAATCTTTAGGTACCTGTGAGTTGGCCTCACCTCTTTGCACAGTGTGGAACTTATTGGCCAATTGAAATGAAATTAGCTATGCTAAGTGAAAGTACATCCAGGTGAAACCTAATGACCTATAATATCTCTATAAGAGTTTTAGCAAGTGCTGCAAATCCTCCATCCTCCATTTCTAAAGGCAGTGGGACCATTTACCACTAAGTACGCAACAGGCCAGGAAACAGCACTTGCTTACTGGCTCATGTATGAGTTTGAGCTAGACCACATCTCCTTGGGAGACAGTCAGTTATAGTGTAAACCCCTTTACACTATAGACCTTCCCATGTATCACGCCTTTACTGCTAAATCAAATTACGATCAATAGGTAGAGCCCTGAGAACCTTTTTGATTTAAGCACACAGAGAAAGAGGAACTTGATACTTCTCTTTGGAAGTTTTAAACAAGGAGAGAAGATGGGCTTAGATCCAAAGCCAATAAAATGGACATGTTCTTCCCTACTGACTTTGGAGAGCTTTGCTGAAGCCTCACAGCGTTGGTCCCAACTCATGCTGCCTTTGTGTGATGCTGGCGCTACAGAAAAAAAACTTAGACACAAGACCCGTTATGGAAAACTGACATTTACAGATGCAAAATAAATCAGTAAGCAAAAGAAAGAAAATACACAGGAAAAAAATAGCTGAAATCAAGATTGCTATACAAATATTTATGCCTTTCTTTTACAAGAAAAGATGAAGAAAATGTCCTACCTGGCTGTTCTGTATCTTCTTTTCTACCTGAAGCTGTTCGTTTTGACAAGCAGAGGGATTGTTTTCAGCACTGTATAAAAAGCTGCAGCTTCTTCTAAAATCCCCAGGTGGTTTCTTTGCAGAACACACCAGAGTTCTCCCCAGCTTGGCTGTGAAGCTCACTAGGGAACACAATGCTTTCCAGGATCTAGAGGTAAAAACATGCAGGGACACACTGAACACGATTCAGAAGTTACAGGATGCCTCGATGTGCTTCGTGTACTTGATAAGGACTGCAAGAGAAAAGGCAAAGTTCCTGAAGCTGTGGTTGGATCCTGGCACTGTGTAGCACTGAGTAAATAAAAAGCAACTGATCGTTGGACTCAGGTATGACATCAGGTAGTACAAAGGTGTATATATCATAGGCAGGACTCTGTATCTCATCTAAGAGAAATGCAGCCTTAAAACCCTGCTGGTGCACCATACTGTAGCTAAAGAAGCAGTGAGAGATGCAAAGTAGACATTGTGCTCAACTTTTGATAGTCGACAAATTAATTTTCTTAGGCAGGATTTGGAGGATTTCAAACACAAAACATACTTTTCTTCAAAGGTCAGACATTTCATTAACTCCCTTACATTTCACTACCTACTTTATAAGGATTTATAAAACGCATATGAGTTCTGTGGGATAATCAATTATTTGAGGTGGTTTTGACATCAAATACAGAAGGATCCTGATTCAGGATTCTGCATCCCATGGTTGTGTGAATAAACCTTGCAGGTTCAGCTCTTGACAGTAAATTATTGTAATCAATGCATTCTTCAGGCTAAAAAGATAATTCTGAAACAGAGAAGAGATAGAGCTAATCTAGAAAAAAAAATCATTTAAGTACAGCTGTGATGGGGTGTGATATGAAAACTTCAGATTAAATATTTCATCTAAATAATGGCATTTATCAGGCCACACCCACAATGCAGATTTTCCTACAACTTGATAATGCAAACTTCCAGTGCTAATTCATGAACTTTTATTTGTTCCTGTAGGACTTTTTGCCATCTTCTTTTGGATTTAATGATGCCTGAAAATTTAAGAATTAGTGTCAAGTTTAAATAAAAAAGGATATTTTTCAAAGAAACCTAAGGAACCTGAAGGTGCACAAGTCAAAGGGTTATAATGAGATGCACCCACAGGTCCTGAGGGAACCAATGGATGAAGTTGCCAGGCCACAATCCATTGACTCTGAGAAGTCATGGCAGTCAGGTGAAGTTCCCTTTGACTGGGAAAAGTTGAAACAGAACTCCAGTTTTTAAAAAAGAAGGAAAACCTGGGGAACTTCAGGTTTATCAGTCTCACCTCTGTGCCTGGCAAGATGATAGAGCAGATCCTCCAAGAAACTCTACTGAGGCGCATGGAAAAAAAAGTGGTGATTGATGACAGTCAACATGGCTTTACTAATGGCAAATCATGCCTGGAAAGTTGTGCTTGGTAAATTTGGTGGTTTTCCATNTCATGGCAGTCAGGTGAAGTTCCCTTTGACTGGGAAAAGTTGAAACAGAACTCCAGTTTTTAAAAAAGAAGGAAAACCTGGGGAACTTCAGGTTTATCAGTCTCACCTCTGTGCCTGGCAAGATGATAGAGCAGATCCTCCAAGAAACTCTACTGAGGCGCATGGAAAAAAAAGTGGTGATTGATGACAGTCAACATGGCTTTACTAATGGCAAATCATGCCTGGAAAGTTGTGCTTGGTAAATTTGGTGGTTTTCCATGATGGGGCTACAGCACTGGTGAATAAGGGAAGAGTAACTGACATCATCTACTGGACATGTGCAAAGCATTCCATGCCGTCCTGCATGACATTCTTGTCTCTAATCTGGAGGGACATGGATGTGATAAAGGGAGCACTTGGAAGATAACGAAGTGTCTGGAGGGTTGCACTCAAAGGGTGATGGTCAACAGCTCAATGTCAAGGTGGAGAACAGTGATGGGTGGTGCTCTGCAGAGGTCAGTATCGGGACTGGTATTGTTTAACATCTTTGTCAGAGACAGGGGCAGTGGGACTGAAGGCACCCCAGGCAAGTTTGCCAACTACATCAAGCTGTGTGGCAAGGTCATATGCTGGGGGATATGCTGGAGGGAAGGGGTGCCATCCAGAGGGACCTGGAAAGTCTTGAGAGTTGGGCCTTCTAGCAGCATTCCAGTACTTAAGAGGCCTACTGGAAATCTGGGGAGGGGCTCTTTATCAAGAAGTGCAGGGATAGGATGATGGGTAATGGTTTTAAGCTGAAAGAAGGGAGATTCAGATTAGGTGTTAGGAAGGTTTTTTTCTACTTTGAGGGTGAGGAGGCACTGGCATAGGTTGCCAAGAGAAGACATCAATACTCCATCCCTGGAGGCATTCAAGGCCAGGTTAGATGGGGCTTTGAGCAACTTGATGCAGTAGAAGGTGTCCCTACCAATGACACCAGGAGGGAACTAGATGACCTTTAAGGCCTTTTCCAACCCAAACCAGTCCATTATTCTGTGATTCCATGAAGCAAAATTATTTTCTTTACATTCCTTACAATATGATGAATTATTGCAGTGGAAGGTTTTTTAAAAGTTAATTCACATCTCCTTAGCCATCTTGTTTGTTAAGATTTTTTTTGTTCTGTTTTTCCTTAGCTAATGAAAACAGGCTCACTAGTACCACTGCTCTCTACATCTTTTGTCTTTTGGTGAAGAGAGCAGGTTTTCAAATATGGCAGTAAAATCCACCATGTTATTTAAAGTTCTGCCACTAGATAATGGGCCATGGCTATGATTAATAGATCTGTGTGGGCACATAAAGAAGGAATGACAGTAGAAAGAAAAATACTGAAATGAGACTGAAATCCCTCCTCACATCTGTGTCAGATTCTGAGTCAGTTAATGCTGTTATACTACTTCTTTTCTTATTCACAAAAGGGAATAATATTTCTTCATTTCCTCAAGAGACCCAGTAGGAGTCATCAGGGACTATGAGGTGTTTCAAAACACACCGGTGAAATCTCAGTATGTGAGAATCATTAAGTCTCTCTCACTTAAAAAAGGCACAAGTTATCCCAACCTCCTAGTGAAAATGGCTGGATTATTTTAAAATGCAAATACTCACCTTTCTGTGGGGTAAAAATGAACAAGCTTTTTGTGCTCATTTGCCAGTTCTTGTATTCGTTCACGATGCTAGTGTTAGAAGAAAACAGGAAAAAGGTGCAACATAGTACAGATTTCTATTTAATATCAATAGTAATATGATATTCTGTCCTGCTAGCATTTTGCCTTCAAGCACTTGTAGTGCTATGAGTCAGTGAACTGGTAAAAATACTTTTACACAGCATTCGAGGTTTGTCTTGGAAGATACACAAAATTACAATTCTTTCCTGTCTTTGTTGTGTTGTTCGCTAATGTAAAAATACCTTCAAATTAACAATGACTAACAACTTGGAACTAAGCTTGAGACCAAAGCTTTCATGGCATGAGAACTCCCTTTGTTTGGAGATAAAAAGCTACTCCTAAGGAACGATCCAATATTTAAGGGGAAAAGAAAAACATGCTGCTGCCTAATGGAGAGTAATTTTGCAAGAACTACTTACAACTTACACTTAGAGTTCAAAGCAATAAAAGGAACCTTGTATTTGGTGCGTACTACAGGCCACCCAAACAAGGGGAACCTATTGATGAAGAAGCCTTCTTACTCCAGCTACAGGAAGCATTGTGCTCATAGGTTCCTGTCCTGCTGGGGGACTTCAACCACCCTGACATCTGCTGGAAAGGTATCATGGCGAGCTGAAAGCCATCCAGGAGACTCCTGGAGTGCACTGAGGATAGCTTCTTAGGACAGGTACCAGGCAGCCCTACCAGAGGGTAAGTGTTACCGGACCAGATGGTCACCATTACGAGTGAGTTAATCAGTGATGTCAAGATTGGAGGCAGCCTGGACTGCAGTTATCACACACTGGTCGTGCTCGCAGTTCTGAGGGATATGGGTCAGGGNCTCCTAAGGAACGATCCAATATTTAAGGGGAAAAGAAAAACATGCTGCTGCCTAATGGAGAGTAATTTTGCAAGAACTACTTACAACTTACACTTAGAGTTCAAAGCAATAAAAGGAACCTTGTATTTGGTGCGTACTACAGGCCACCCAAACAAGGGGAACCTATTGATGAAGAAGCCTTCTTACTCCAGCTACAGGAAGCATTGTGCTCATAGGTTCCTGTCCTGCTGGGGGACTTCAACCACCCTGACATCTGCTGGAAAGGTATCATGGCGAGCTGAAAGCCATCCAGGAGACTCCTGGAGTGCACTGAGGATAGCTTCTTAGGACAGGTACCAGGCAGCCCTACCAGAGGGTAAGTGTTACCGGACCAGATGGTCACCATTACGAGTGAGTTAATCAGTGATGTCAAGATTGGAGGCAGCCTGGACTGCAGTTATCACACACTGGTCGTGCTCGCAGTTCTGAGGGATATGGGTCAGGGGAAGAGTAAAGTCAAGACCCTGAATTTTAGGAAAGCAAAATCCCAGCTCTTCAAGAAGTTAGTCAGAAGGACTCCCCTGGGAAACTGCCCTCAAGTACAAGGGAGCTGAACACAACTAGCAGACCTTTAGGGATGCTTCTCATAGAGTACAAGAACTCTGGATCCCAAGGTGTAAGAAATCAGGAAAGGACGGTAAAAGGCCAGCATGGCTGAGTGTAGACCTGCTTGTGAAACTAAAGGGCAAGAAGGAGATACACAGGCAGTGGAGGCAAGGACAGGTATTCTGGGAAGAGTTAAGGGATGCTTCCTGGCTGTAGAGGGAAAAGATCAGGAAGACCAAGGTACGCTTGGGGCTAAACTTAGCAAGGGACACTAAGAATAATAAGAAAGGCTTCAAAAAGTATGTCATCCAGAAAAGGAAGGTGAAAGAAAACATACCTCCTTCACACTGAGCTGAATTTGACTGGCAAACCAGTAAGAGCAGATGAGAAGAAACCTGAGTTACTAAACGCTTTTTTTGTCTGTCTTTCTCTCTTCCCACACCTCTCAAGTGGAAGCACCTCAAGGCATGAACTAAGGGAGCAAAGTACCTCCCATTGTGAGTGAAAATCACGTTCATGACCACCTGAGGAACCTCAACCAATGTAAGCGTATGGGACCTGATGAGATGCATCCCAGAGTCCTGACAGAATTAGTTGTTGTGGTTGCCAAGAATTTGCCATGATATTTGAAAAGTCATGACAGTCAGGTAAGTCGCAAGAGACTGGAAAATGGGTAACTTTACCCCCACTTCTAAAAAGGGTAGAAAGAAGGGTCCTGGGAACTACTGTCCTGTCTGCCTCCTCCCTGTGCCTGGGAAGATCATGGAACAGATCCTCCTACATGGTATGCTAAGGCACATGAAGGACAATGAGGTGATTGAAAATAGCCAGCATGGCTTCACCAAGGCTAAGTCCTGCCTGACCAACCTAGTGGCCTTTGGATACTGGAGTGACTACATCAGCAGACAAGGGAAGACCCGCAGATGTCATTTATCTGACCTTCTGTAAGGCCTTTGAAACAATACTCCACAACACCCTTCTCTCTAAATTGGAAAGACATGGATTTGGTGTATGGACTGTTTGATGGATGAGGAATTGGTTGGAGAATTGTATCCAAAGGGTAATGGTCAACAGCTTGATGTCACTATGAAGACAAGTGGCAAGAGGTGAGTCCTCTTCTATGCTAAAGAGCACTTGGGGATGCTAGTGGATCAAAAGCTGGACATGAGCTGGCAATGTACACTTGTAGCCCAGAAAGTCAGCTGTATCCTGGACTACATCAAAAGAGTCATGGCCAGCAGGTCAAGGGAGGTGAATCTACATGTCTACTCCACTTTGTCAAGCCCCCACTGCATCCAGCTCTGGAGTCCTCTGAACAGGACACACATGGACTGGCTCAAGTGGGTCCAGAGAGGTCCACAAAAATTATCAGAGAGTGGAACACCTCTCATAGGAGTAAAGGCTGAGTTTGAGTTGTTCAGCCTGGAGAAGAGAAGGTGGGAGAAACCTTATTGAGGCCTTTTAAAGTGGGCTCATAAGAAAGATGTGGACAGGTATTTTACCAGGGCCTGTTGCAATATGACAAGTGGTAATGGTTTTAAACTAAATCAAGGTAGATTAAGACTAGACATAAGGAAGAAATGTTTTACAATGAAGGAAGAGGTTGAGACTGTAGATGATCCATCCATGGAAGCATTCAGGGTCAGGTTGGATGGGTCTGAGCAAACTGATCCAGTTGAAGTTGTCAGTGTTGGACCAGATGACCTTTAAGCATCCCTTCCAACCCAGACCACACTATGATTCTATGATTTACTCTTCCTTTAACTTCCCTCAGCTCTTTCCCAGAATTTTTTTTCCAGAGGAGCTCTTTCAAAAGGTGTTTCCTCTTACAAAATGCAACATACTGGGGAGGAGTGTTAACAGCGCCTCCCATCTTCTACATGTCTCCAGCTTCTAGACTATACGTGGACCAATAACCAATTTTCCTTGTCCTCTGAATCTGTTTGTACAGAGCTACTGAGCATGTTTATTCATCCCCAGCTTCTGCTTTAGAAATATCCTGCTATATCGTGAGTTCCACCCATAGCTGTAACATGCTGGGAAAGAGGCATGGCAATGGTCAGATCTCTCATGTTTTCTCATAGAGATTCATCCTGCCAGTGGTAAGCATACAAAGCATCCTGGAACAAGAACTTTTAGTGTGACACTGAAAAATGAAGCAAAATATGTATGGTTTAGCTCTTCTGCAGATCCAGGCAGAAAGACAAAACCATTTTCATTGAAGATTGGTCCTAAAGCAGAGATGCATCCATCAGCAACATGATTTCACTCATGTTCAACAATGACCAGCCCTACTTCTTTTTCTAGGACCTGCTATGGAGGCCACAGAGACCATACAGGTTATCAGCCATGCATAACTGGATGTCTAAGAACATATACTGGTTGAGTCTGAAGAGTAATAGGCACTTTGACTTAAGGACAGCTCAACTCAGAACCATTTGGTACAAATTTTCCTGCAAAAAGAGTGGTTATGCCACAAACCATCACTGAAGTTTCATGAGACATGGACTTCAGCAGAATATGTGCTTCCAGAAGATCCTGTTTGCCCTGTCCTCAGACTGAGAGCTCCTTTAAAAAAAAAAAAAAAGTGTATCTGTTTGAATTTATTGCATCAGTTCCCTTATCTGACTCTCTGGCATAAAACCACATCATGGCAATATAGTGACAACAATCTAGTGAGGGGCTGGTTGAGTCCACTTGAAGTCATTTTCACACAAGCCAGAGCGACAGGCTTTTGGTTCATATTCTTTCCCCTCCCAGCTTTTGCACTCCATTTTGCCTTTTTTTTTTCTAATAATTTTTTCAGCAACTGAGTTCAAAACAGGCTCTCATGAAGACTTGGGTTGCCATAGTCAATGGGACAATGCCCCGTGATACTAGGGTCTCGCAGTGACTAACTTCTTGATTCAGTTTTATGGCTGAAACAAGTGTCTCATGGAAGCATGCCCTCATACATAGCAGTAATAACAGCAAACAAAGTCTCCCAGTGATACCTATGTATGGACCAGAGAGTGGATGTTTCTGAAATGAGAGAAGATGAGAACACCCACTCAGCTGAATATTCAGCTTGACCATTTATGGAGAACCCTATTTTATGAAGTGTATTTGCAACAAGACAGCTTTAACTTGCCTTCAAAGACATGATCCAGCTCTCTGGAGGGAACTCCCATGTATATTCACAACAGCTACTCAAACTCACTTGCAGAATTTAGAAGTCTCCTACTGAGATATGTGCCAGCAGATGCTCCCTGACATTTAATGATAAACACCCTATAATGAGAATATAAACAGTGTTTCACTCCAAAACAAATGAAGGAATAGCACGAGACCCCATGGAGGGACAACTCTGTATAACTGGGGTTGTTGTTCCTCATTAGGATTCACACAGCCTTCCCTAGCGTTGTCAGTTCTGGTGTGTTTTCTAAAGCATGTCAGACCTTTGTTGCACAGACTCCCTACTGCTTGCACCAAGACGAAAAATAAAAAAATAAGATGTGTAAGTGAAGAAGGGGTGTCACATTCTGAGTCTAAAATCAGCACATGGTCATGTAATCTTTACATCCCACTACTGCCATAAGAGCTTCTGACCAAAGTTTACGTTTTAACATTCGCAATAGTGTAGCTGTCTCTTTCCAACTAAATTTCAGGAAGATTCATGCACCTACTTCCCTTTGGCTGCTGTGGAAGCTCTCAGTTTCCCAGCAGATTGTTAGCGTACTAGTGATGTAACCTTCAAAATGACAGTTTATGAGGCTTCTGGGGAAATAGAGAAGTTCAGTGGTGGCTGAATTACCAAAGAGAACCCTTACAGCTCTTTGAACTATCTTATTAGCAATCACATGCAGAAAAAAAAATACAAGAAAAAAACATTAAAAGGCAGGAGAGACTTCTTTATAATATACCAGCTAAAGAACAGTAACAGAATAAAATCCAGCTCCAATGGAAGTGAAATTCACCCTCAGGTAGGCGTGAATGTTGTATTCAGAGTTCATATTGTTACAAGTATTTCAAGGCTTGTGCAAGTTTTCTGCTCAGGTTCAGCTCAAGCTTTCTATGACTGAAGATAATATTATTAACATGATCCATAGTTAACATCATTAATGTTGCAGGACTTTGAACTTACTACAGGACCATAAACTAGAATTTGACCCCACACACCTAATCGTGCAAACAAGTAAAAGGTCACAAAACGTATTCTACACACAAGCTCCTACAACTAGAAATGTTTAAAATATTGTTGCAAATTATCAGTGAGCTCTGTCTAACATTGTTCTTCCTGAATTAGTCAATGAGCTCTAAAATGTTAGTAAATATTTTTACTGAACATGTCATAGTAATTACAATCAGGTGCATTAAGAGCAACATAGTACATTGAGTGAGTTTGAATCCTCCACAAAAGCAGGCTCAGACACACCAATACTCATTCTAGCAAAGGAGAAATTTTGGGAAAGAACTTCCAGAAACATGATGATTGGTATGTTTTTAATAAAGGATAAACATTAAAATACTCACACAGCACAACAGGGGAAGCAGAGTAAGTGGGACATAGTTTCCCTTTGTTGAATAAGATATCATGAGCCATTTTATGGCCCATTGCAAGTCAGAAATGGAGTCACAATACTATGTGTGAGCTAAGGACTTGCCTGGGTATTTTAATTTTCCATGCCAGGTGGATGTCTCCAACCTGAAGTATTAGGCAGCCTGTACTGAGGGCCCTTAGCAAAACTGATCTGCAGCATCCATCAGACAAAAGTACATCCCACTGATCAAATTCCTATCTGAGATTCCATTTTGTAGCTTTAGATTATTCAATTTCCATCCTCAGAAGCTGCTCCCCCAAAGGAACCCCCTTCTTACAGCACAAGTCTTTCTGTGGTCAGTTTACAAAAGAACTACCAATTGTCTCCTTGCTTTGCAAGAAAGCAGCAGCATGGGCTTAATCATAGAATCATAGAACAACCAGGTTGGAAGAGACCCACCGGGTCATCGAGTCCAACCATTCCTATCAAACACTAAACCATGCCCCTCAGCATCTCGTCCAGCCGTGCCTTAAATACCTCCAGGGAAGGTGAACCAACCACATCCCTGGGCAGCCTGTTCCAGTGCCCAATGACCCTTTTTGTGAATTTTTTTTTCTAGCCTAAATCTCCCCTGGCAGAGCTTGAGGCCTTTCCTTCTTGTCCTGTCCCCTCTCACTTGGGAGAAGATCCACATTTTTAAATTCACATTTTTTTTCTCCAGGATCAATGGGATGTTACCCAGATTTGCAATACTGTAAATCTTACCTAGATTTTGTCTGTTCATTTTTTTATGTGCCCCAAGAGATGCTTGAAGCTTCTGAGACTCTAGAATAGTTTCAAGGAGGGATAATTAGGCAGGTATTATATTTTTCTAGCATTTTTCAAAATTTCCTGTGTTCTTCTGAGCACATGAATAGTTACTCTACTCCAGGAACAGTTTAAGTTAAGGCAACATCACAGACATATCCTAAATGTTGTTTTCCCCAGCAATAATATGTAGGCTTTTGAAAAGAGACATCCAACAAATAAGAACAGAACAAATAATTTCAACAACACCCTCAAGTACAGTTTAAATTAACGGGAGAATAAGTTAAACAGGGATGATATCTTGTTGGCATCATTTTGCCTTTTCTTGGCATGTGTTTGGAGTGCCTGAGTACATTTCTTGCACGCTGGGGACATCAGATGTTGAGAGATGCAAATTCAAAACTGCTGTAAAGATGCCTGTGATATCCCCAGCTAATGTAGTAAACTTTTGGTTTAGCTTTGCAAAATCATCAAACTTCCTGCTATTTCCCATCTCCTCTCAAGAAAAGATAAAGGCTCAGTATAATAGGTGCCCTACTTACCTATGGCTTTGATCACTCATTACTCTGTTTACAAGTGTTGGAAGTAATTTTTTAAGGAGCTCCAGCATACTTGAATTTACAACCCAGTGAGCCTCTGTGCTTTCCAAGGGGACTGGCTTCAGCACTGCACCTGTGGGACTTCAAAGGAGAGAGGAAAGTTGTTTTCTATTTATTGCTCCAGTTTCCCTTTCCACTGACAGCTGTCAGCCCTAGATGATGTGATGTTTCTTGAGAAAGGCTCCACAATGAACTTCTACAAACCATATCCAGGCAGAAATACACTCATGGGAGTCATTGTTTTTTCTTGCAGGGCACAGAGTGTGAAATACAAACTGTCAGGTATATTGGCTTCTGCTGCAGGCACTTGCACATGCACACATGCACTTCACTTTTTCTGAAACAGCTACCTAAACAACTAGGCAAGCCCATGACATAGTCAGTGCTCTCCTGAATCCCTGTGGACAGGGTGGTTAAACCTTGGCAAGACATGGAAGTGTTTTGAAGGTTTAGATTTCCAATCCCTAATTTAATTACAATGGCCACTTCATGAATGTTATGCCTCAACTGATCACCTGGAACCATTTCCAAGTCTCCAAGCATAACTAATATCTGTACACCAGTTTTTACATTGCTGGGCCCTGTCCTTGTATGTAATCTCTCACTGCTGAGCGTCATGGGGTGCTCTCTGCTGGGAAGAAATTGTGTAAATGTTGTTTCTCCTTAGGGACAACCCAGACAGCTTTGGAGCACATTTCAGCAGTAGGAGGAAGATGGGGTCTTCCATGCCCACCACTGTTCAGCAAAGAGGGATGTCTGGGACTCTGCTATGCTGACAGAGCTGGAGGGGTGGCTGATTTAACATCAGGCAGTCAACTCATGCTGTAGTTGCACAGCCCATGCCACCATTGCAAACGTTCATGAAGAGGTAGAAAACTTTGCTTGCTCAATAGTGTGAAAAGCAACCAAAGTCTGAGTCATTCCTCAAACTAAATGCCATTTTACCTGTGACCTTGTATATGTAGTAAGGCTCCACCATCCCATTTAAAATGTTTTTCCCAGACAATTGTGATTTTTCATTATTTTTATCATGTCTCACAATCCTGTTTTCCAAGTTCTTTATAACAGACTCATTGTGCTGTATTGGAGCAACGTCTTTGCCAGACCTAGCTCCAAAGGAAAACCAATACAATTAATTTGGCAGGGAGAACTCTCTGGTTGTCTACAGCAGCACTGGGACAGCAAAACCACAACACCCACACCATCTGTCATCCCTCTGTTTCTGCACAGCACTGAATTGTGCTTTATTACTCTAAATAAGGTAGGATACTCACAGAAATAGGACATTACGTGAGTGGTGAAGGATGTGTTACTCCTAGCCACTGGAGTGCCACATGCAGACCAGTATTCAGGCACGCTGGTGTAACATGTATGCGGGAAATCTGCTTGAGCTGCTATGCTCTAGAGAAAAGGAGATTTGTTTTCACAGCATTTGACAAGAAAATTATTTTGTACTCACCAAATACCCTTTGTCAGTATTTCACAGTGTATACAGTTCTGCAAAATGGTCCATTAAATAGCTGCAAAATGCCCACTCCACACAAATGACAAATGTGAGGGGGCTACAGAGCCATAGAGGCCTCTGTCTGTCTGGGAAATCTAACCAAAAGAAACACAACTCCTCCAGCGCTGTTTCTGCTGCAGAGATAAACTACATTATTTTCATGATTCTGATTGCATTTTCTTTATTAGTTGCACTATTTCTCACACAGAAAGAAATCCCTGAAGATTCAGAAGGCTTGTTTAAATGGGGGTGGAGGGAAGGAATTCTGTTTGGGATTCATATTCTACAGAGGTTTACAGTCAGATAAGGTGGTTGTAGTGAAGGGAGTGTTGGTCTCTTCTCCCAAGTAACAAGTGATAGGACAAGAGGAAATGGCCTCAAGTTGCACCGGGGAGGTTTTGATTGGATATTACAAAAGAAATAATTTCCTGAAAGAATGGTGAAGCATTGGAACAGGCTGCCCAGGGAATTGGTGGAGTCACCACCCCTGGAGATGTTCTATAACCATGTAGATATGGCACTCTGGGGCATGGTTTAGCAGGCACAGTGGTGTGGGGCTGATCATCAAACCTGATGACCTTAGAGGTCTTTTCCAACTTTAATGATTTCATGATTCTATGATTCTAATCTGCGGAACCAGCTGGCTGTAGAAGAGAAGTTGGTAAGAACCCAAACCATTGATTGACAGAAGTATCTTGCTCCTCAGGGGGATGACCTGCTGTTTACCACAAGCAAGTAACCAGACTGATAGAGAAGCCTCTAGCAGGCAAGGCTCTTTCATTGAGGAAGCTTTACTTCGGACAGAGATATCAGTGGAGCTTGGGAAGCTAGCTGAAGTTGTGAAGAAGAGCAGGGTCAAAACACTCTGCAGAAGAACATTTCTGCTTGATTCCAAATTTATTAACCACTATGACTTTGATCAAGTCATACCAACAGGGCATTTAAGAAAAGGAAAGCATCTTGCCACCAGTAATCCCTGGAGGAGCGGCTAGATAAGTCTTCATGGGAGAGGTGGAAAAAGGAAACATATTTAGCTTATTTAGCTTTAGATTATTTCTAATCAGCTGTTCAGTGGGATGGAGAGGGTGCTTATACTGCCTGATCCTTCCAGGAGACTTCTGAAGTACTGAAGCATATGTCCTGGTTTTTTATCTGGCATTTCTTCCTTCTTTGTTCTGGACCTAAAGCTAACCAAGCCCAGGTAGGTTCCTTTTGACAACTAATGCTCTTCTGGTAAAAAGGCAACTCCAGTCAAACTCTTCTCTTGCTCTGAAAACCTTACCTCCTGTTACAAGTGTGTAGTGAAGTGAGAACCAGTGGCTGAAAGCCTCAAACTAAGCAAATGTGTGTGAGGAAGATAAATACTTCCAAGTCATTTACCAGTAAAGAAAAACACCAACAGCTGATCTTCTCTTCTAAGTATTTTAGTAGCAAGATGAAGAATATCTTTCTGGGAGAGTCGGCAGACACATCCAGATCTACTGAGCTCAATGCATAGCTAACTGGGTGACACATGGTGACCTGGGCAATGCAGTGGATTAGTTGAAATCATCTGCTATTGCTTTCCTGGCTCTGATTCTAAGGACGTTACACATACTGCAGTCTTTGTAGCTTTGGTGGAGTACAGGAAAGGCAGTCACAGTCTGGAGGGAATAAGGCAGATGGCATGCTGGTAAATGATGTGAGAACTGGTGGGCTCTTCTGTCACAGACGACGATGGCTTATAAATGCTTGAGAGGATTGCCTATAGAAATCATGCTGGCAAAGCTTTCTGCCAAGTCACACTTTTCTGTCCATCTTTTAAAACCACATCTCATGACTCAGATGAAACCCACAGTGTGGACAAAATTCGCTACAACATTAGCACTTAGTTGATGCTCATTAAATTGAGAATCGTTCGCTGCAGAACAGATGGGAACTATTACTGCGGGTGAGTAGCTGCTGAGTAGTGGCTTGGGGATGGCACCAGGTAGACACTGAACAGTATAAATATCAAGGAGTGAAACGTATTTCTTGATCTCCCATCTTATCATCCCACATCGTGCAAAGAAAATTACATGTGGGATATCCTCAACCTGTATTCCTTTCTCACCCCTGTCTTCTATATCCCTTTGAGTTAAACCTCACGCACATTAGCTGACAGTTTTCCACATTCAGCAGAATGCCTGCTTGCTGCAGTTTTCCCAGGTGGCAGAAGTGAATCCCACAGATTTCCTCATTGGCAGAAACAAAAGTTTGAACATAAGCAAAGGCACAACTCACCTTGACTGTCTGGACAAAAAACATTAAGTTATGAAATACAAGAATAAGTCAATAAATGACATGGCAAGGACAGAGAAAAAAATATTTCCCATTCAAAATATATCAGCTTCCATTTTACCACTACTACTTTTAATAGAAAAAGGTATTTGCTGATATCACTATGCCTATGAAGTTTGGAGGTTGTAAATTGCTTGCAGAGGCATCTTTTTATTGTGAAATATCTCAAAACAGACTGAGCAGGAGGAGGGTGAGCACTGAGCACCAGCCATCATGCAAATTACCAGGCAATTACTGGGAAGTATGGCTTGTTTCTGCTGGCTTGTGTCCCTGGAAATCCTTGCTTCTGCTGGCACAGAAATGTAGGAAATGAGTTTAACGTGTAAGCTTGCGAGTCAACCAGTATAGGAGGCCTGGTTTATCACCCTGGGGTTGTCTCCCTTATGTTTCTGCTTTTTCAAGAGTGCTCCCAAAGAAAAAAATATCACTGCTCATCTGTGAAGCAAACTTCCTCTGGCAGAGATTTTTTTCTATTCCCTTATCATCTCATCACTTTCTGAGAATGGATTTAATAGCATGCTGCACTTACTGGGTGACTGAGGCTTTTGCACCTCCCTTATTCAGGGAGTGATGGCAGGACCTTAGTTAATCTGCACTCCAGCTGGAACAACCAGATGTTTTCCAGTTGTTTTTCTCTTATTCCAATGTCTAGACTTGACTACAAGCTCCCCTTGCAGAAAAACGTGAAGGGATTGCTCATGTAGTGCTACAAGATTAAAAACAGGTTAGTCTGGAGAAATTGGCTATAATAGCTTCACATCCAGCACTGACCATGATCTCCAACTTCTGCTGATGGCCATTGTGCTGCTTCCAATGAAGAGAACAGGGGCAAAGAAGAAGATACCTCAAAGACTTCACACGTGCAGCATGTGGAGGTTCGGGCTGTCTGTGAGGGAGTGGGTGGTTTTGTTGAAAAATATTTCAAAATTGAAGAAGAAACTTCCCTGAAACACAGAGAGTATTTGTGTCTTAAATCTCTACCTCTCCCCTGACACATACACAAGGGAATAAGCTATTGCTACTGCCAAGCTTTGAGAGAAAACTTTGGTTGCTATTGTGTGGGTTTATTGCATCTGTGATGGTCACCCTCAGAAATTTCCTCCTTTGGTGAAAGACATGACCTGACCTAGGCTTGATTCCAGGCACACAAAAATAATTCCAAATAAGGATCCACAGCCTGACAAGCTGCTGTACTCAATACAAGGATAAACTGACCGTGTTTAGAAGCAACTTAAATTAAAAGAGACTTTTGACTTCATCACTTCTCACAGTTGCTAAAGTGATACACCCCTCTGCATCTCTAGCTGTGATTAGGAAAGAGGTTAAATCAACATGAATTGGGTTTTTTCTGCTTCTGAAGATGCAGACAAGCAAGGCTTATGTTTTTCAGTTTACCAGTCACCAGTGTATAAAAAATGGGAGTCTAGGGAAAGAGCATTTCAAGGGGGAGGGGAGGCTGGATGCAGAGAAAGATGGTCAGCAGGCACTGTGACTGTCCGGGTTTTTTTCGCAATTTCACATAACTCAAACATACTTCCCAATAGGTTGGTTCATAGTGTTGATATTCTCAGGTTATCTGAATTACAGTGGGTAGACAGAAATCCTTTTGGCTGACAGTTGTCATTACAGGAAACTAGCATCTCAGTAAGTGGTGAATAGTTGCTATTAATAATGGCACTACCAGATGTGAACATTGACAGGTTTTGTCACCACATAGTCACAAAGATGATAAAAGGAGGTGGTGTTCTGGGTTTGCTTCCAATAAGCAGAGAAAATAATAAAAAGAGCAACTCATAAAAGCACTATTCAGTGAATAGTTATTGCAGTTTTTTTAATGCAAGGATACATAAAGGATCTTTTAATTTCTAAGGCAGTAACAAAAAAGCCCAGCTTCTGAGACAACAACAAAAATCCCACATGCACTGAAAAGTCAAGAAAAATAAATAAGAACTGGATAAATTAATTCTGAATTAATCTTGCCAAGGGAACAGAGGTAATATAAATGTTCTTTGAGGCACATAGATAGAGACCACAGAGAGCTATGTAATTTCTGGTGGCAGAACTTGAAGCTAGTGCTTTGGTCTCCAAGTGAAAACACTGCTGGGCTAGAAACTGACACAGTTTATGAGGTGCGCTGCCCACCAGCTGTCATCCTGAGTGCTGGGGGGTGATACCTGTATTTCTGATAAAAGCTTTAGTCTCCTAGTATTCCTAATCTTATCTGATATTCCATGAGCTTTCAATATGCTTACATTATTTATCACAGAGGGTTACATTGCAACTGAAATAACTACTGCTACGCTTCCAGGCTTCTGCTTGTCATCTGCAGGCTTCAGGAAAATATTGCTCTTCTTTCCCAGTCCACAACTGCTCCAATTTTCAGTGCATTTCTCAATGCACAAAAGGTGCTACAATATCAGCTCAGGCATCTCTCAATCTTTTGCTCAGTGTTAAGCAAGACTGTGAGTTTGGAGGTCTCCAGGTCAGCCTGATAGATATCACAGGGTCTGGCACTAAAGAGACAGTTCACCGGCTTCTTCCTCAGGCTATATTTGACTTGGACAAGTTTAGGAGTGAGGAATTTACAAATATCATTGCAGAGCTGCAGTTCTGGTTTGCACTTTCCTCAGAAGAACTTGGCCTCAGAGGCACTGCCCAAAGGAAGAAAAACAGCCTGAAACAGAAAATGCCTCACTACAGTCACTGTTAGTTCAGATGGCTCAAACCCCTTAATCCCACAGAAAGGGTCACGTCCAAGCTACACTCCTGATAACACTGAAAAGTGTAACTGGAAGCTTGGCAGTAAAGGTCTGTTCACCTGTGCAAGTGAAAGTGTTATTCTCCGTGTGAACGGAGAATAACATACAGAATATATCACATATCCAAGTGGTTTCCAACTTGTTCAGCTAACTGGAACAGCATAGAAGAGCAAGGGCTTAGAAGCAGACTTTAGGGAAAGAAAATAAAAGGAGGAATGGAAAGTGAAGCAAAAGGTAATATGGGTTTGACAAAGCTAGAATGTGCAGGAGGACCAACTAAATGGCTCTACTAAATGACTTCCCAAATCTAACCTGTCAAAGGCCTATATTTCTGTAAGCTGGCTCCATTTTTTTCAAGGTAAGTTGGGAGAAGTAGCTGCTTGCAGAGCTAAATGCATGTAGTAAGAGGCATTCAGTGTCATTCAGAAATCAACTGAATCATATGACAGGTTGCAGCTGTGCAAACCTAATTCTAGGGACACATCTGATGGCTCAAATCTAGGTAGACCCAAAAAAGCATTGCACACAATGTCAGATGGGTGCTCAGTGGAGAAGAATCATAAAATCACAGAATCACTTGGCTGGAAAAGTCCTTTGAGATCAGTGAAGAAATCTCTCCTAATGTCTAATATGAACATGACCTGGTGCAACTTGGGGCATGATCAGCTGGTTGTCTTGTTTGTACTGTGTGATAGCATTCAAGATGACCTGCTCTATGACTTTCCCCAGCACCATGGTCAGACTGACAGACCCATAGTTCCCAGGATCCTTCCTCCAGCCCTTCGTATAACAACTGGTAGCCTTCAGTCAAGTATAACTTCCCCATTCAGCCAGGACTGATGGTAGGTGGTAGAAAGGGGTTTGGTGAGCACCTCTGACAGCTCTCTTAATACCCTTGGGTGGATCCCATGCAGGCCCATAGACTAGTGAATGTCTAATTGGCTGAGCAGGTCTCTAACCATTTCCTCTTCAATAGTTTCTTCTACTCCCCCTCTCTGTTTTCTGGTTTGGGATGCTGAGTACCCATAGAACATGTTACCTTACCATTAAAGACTGAGGCAAAGAAGGCATTGAATACCTCGGTCTTATCCTCAGCCTTTGTCACTATTTCTCCCCTTGTGTCCACTAGAAGATGGAGATTCTCCTTGGCCCTACTTTTGTTGTTGATATATTTGTAGAAACAATTCTTATTATCTTTCACAGAAGTGGCCAATTTAAATTCTGGTTGGGCTTTAGCCTTTCTGATTTTCTCACTGCATGATCTTATTTCATCTCTGTAGTCCTGAGATGCCTGACCCTTCTTTGAAAACTCACAGACTTTCTTCTTTTTTAACTAGAGCCACCCAGATCTCTCGGCTCCACCAAGCAGGTTTTCTCCCACACTGCCTCATATTTGGGCACATGGGGATGGCTAGCTCTTGTGCTGCCCAGGTTTCCTTCTTGAAGAGCACTTGTAGGACTGTTTCCCAAGGTACTTAATCAACCAGCCTTCTGAATAGTCCAAAGTCTGTTCTGACTCCAGAAGTCCAAGGGGGCCATTCTACTACCCCCCACTTCATACCTCTCCTGGAACAGAGAATTCTATCATCTTGTGATCGCTGTGCCCCAGGTGTCCTCCAGGCATCGCATCTCCTACAAAGCCTTCTCTGTTCACAAACAACAGGACAAGAGGGGCACAGTCCCTAGTCAGTTCACTCACCAGCTGTATCAGGAAGTTGTCGTTCATGCACTCCAGGAATCTCCTAGACTGTTTCCTCTCTGCTGTATTATATTTCCAGCAGACTTTCAGTAAGTTGAAGTCTCCCACAAAGATAAGGGCTAGTGACCACGAGACTTCTCCCAGTTGCTTGTAGAATGTCCCATCACCCTCTTCTTACTGACTGGGTGGCTTATATCANAGTGCATTTCTCAATGCACAAAAGGTGCTACAATATCAGCTCAGGCATCTCTCAATCTTTTGCTCAGTGTTAAGCAAGACTGTGAGTTTGGAGGTCTCCAGGTCAGCCTGATAGATATCACAGGGTCTGGCACTAAAGAGACAGTTCACCGGCTTCTTCCTCAGGCTATATTTGACTTGGACAAGTTTAGGAGTGAGGAATTTACAAATATCATTGCAGAGCTGCAGTTCTGGTTTGCACTTTCCTCAGAAGAACTTGGCCTCAGAGGCACTGCCCAAAGGAAGAAAAACAGCCTGAAACAGAAAATGCCTCACTACAGTCACTGTTAGTTCAGATGGCTCAAACCCCTTAATCCCACAGAAAGGGTCACGTCCAAGCTACACTCCTGATAACACTGAAAAGTGTAACTGGAAGCTTGGCAGTAAAGGTCTGTTCACCTGTGCAAGTGAAAGTGTTATTCTCCGTGTGAACGGAGAATAACATACAGAATATATCACATATCCAAGTGGTTTCCAACTTGTTCAGCTAACTGGAACAGCATAGAAGAGCAAGGGCTTAGAAGCAGACTTTAGGGAAAGAAAATAAAAGGAGGAATGGAAAGTGAAGCAAAAGGTAATATGGGTTTGACAAAGCTAGAATGTGCAGGAGGACCAACTAAATGGCTCTACTAAATGACTTCCCAAATCTAACCTGTCAAAGGCCTATATTTCTGTAAGCTGGCTCCATTTTTTTCAAGGTAAGTTGGGAGAAGTAGCTGCTTGCAGAGCTAAATGCATGTAGTAAGAGGCATTCAGTGTCATTCAGAAATCAACTGAATCATATGACAGGTTGCAGCTGTGCAAACCTAATTCTAGGGACACATCTGATGGCTCAAATCTAGGTAGACCCAAAAAAGCATTGCACACAATGTCAGATGGGTGCTCAGTGGAGAAGAATCATAAAATCACAGAATCACTTGGCTGGAAAAGTCCTTTGAGATCAGTGAAGAAATCTCTCCTAATGTCTAATATGAACATGACCTGGTGCAACTTGGGGCATGATCAGCTGGTTGTCTTGTTTGTACTGTGTGATAGCATTCAAGATGACCTGCTCTATGACTTTCCCCAGCACCATGGTCAGACTGACAGACCCATAGTTCCCAGGATCCTTCCTCCAGCCCTTCGTATAACAACTGGTAGCCTTCAGTCAAGTATAACTTCCCCATTCAGCCAGGACTGATGGTAGGTGGTAGAAAGGGGTTTGGTGAGCACCTCTGACAGCTCTCTTAATACCCTTGGGTGGATCCCATGCAGGCCCATAGACTAGTGAATGTCTAATTGGCTGAGCAGGTCTCTAACCATTTCCTCTTCAATAGTTTCTTCTACTCCCCCTCTCTGTTTTCTGGTTTGGGATGCTGAGTACCCATAGAACATGTTACCTTACCATTAAAGACTGAGGCAAAGAAGGCATTGAATACCTCGGTCTTATCCTCAGCCTTTGTCACTATTTCTCCCCTTGTGTCCACTAGAAGATGGAGATTCTCCTTGGCCCTACTTTTGTTGTTGATATATTTGTAGAAACAATTCTTATTATCTTTCACAGAAGTGGCCAATTTAAATTCTGGTTGGGCTTTAGCCTTTCTGATTTTCTCACTGCATGATCTTATTTCATCTCTGTAGTCCTGAGATGCCTGACCCTTCTTTGAAAACTCACAGACTTTCTTCTTTTTTAACTAGAGCCACCCAGATCTCTCGGCTCCACCAAGCAGGTTTTCTCCCACACTGCCTCATATTTGGGCACATGGGGATGGCTAGCTCTTGTGCTGCCCAGGTTTCCTTCTTGAAGAGCACTTGTAGGACTGTTTCCCAAGGTACTTAATCAACCAGCCTTCTGAATAGTCCAAAGTCTGTTCTGACTCCAGAAGTCCAAGGGGGCCATTCTACTACCCCCCACTTCATACCTCTCCTGGAACAGAGAATTCTATCATCTTGTGATCGCTGTGCCCCAGGTGTCCTCCAGGCATCGCATCTCCTACAAAGCCTTCTCTGTTCACAAACAACAGGACAAGAGGGGCACAGTCCCTAGTCAGTTCACTCACCAGCTGTATCAGGAAGTTGTCGTTCATGCACTCCAGGAATCTCCTAGACTGTTTCCTCTCTGCTGTATTATATTTCCAGCAGACTTTCAGTAAGTTGAAGTCTCCCACAAAGATAAGGGCTAGTGACCACGAGACTTCTCCCAGTTGCTTGTAGAATGTCCCATCACCCTCTTCTTACTGACTGGGTGGCTTATATCAGCCTCCCACCACAATATCTCCCTTATTGGGTGTTCTACTCATTTTTACCTATAGACCCTCAACCCTATGATGAAGGAGACTGGGGTTAGGGAAAGGACTATGAAGTGATGTAACAGAAATGGGCTAAGAAATATGAGAAGCACATGAAGGCAGGGACTGGTAATGAGTCCTACAGTATCTTAGAATCATTAAGTTTGGAAAAGACCTCTAAGATCATTAAGTCCAACCATCAACACAATTACCATCATGCCCACTAAACCATGTACTGAAATGCTATATCTACAGGTTTTTTTAACACCTCCAGGGATGGTGACTCCACCACTTCTGTTTCCTGGGCAGCCTGTTCCAATGCTTTTTCAGTAAAGAATTTTTAACTAGAATCCAGTTTAAACCTCCCCTGATGCAACTTGAGGCTGTTTCCTCTTGTCTTTTCACTTGTTACTTGGGAGAAGAGACCAATACCCACCTCATTACAACCCCCTTTTAGGTAATTGTTCTTAAGGCTAGGGAAAAGAGATGCCAGAAGGGCTGCATGTTAGAGGAGATGAAAAAAACCCTTATGCACAGATTACTGGAAATGGAGTTTGGGTGATTATCCCACATCCCTCAAGGAGGCCTCGGACCCATATTGTACATTTCACGAAACATTGATATCACCAGTGTCACTAGTTATATTGTACATATTCATAGGCCTAAGACCAGAGAATTCTTTAGAAGGGAGAAAGTGAGAGGCAAGAGCAGAAAAGGAGGAAGATTATGTGTCTGGAAGAAATCCCACGGGCAGCCTGACCTCCACTACCACTACACTGCCTCCTCCCTCCCTGCTGCTGCTCAGAAGCAGGGAAACTGAAACCCATGCCTGCAGTGCCAGCTGCTTTCAGTCTGTCCTAGTCACTCCCCAGACCCTCCCATTCTCCTGCCCGCCTTCTTGTCTCCTCCCATCAATTTGCTAATCTCTTCCAGGAAGACTGAAAAACTGCCCTCCCAACCTCTGCCCTTGGCCCTCCATTCTCTCCCAACACACACCCCGAAACACAATGTCCTTTCCCATAAGCCCCTTCTTATCTCCATCACATGCTCACAAGGACACATCATCCCATCAAGTTCTGCTATCATACCCCACAACCCATTTTTCTGACAGTGTCATAGCCCTGAATTGACCACAGCTTTAGAAGGGATTTTCCTAAAGATCAAAAAGTATGCTAAGTCCCAAAGCCAGGCTTGGTTTCCTTCTCTCTGCTCCTAGAAAATTATCTTATCTTTTCAAACACGGGCTGGAAAAACCAAGACTGTTGACAGCTCTCTACCATCCACCCAATTTCATTCTTTCAGGTTTGCTCTGAGATCCCACGATACATCAACCTCTTGAACTTCCCCTTCTAAATTCCTACACAAGGTCTGAATGTCACCTGGGTGGTCCAGCAATGTGCCTGCTCCCTGCTGCTTCCAGCATGCTGCCAGTATCATCTGCTGGCAGCCTGGGAGACTTCCTGAACTACTGGCTACTGCCTCTAAGATTAGGAGCAAACTTACACCTTCAGAAAGCTACCTCCTTGAAGACGGTCCATGTTTTGAATTATGAAAGCTTTTCTGGTCCTCCTATCTACTAATTTCTGGAGTCCTCAGTACATAAAGTATATAGATTTGTTAGAGCAAGTCCACAGGAGGCCACAAAGATATTAGAGGGCTGGAGCACCTACCCTGTGATGTCAAGCTGAGAGAGTTGGGGTTGTTCAGCCTGGAGAAGGGAAGGCTCCAGGGAGACCTTAGAGCAGCTTCCAGTACTTAAAGGGGGCCTACAGGAAAGCTGGGGAGGGGCTCTTGATCGAGTAATGCAGGGACAGGACAAGTGGGAATGGTTTTAAGCTGAAAGACAGGAGATTTAGAGTAGATCTTAGGAAAGATTTTTTTACTGTGAGTGTGGTGAGGCACTGGAACATTTGCACAGAGAAATCGTGGATGCCCCATTCCTGGAGGTGTTCAACACCAGGCTGGAGGAAGATGTGAGCAACCAGATGCAGTGGAAGTTGTCCCTGCCCACAGGGAATTCTAACGGGATGATCTTTAAGATCCCTTCCAACCCAAATCATTCCATGATTCTATCATTTCTGGTCCTCTTAGCTCAGAAATGATCCATATGGATGGAAGAAGTTGCATTCAGCTTATCTCCCACCTCTATCCTGTCTCACCTGAAGTCAGTGTTGCTCCACTCCACAGATTCCTCCTGGATGGGACAGCTGGTAACATACCACTCCCTGCTTCTTGTCATCTTTGCTATGATGTCTTTGGCATAGCCTAATCCAACTCAGGACAGCTGTTTCTACGCCAGGTACATCAACATATACATGTATTTATAAAATACATATTCCATGTATTAATTTAATTTATTATTCTATATGCTTATATATTTAATACATAGTGTATATCCCATATCCAGCTGTCATTTTGAGGACAGTTCAGATAGAGTGGAGAGCACCATGTGCACCACACAGTATACACAATAAGTGTAAGCTCAAGAAACAAGGCTAGATGAGCAAACAAGGCAACATGTTACGAAGCAATGCTTATGGAGATTAATTCTATGATTAAAAAGCTCATAAACTTGGTTTGCAGCAGAAGAACTAGACTAGGTGGATAAGCAATGTATTCCGTAGCACTGGGTTCCAGCTCTATTATGAACAGCCAAACCTCTTGCCCTGTCCAGGGTTCTTCCCCATGGTGACAAAGCTTTTTCTTTGAATAGCTCTTTACTGGTTTCTCTCCACCACAACACTCTATGAAGTGATGACAAGTTACTGATGAGTTAAAAATCTGTGTACCACCTAACTAGGTACTGAACTGGGGCTTTAAAGTCTTTAAGCAACATACCACACAGGATATGCCATCAAACTCAGCAGCTTCCCTGTGACAAAGCCAGAAGCAGAAATATAGCTACAGGCTGGACTGAGAGTTGGTTGAGTTACATGTATGTTACCCAACAGAAAAAAAATGCATCTTGGATCACAGAAAATCAGAGACCCACACTGTCACAAAATATTGGTCCAAGCTATTTGAGTTTGTCTGCTGGTAAATGGCAGCATCCATCCAAAATATGGGGTGGGAGGCAGGGTAGTTTACTTAACATCAAGAATATTTATGCTCCCATCTCTTGTCAACACCACCAAGAGAGTATTAATGTTCATATCAGACTGAAAGCTAAAAATCAAATTTGGTATATAATAGTTTTTCTTCATCTATTACCCCCAAAGTGTCCTGCTGCC
Organism: Piaya cayana; assembly: GCA_013389865.1. NCBI lineage: Eukaryota > Metazoa > Chordata > Aves > Cuculiformes > Coccyzidae > Piaya > Piaya cayana. Next base: position 38,768 of record WAAB01024634.1, on the reverse strand, counting down.
CGTCTGAATCTTCCCATTCAGTACCTTCCAGAGGTTCCCCGACAAAGGAAACTCGACTTAAAAGCCAGACAAGCCAGACTTTATGCTTTTCTGTGATGTCTTAGTGTGTTATCAGGAGCCAAGAAATGCAGGGAAAGTTGTCAAAGATGGAAGCACCATGGGGGAGGGGGAAATTATCTGATTCACACACCTTGCTAGGAATCTACAGCACCAAAGAAATTCCTGTGTCACAAATGAGAATAATTTACAGACACAGCAGAGGAGAATTCACCCTATGTGATTTAGCAAACTTAATCACACTTACACTCCAACAGATGACTCCAAATACTCCTAAAAGACTTTATTAAAGACTGTACTAACAATTCTCATAACAATGGCACATACAATGATTAAAAATCATGACAAATAATGTGGAGTTTTGAAGAGCATTATTATAATACACCATGGACAAGAACAAAGCGGATGTGCAGTCTCAGAACTCTACCAGCAGGCCCATGAAATACGGAATCATATCATAAAGCTGTACAAGTGTCAGAGAAAATAGAAAAAAAAAAAGTAATTCAATACACAGTCCTTGAATTTATTGACAGTATTACAGTACTTTATGGACAAGCACTGGCTTGTTCCAGCTGCACTTTCCAGAGCACAAAGGCAGCTGGAAATAGCAAAAAAATCCCCATAAACAAGAGAAACCCTCCAATCAACACACCTCAGGAGCATTCAGTACTCCAGACCTTCCTGCTTACAAATTTTCAGTCAGAAATTCTGACCTCCCTGCAATCACTTTGCTCAAGATAGTGTTTTGTTTTGCTAGAAAACAAAACCAGGATGCCTCTTTAAGACAGTGCAAAAATATTTTCAATGGTATCGTTAAATCACAGATTAATGACAATCAGCTTGGATCAACTGCAGCATGGCCAACAGTGACTTCAAAATCAGAACAGACAAGGCCTGCTGCTGCTTGACCAGCACTCCAGAGTGAGTGCTTGGAGAAGGGAGAGGTGTTGCTCTCTCTCAGGAGAGCCATGGTTTCTGGGTTCAGAGTGAGGAATGGTCTCAGCTACTCCAGGGTAACAAAATGCTACAGAAAGCCTGCAATTATTACATTATCCAATCCTACGTCAAAAAAAAAAACTAACCACAGAATATCAAAGTGAAGAAAGTACTCAGTAGCCACGTTATTTGCCATGGCTCAAATGTTGTTCCCTTCCTTACTGCGTTGGTTGCAATAGCCAAAGTGTGACGTGCAGAGTTCGGCAGCTTACAGCACCCCCATGGTAATGCAGGACTCTAAGCAGCATGTGGGGATTTATATTCTCTTAAGACACACCACCTAATCACAACAGCAGGGTAGCTGCTGTCTGCTCCTGGTGCGCGGCCTTTGCAGCTTTTGGTTAAGAACTATTAGGTTGCTCTGCACTTGTCCCACTGGTCTTGCCCATGCTCACAGCAACACATCCATGGTCATGCTTCAGAGCACGGTCATTCATTCTTCAGAGCAATTTGCAACTTCCTTTTCAAGGAGATGCTGAGCTATCTGCATATTACATCAGGACATGGTGAAGAACATCCCCTGACAGCTCCACAGTACACTAATTCAGTGAGAGATAACTGTGCTTTGCCAAAACTCCAAATAATTATTCTTCCTCCAATTTCCACACAGTTGTGTGTTTGCACTGTAGTGTGATTATGTAGAACCTTTTTAATGTCTGCCAACTTCAGAGGATAAAATCACAGTGCTGCATATCAACAAAACCCAGCATACCCAGCCTACAATATAAAATAATTTATATACACAAAGCAGAATTTGCATCTTAAATAAGAAGAGATTGTCTCATTCTCTATTATCTCTTACCCAACTACTAAAAAATAAATAATTCACATCAGATTGATGGATTTGTTTCCTGTACAGCACACGTGCGCTATTGGAGCTGACAAAGACAACATGAAAAAAACTTTTGTAATTAGTAACAGAGAATTGTTTAACACTCGCACATATTGGCACAAGGCAGAAGAGAAAAGGGAACATCATACAGCTCAGCTAAGTGCCCTCCTCCGTGGAGCGGGACTCAGATTTCAACTTCACAAATTCTCTGGCAACTTCATCATTGCTTCTCTGAGAGAGAATCCTCAGGACTGTAAGTCCAGTCTCATCCATGTGAATCCTGCGTCCAAGGGGGCACCAGCAAGCACAGCTGCCTTTGTCTGCTATGTCTCTAAGCTGCATCACTGCTATCCCCAGCACTCGGTCCTCCCGAGCAAAGCAGTAGTCCTTTACGCAGACTTGGAGCTCATAGGCATCAGGACCATCTTCATTCCCCAGTATGCTGAAAACACACACAGGTTTAGTTAAGGTTTCTCAGAATGTATAAATTCCTCTGTAAAACAAAGGCATCATGAGGTGACTGGAGTGCTATCTACAGAACACCCTGGTCAGTGAGGGAGAAGTAAAACTTGTGGTGTATTGGCATTTTTGCTGATTTACAGCTGATAAAGACAACCCAGCTACGTAAAAAGAAAAAAAAACCACAACTCTCATCAAGTTGCCTTTGTGTGCATGTGCATGTGTATGTGTACACGTATGTGTGAAACTCTGAAATGAGAGGAACGGAAAACATTAAAGCCATGCTAATAGATTTTTAACTCAGATGACTTTAAACATTTCTGCTTCTGTTCAGGGTTGCTACATTTCAGTAATTAATATTTTAATTAGATGAAGCCTTTGTTAAAGATTCAAAACCTTCCATTAAAGCAAAAGCTAATAAAAATACATCCCCAACCTCTGTGATGTTTCTAAAATTAAAGAATTTTTTTTAAAAAGGGACTTAGTGGGACCCTGCCTTTCCTCATAGCAAAATAAAATTATATGGACAGTGCCTCTTCCCCAGCACATTTGCAGTCTTTTGCTGGTCATCTCCCTGTACCACTGGGTGAGCACTAGCCTGTAGCTCCCTTTGTTGAGCCTTCCAAGAAGGAAGATGTCAAATAATATCCCAGGAAGGATGAAAGCCAAATAAGAAGAGATCAATACTCAGGGCTAAGAAAGACTGTAATTTTAGCAGGGCAAATTACTACCAGTTCCAAGGGCTGTATCCTTGGAAACAAGTTCAGAAAACATGTCCCACAGGTCAAATTGGGACAAAACCACCTATTAAGATTAAAAGAACTAAAAATACATTACAAACTTCTAGCCTCAGCTCTACCATTAAAAGACACAAAGCTCATTAAAACAATGCAGTGCAGTAAAATACATCAATAAGATAAAAAACATGTTTCAGAAGGTAGCCAAAGGACACTGTTGGTATAGAACAGACCTCAGCATCCCATCCACAGAAAAAACTCCCATAATCTAGCATTTCCTGCCAAGACCAAATACTTAGCCAAGCTACTGGTATAAGTACTCTCATGGACACGGGAAAACTCTATCTGTCCTCTCTCTGCATCTGCACTCCCCATGTCAGGTCTCCAGGCTATTTTTCACACTTACAAGTGGAAAGTTTCATTGTATTTGGGAGCCCAGTTGTTGCTCTTTGACTTGGTTGTGAACTTCCTCTTCTTGTCACTCTGATGGGGCCCAATCATGGTGACTTCAACAAATGGACGGAACATGCCGGAGGTTTGCCACTTCAGATCATTGGCTGCCACAACTGAAAGAGAGAATTACAACCTGTTTTATGGCAAATACTCATTTGTTCCTATTGCTCTGGACAGCTTTCTCCTCTGCCCTACATTTCTTGTTTCAGAGGACAAAGTCCAACTCAAAACATGCAAGCCTCGCAACATACATGGGCAGGGCTTTTCTGTTATGCAAAGATATGCTTTTTTTCCTCTAGTTTAAGCTCTGTAAAGGGAATTCAATGCTTGGGACAGCACTTAGCTTTTGCCATGTGCACAGTCAATAAATTAGTCCAAAAACCCCAGGCATTCCTGCAGCTCTGAGCAGGCTGCCTTACCAGTTCAGTGGTTAACTCTACATTATGTGTGGGATGAGGAAAATAAGTGGCACGTTGGGGGCTGATATTAAGGTCTCTGTTGAAAAGGAAAATAAGACTGCAGGTATGGCAAACAAAGCCCATGAGCTGTGGGTGGTTCCAGAACCCAGAACTATTAGATCTTTAATCCTCAGTCTCTCTCAGGTCACTGCAGGGAGCAGACTGAAGCACAGGAAATAGCTCTGAAAATCAGTTTTTGTATTGCAGTTAGATATAGCCAGCAGAAGAGATCCCTGAAGAGCTGCTTATATAAATCTTTAGAGGAAATTAAAGTAGTTAAATATGCTGTATTCGAGCAAAAGAGATGAAGGAGGAAGAGGAAGCTGAGATGAATCACTGCTTTGGTTATTTTCAGAGCAGATCTTCAGGGACTAGTGTGGCCTTTGGGATGGGGGAGAGGAGCCTCTGAAATCTTACAGGCCTTGCAATCTCTCCGTTTACTCTATGCAATTTCACAATACCACCCTGTCATGCCTCCTTGTTTGCTCCAGCACAGGCTGTGATGCCTGGCTAGAGCCATCATCTGATTTTTTATTTACTTCATGTACCATTGCCAATAAACAATAAGATCACACATTGACATGTAACTGTCTGAACTGGCCAAGCTCACTTGCTCTTTCTCTACATGGTCCTGATGTGAAACAGAAAATTCTGGATTCACATCCTGTGAGCTAAAACAGAAAAACAATGACTGCCAACTGGAGATTTGCCTTGACGCAGACACAAAGCCTGAGCAATAACAGATGCTTTGCTGTACCTTTCACTGTGACCTTGTGTTCACCAGTTCCTGGATGGGTATAAAGGTCGATCTGTATGGACACTTCACCCACAGGATCATCCACACCAGAGCCTGTTAGAAGAAAATTGACACCCCGCCCCCATGCATATATGTGTTATTTATTGGCATCCTTCTTCAGTTCACAGCCTCAGCAAGACAATATCATTTTCACAGTACACCTTCCATAGCTAACTTTTCAGTCAACATCGATAATATAACATTAATGCAAAATAACATCAGGCTTGCATGCCCAACACACATAAACACTAACTGGTTTTGCAATCCACCATGAAGACTGTATCCTGTTGAGAACACCAGGAAGAATTTTCTAGGAACTTAAGAGACCTAGAGTTCAACAATGGACCCTCACAGAGAGCAAAGATTTTTCAGAGATTCCTGCCAAGTGATTGTGTGCACATGCAGGCATTGGAGTGGTAGGCATTGCCATTCCTGTCCACTCAGGGAAGAAGGTAGAACAAAAAGACCAACAAAACAACAAAAAAACAGTGCAGAGGAAGTTTAGGGGGAAAAAAAAGAGAAATATGTTAGTGATTTGCACCGAGCCATAGTGCAGTCTCACCCTCCAAGAAGTGTTTTCCATGTTGTATGTCAGATAAAAGTTGTCATCCTGACCGCTTATCTGCTTTCTTAGAGAGAATGAGAACCCCTTCGCAGTTTTGCATCAAAAATGATGAGAGAGAAGCACTCACTACTTGCATACTTATTTCCCTTCATCAATTAGCCAGGCAGAAAATAAGATGTGGCTTCACAGAGGACAAGATAACATGTTGTAACAGAGGGAGATGAGCTCATGAGCTTTATAATTTGTGTGTTATGATGTTTTCAACTTTTTAACTTTTAATCATCATTATTATGCAGTATGTGGAAATGACATTTTCATGGGTAAGAAAGTCAAGATGTCATGTAAATTACAGAAAAAGACTGCTTTGCAAAATGAAACCAAAGTCTTTGATAAGATAGTGAGATTGATTTTAATTTCTCCGTGATAACTCTCTGATCTCAGGTTGACAATTAGCAATGCTCTTCTAATTGGGATACTTATAGGGTAATTGGGTACGTACAACAAGCACTCTTACTTCGTCAATTTGGAGGCTAGAACACATTACTAAGTGAAAGAACTGGTGTGTTTGAAATTAAAGATAAGGAGCTTGAAGGACATCATTAAACAAACAATTTGATTAGAAAGATCTAACACAAACTTTCACAAGAAGAGTCTGCAGGCAGCAAAAACACTCATTTAAAAACCAAGAGGTTGAGAGTGAATCTGTGCAAGTCTCCAAAGAGAATTACATGGCAAAGAACTGCAGGCAGTGAAAGTCGCATTAATATACAAAAAAGAGCATCTGAGCAAATATAACAGAACAACACATTATTATCTTCGAGTAGATCGTTGTTCTTGTCCTGAGTACAACAAACAGCCTTTAGACTGTAACATTTGTACATTATCTTGAATCTACTGTTTTCTCCACCCTTAGAAGGGCAGTGTTTCTTCTCTTCCATACATTAGAACAGAGATTTAAAATTGGCAGGCTTGATTTTTGACCTGACTCACCTGAGGGTACAGGTTTGTCACTTACACTGTAAGCATTTTCCACAGAAGCAGACATTACTAACAGTATAAAGCAACTTTATCAGGCCACATTTGCAGAAACATCAACTGCCAGACATGGAGGTGTCCATTTTACTGTCTTTAGTGTATTTAATGGGTTATAAAGGAGACATTGATGCATCAGAGGAACAACAACAAAATCATCTTGCTACCTCTGAGGGAGACAAAATTTAGATTTTGTTTTTTCTACCTTCATTCTTGTCATCTCACACAAAAATATTTTTCTGCTGACTGAACTACTCAGACACAAAAACCTGCTTTGTAGATGGCCAGTGAAAAATATTACAAACATGTATCTGTGTATATACACATACTTGCACATTTAATGACAAGCAGATTTAAATCTTGATGTGAAAGCCTCATCTGTATTGTGATACCAGAAGGTGAAACTGCAGAATTAAGCTCATGCAATGTGTTACAGAAAAAAAGACATTGGACAGCAGAAAATAAATTGAGAGATGAAACAGAACAAGACTTAATTTTTAGGGCTCTCTTGAGCACCCAGACTTTTAGCCACCCCCATTCAAGCCAGATGCTTCAAGCTTGGCCATAACCTTGAGTGCATATCAGACATTGCCATGTATTCCCATAGCCAGTCTCAGCAGACCAAATGCATGCAAGTCTAGGACTTGTAATAGCAATGCATAGCTTGTGGTAAAGAGTAGGGGAACAAGTCCACAGCGTCTCCCAAAGAACAGTCCATTTTCGAAACAGCTTTCACATCCATGAATAAATCTCAAGCTTGGGAACAGACTCTCAGGCAAGGTACAGACTTCTACACTGCACAACCAATGGCTCTGTTTGTGGTACTCAAGCATTCAGTGGAAGTTCACTTCTACGGGAAGCTATGGGGAATGGGTCTCTGGAAAAGGTTTCTGTGCATGGGCAAGATGAGTTCAAAAGCAAGGTGGTTGGCTAATGTTGTTATGGTAACAACATTAGTCTTGAACATACCCTTATCAGGAAGAACATCCTCATTAGCGGTAAACCTAATACCTTTCCCATCGTGCACTGAGACATGAATTCAAAAGGCAAGAAGCAAGCAGGATAAAGAGAGAAGAACGTGAGTTACAATCCAATTAGCGGTGTCACTTAAACAAATTCAAAACAAATATTCAGGCTCTTAATAGACAAAATATCCTCTTAGATCTCCCACATCAACACAGGCTTTGGAGAGCTAGGTTGTCTGCAAGTAAGGGATTGTCTGAGTTGAAACAAGAACAGATTTTGTGCTGGCATAGCTAATCTGCAAGCCCTGACTGAGCTTTGCAGGGCAAACATTAAACAGCATAGTGCTATGGAAGCCTGCTCAGTAAGAAAATGAGGACAATACCTCACAAACTGGAAGATACAACCATTGAACAGTGGAGTAAGGAGGCAAACACTATTTTAAAAGCCATTTCCACCCACAGGCTGATGGGAGGCTTTTCTTATGCAAAGGGAAACATCAATCAGAGAACTCTGATAAGCAGGTGTTAGTTGTAAATACTAGTGCTGTACCTTCTGTCCATCCAACACATGGGCAGGTCCCCAAATATCTACCAATGGGCATTACTGAGGCTCAGTATGCAAGCAATATTCTTTTCTAGCCTGAGCCTCAGGAGCGAGCCATGCCTTTCTCAGAGATATTCCACCATTGATCCTACACATATTAGGTGGCATAGTCCAGTCTCATTTCCCAAACAGGGTCCAAAACATTCAAGCCTACTAATGTACAAGATGTTGATCTGGACCAGCTCAGTGGCCCACTACATCCAGCATCCATCTCCTGCTCTTAGATTATGTTCAATTCTCTTCATGTATCTGCTGAACACTTGCCCTCAGTAGAGTTCTACAGTCAAACCATGCACTGCATGAAGAGGCTTCCTCATACTTGAATTTGCCACTTTGCAATTTGAATAGAGCATCTTATTTTTCTTATTTTAAACATTCCTGAGTGTAGAACTGCAGTGTTGCACACATTCTTATATCTTGGCTCATCACAACAACATAATAGGATCCACATAAAAAACCTAGGTTCAATTCATGGTCTGGATACATAATGGGAAACACTTGCCACAGAACAGCAAATATTGAAAACACATTGTGCTTACAAGTTCTCAGTTTAAAAGTGTTTGCATAACTCTAATGGCAACAGCCAAATTCCCCGTACCCCTTGTGGACATAGTAGGCTTTGACCTGTCTGGCCACTGGATGTCATTGTTGCTCTGCTGGGACCTAGCTATAGGATCACTTTCTCAAAGGCATATAGTGACTCTTTAGGTAACTTCAGTGTTTTACAACAGTATATTTCAAGCTAAGAAAGAATGTATCATGCTGCTAAAGCCAGAGGTGATTCAGTTCCCCAAAACTACACTCAATTTTTCACTTTCAAACTTTAAAAGTAAACTTTGTTCTGCTAAAAAAATTTCAGTACCCACTCTGCTAGCTGGGGAATGCTGTATCAAGCAGTTTCATTTGCGCACAAGGGAGAAGCATATCGGCTACGGAGTGCTTTCTCCTTGATTCCAAGGTTTGGTGTAAGAGTGTGCTGATGGAGTTAGTACAGCCTGAGGGTTCAGCAGCTCTCATAGGCTTGGGAGGATTAAAGGGAAAAGGATCCAAAGCAAAAACATGGCAAAAAGATATCCCCATGGACTTGTATGACACTTGCTGCTGAGACATAGTAGCTCAATGCCAAGGCTAGTATTTAAACAGCTGAAAACTTACAACATCAGTTTCAGTTTTGATCTCACATGTAAGAACATCTGTCCTCTCTTCCTGTGATTACTGAGATTCATAGTAAGCCAGTGAAGGTCCTTGACTAGAGACCAAATTATTTTCTACAACAATCTGGAGATGTTTACATGAAAGCAATGAAAGATTGAGACAATTAACTGTTTAGCCCTTCCAAATCAATGAAACAGCACCACTATCGAGCTTTCCCAGAGATCTACCAAAGAACTGCAGTGATGAATCCCAGCAGTTTACTAATATGTTGCAGTGATTAATAACCACCTAGCTCACATATATCCTATATAGGCTGCAGACAAAACAGTACTTTTGTTACTCTCCTAAGAGACTTTTCCCTTTACAGGCAGGGTGTAGCTCTGTGACTCATCACATTACCACCAATCAGCCACAGTCAGACCTACATGGGCTGCTGGCAGTTGGCCTGTGATACAGGCACCAACTGCTGCTGAAGTGGTCTCTCTCACTATCATGTAATAACTTCAAATTTCACTTCTCTTAAGTCACTCAACCCAGTTTAATTGATTAAATGTAACTGTTTAATGAGAATTGCAGGAAAAAAAGATCACAAACACCGTAGAACTTGCACCTACTTCTGTTCTCTCAAAATGAAAACAACCTCCTTTCCTTCCTTCCTTCCCAGTTTCAAAAGCTCAGAACTGTCAAGCTTCCAGAAATGCTACTGCCAAAAGCATTCTACAAACTGGCAGTACAAGAGGGAGCAATTACGAACAGAGCAGATAGCTCCATTCAGCTTTGCCAACAACAGAAAAGAGTCTTACCCTGAGCTGTCTGAGTCTGGACAAAGGTTTTTATGAGAGTATCTGTGGTCTGAGTGTAGAGAGAGAGCGCATATCGAAGTGACTGCAGGTCTGGACTTTTCTCCAAGAAGGTTTTCTTTAGACCATTCCCACCAGCATGGAAATATTGCTAAATGCAAAAGGAAAGAGAAAAAATATTGCAGAATAATTGTAATCAGCAATCATCAGTTGTGTGGATGGAAAACAGCTAGAAAAACTCACAAAACAGTTTCAGTAATAGAAATACAGCTCTTAAACTGGTATCAGCTGGTCATGGCTTTCCTCTTTCAAAGCACTTAAATATACATATGCCAGCTCCCAGCACATGACAGTCACCTGAGCCTGTTCAGGTTCACACAAACATAGCAGTATCCCTCTCTTAGCACCTGTAACAGAAGCAACAAGCTCCTGAGATCTCCTGAACTGGGACAGGCACTATTTTCCCAAATAGTATATAGGGTTGGAGCAAGAGGATGACAGAGAGAGAAATGGAATCACTTACTTTGATAGTATCCAGCGCCAGATCCAAAACGGCACACTGCTTTGGAGTGAGACTCCTAGTTTCTTCTCTTACCATATGATCCTGCAAACAATCATTATATTTGACATCGGTAGGTTATCAGAGACTACAGGAGAGGGAGTCCCCAGTATCAGCTCTTTCTCTGGATTCATGCTGGGACTACGTGGCCATAGAATTAATTCAGCTGTTTAAGGAATGCTTAATGGAGTCTCTCAGAGTCATTTATTTCAGTTTCACCTGAAAATAAAACTACTTTCTGTTTCTGACAGGAACAGACAAAAGAAATAAGGAAAGGAACTGGACAGAGATTAAACGACAACTTAAAATCACAGTTTGTCTCTCAGAAAATCCAAACAGAAATCTGCTTGCTATCCATGTCATTCTAGCAAAAGTCACAAAACACTACCTAAATGATGAAATTCTGAGAACTAGATACTAGGCAGAGTTGTTAATCTTGGTTGTGGATTTTTTTTTAATTATTCCACCTACAAAGGTCATTAATTCATCATGTTGTCAGTGTGGAGGAAGATAATGCAAGCAAGCAACATGTTCTAGAAAATACCTTTGCTAAAAGAAGAGGTTGTTTCCATTAAGACCCATCTCTAACAGTAGAAAGCCAGGGATCCCTTGGGCAGGGATTCTCTTTCTTGCAGTAGGAGTGTATCCATGTTAGACTCTTGCCTGACTACAAGGATATGTCATCCTCTGGTATTTCACTAAACTCTTTCTCTCTGACACTTAGTCTGGGTCTCAGGGAAAACCAGCACATTTTAGGGAGTGAAGACTTCGGACAAACCCAAATCCTAACTGTCTGAGCTGATGGAGAGTTGGGCCATCTGGCTGCAGCCTCGTGCTGAAGTGTTCATTAAAAAGATGGAAGCAAATCACACAAAGGCTCCTTATCCCTACCTTAAACATGCCATAGTCTCTGATAAGAGACATTTTCCAGGAGACACATCCACTAAACTGTCTTTTAGAAAAGCATGCCTAGTGTGTGGCATCTTGTGTGTGCAATGTCATGCTGATAAGCCTACTGGCTGTCTTGCAGCCTGGTGATTCTTCGCATTGCCGAGTGCTGTTCCCATTCATTAGGCAGCATGATCCATTTTCTGCCTGATAAGAGACAGGGCTTGCAGCAGTCTAGGCACAGTGCTAGGCATTCCCAGACATCTAGTTAGCAACTCTGCACAGTGCCGCACTGAAGTGTGCAGAAGGCACCTCTCAAGCCAGCAGTACCTCAGACCATGCTTTCTTGAGTAGCAGAGACACCCCTCAGCTTGCCTCTTCTTCCACGCAGGCCACTCCTCTTCTGCAAAACTATGTGCAGTGGCACAGTATTCTAAGCTGCAAAGTTGGCACAAGCTGTCATTAGCAGAGCAATAGGTCGCTTCCCTCTTCTTCACGAGCTGGGAATAATCCAGCTGAAGATGATGTGGCTTCACACTTCAGTTCACATAGGGCAAAATATTCTTTCTCTGTCTGACAGTCAGATTAAATACACAATCAGCCATAGCCCCTGGCCACATTCATGGAAGAGCCCATTTTAGTCAGGGTATCCATATCCCCAAGGCAGTGTGACTTTCATACACATTGAAATGATTTTCAAGGTCTGCCTGCCAGATTCTCCACATTGTGACAGAAGCCAGGCGGTCAGCATTTTTATCTTAAAAAAGGGAGCTCATTTACCCCTTCCCAAGCAGTCACCCACTGCTGCCCATGCTGTCCTTGCACAGCAACACATCACTGCTATCTAAGAGAGCGTCCCACTGCCATTTACTTCAACACATTGTGTAAAAATAACCCTGTTACCGGACTGGTGATGCTTGCACCTACACACAAAGGAGCCCACAACTGTCATTTCCCTGCATAGCTACCCTCTGCAAATCCCACACTCCTCCTAAAAGGGACTGCACAGAGTGCAACTCTGCACTTCCCAGATTGCTAGCCAGGAGCAGGCCACAAATATTTACTTGAAATAATTATGCAACTTAAAGCAGAAGAAGTAAATAATTCTTTTTTTTTCCTGGTCTCTCATACTCATCCTTGTATTCTCTACAGGTACTATGAGAAAAACGTCTGTGGTCAGAGCTTGGCTGGTTACTCTGCAGGCAGCACAAGGGAGAGGAGGCCGCCATTTCCTGCTCCAGCCGCCAGTGATTAAGCAAACTGAGCAGAGAGCTCAATAACAAATGTGAGGCAGATATGTGGCACAAAGGTGCCAGTTTTATGGTTGGTTTTCTAAGCATTTTAAAATACACTGTGAAATTGATTTGTCATCAGAACAAGAGCCTGTGCTTGTCAGGTCTGTCAGTCTCAGTTTGCAGCTGAGTTACCTGATTCACTAAGGCTCTATTCTTTCTGTTCTATTTAAGACAAGTAAAGCTTAAAATACATCCCATAATTTCCCCAGGCTTTTAGTGGCAAAATACACAGGAGAGTGGTTCTGAAAACCCATTTACTCGTGCTGTCCTTGCTAGCTTGTATATGCCCGCAAAAAAAAAGGGGGGGGATAAGAAAAATATCCATGACAGTTCTACAGATCCAAACAACGCATGCTCTTGTAACACCTTCACTCTCCTGGAAATTTCTGGATGCAGTATTGGTTCACAATGTCTGTCTGAGCTGAAAGTCTCCGGAATTCAGGTGAAAGAGTGTTTTCACACTTGTGTCTGGCCAAATACAAAATCCTGTGTATCTGTGCTACCGCGGTCCTGCATATGGATATGTAAACAAAGGCTTGAACACACATCTGGGCTTGCATGATTCTATGCATTTCTAAAAATGCAGCCCAGAGTTACCAAAGTTAAGTTTTACAGGATCTGAGCTGAAGCCAGGCTGCTGCTGAGGGATGGCCTTTGTCCCATCAGTGTGAATGCAAACAGGCAAACCTTCCACTTCATTCCTGACAAAAGACATCTTATGAATAAAGGTATCTTCAATTAAAGAGAAAACAGGGAGGAAGTGAAAGTGAATGTCACTGACTACACCTGAAAATGCAAGCAACCCATAGGACTAAGCAGCTGTCTGTGCACCAACTAGTCCTTGTGACCTGGGAGGAGAAGTGGAGCAAATTCAGACTTCCCCTTTTTGACAAAAGGAGTGCATGTAGAGGGCAGAGATGGCTCCTTTTCCTCCACATGCTGGGTTCTGGTTGGTATTTTTGAAAGGAGGAGGGGATGAAAGGAGAAGGGGATACTCACAGGAAGGGAGAGTCACAAGCTACAGCTATTCCCCTTGGGAAGCACACTAACGGCTTATGTTAATTCATTGTTAACTGCTATGTAACAGCCTCAAAATGCATCTGAAAAAGCATGTGCATCGAATGGCACACTGACATGTCCAGATCACTTACTTGGATTGCTAATCAGCACTACCTCAAATCAGTTGTGCACTGCCCTGGCTCATTAACGTATCTGTAAATGTGTCTGCTGGACAAGGGAAACAGATTGTTGTATAAAGACAGCTGTAATAATTGTGCAAGACAAAACCAAAATATGGGAAAAGACATTTTGAAGTGCATTAGTGCATTTTGAAATTGCAGTAATAACTCAGGGGAATGCCCTTTGCTGTGGGAAGATTTCCCCAGTTGTACTCCGAAACAGAAATCACATTCAGCTCCATCTTCCTTGCAGGGTTATTTGTGCACTGAGATGCTTCAGATTTAGACTGCTTCTTGCACAATACCTGTTTTGTAGCATAAGTCAGACCACAACACAGTGTAATCTGGACATTGTAAGGCGTCACTATTTTCATACCATTCCTGTCGTGACCACTGAATTAATGCTTGATTGGCTTATAATGAGGTGGCGTGCACTTAGTAATGCTCTTGTCATGCACTGTCACGTCATGTGCTGTCAAAACACATCAACATAGCCTTCATATTAAGTGCCAGCTTGCCTGTAAAGAGCCCACGCAGAAGGAATTTACAGAAACAAGCTCTCTTCTAGAAGCAGCAGTTATTTTTGTAACAGTTCATATAAGTCATCAGTAGCTAGCACAATAATCTTTCCTACTGGTATCTTGCAATCATGATGACACAAGGGACTCCCTTTTATACATGGGGATATGGACGAACTGGTCAGACATCGAGATCTCTATTTTTTTCATTTTAATGTGACATACCAAACTGATCACTATATTTACAGAAGACAGAAACTACTTTGATGATTAAATCCACAATAAAATTTAACAGATAATTTAAACACAACACTAATGCTAGCAGAATGCATTTAAAAGTGTATTTATATTAAATGCATTTAAAAGCATTTCTCAACGATTGCATTCAACAACAAACCACTGGAAGCACAAGACATGCTATGCACTACTACATATCTATGCTTACACACAGATATAAACATGAGCCATGCAGAACAATACCTTCAACTTTGACAAGTGTCCCAGTTCCTTAGCAGCACTGAAAATCAACTGTGTGCCCTATGAGTGCAAGAAGTTAGAAAACAAATGAAGGGGAAAAAATTATAACCATGCTTTGAGTATCTCCCCTTTGAGCAAGTCAAGTCAGTTCACAACAAGAACTTTACATAACCATCCCAAGGCCAGTCACAACAGCTTGACTTCATGCCAGTTTATAACTGAGTACAAAACCTGGCATTTCTGTGGATACCACAGCTATGTCAGAGCACAATGTTCTGCGAACAGGTTTGCTGTTGCTTACAGTAGCCACCTTTTTAAGCAGGATGCGCCTTCAAATGGATTGTGCTGGCTTCAGGTGAAGGCTGAATACACATAAAATCAGCATAAGACTGATCAAAGCAAAAGATCACACAATTGATGACCATCTCTCTACAGAAGTAGAGCCCAGTCAGTGATATGGCAGTAAGCATACACTGGATTAGAAACAAAACTGAGTCTGAGTAGTTTTCAGGTCAGAAATCAGCCAGTGAATACTACAGCATTTCCTTCACATGACAAAAGCTTAGCCAGTGTTGTTTCTTCCCCCGCTGTGGTTTACTGATGCTGTATGACCAATGTATGCTGTATGAAGAAAGAAAAGCATAAATCCCATTGATGGGAAACCTTGCTAAAAGTCACTTACACTCTAGTACAATGGACTTCTACATATTTTCTCTGCAATAGTTATGATATTTTCCCTTTGCCTTACCACATCATTTCTCTGTTGTGTAACATTCCTTTTGCTTGGGAAATTAAGCTCAAAATTTAATGAGAAAGCCAAATGCAACCAAGACAATTCTCCAGTCTCTTCTTCAAAAAAATGCTGTATGGGGTGTGCCAGAATTAATTTTCTTCCACTTTACTCTTTTTGTTCACTTAATCTTGCTGTTTTCTATAAAATAGTCACAACTGCCTGTTATTCGACTCGAAATAAAACCTCACCTTACTATAATTCTGTCTATGAAATGTGCATCTGTCATGTCATATGAAACTTTGCCCTCCACTTCAGCCCTCAGGCTCATCAGATTTAAGACCAAGCCAAAGCTACAGGTGACCCCTCTTCCCTAAATAAACCTCCTCTTTTTTATCCCTCTCAGGAATGACTTAGGTATACCAGGAGATCTGGCTTCTCAAAGATGATCTTTGGCTCTCTTCAACAGTCATTAGAGGCTGGTGTTAAAAGTATGAGTAAATGTCACCACTGAGATCAGATGAGAAGTGCCATGGAGACATCCCAGCTGGACGCCTGAAGTAAGTTTCCAGGGACAGATACCCATGGTCGGCACTTTTCAGTAGGGTCTTTAAGTCAGTACTCCGTGGAGCAGAACTATCCCACATATGTATTTTCAGAGAAGACTATGGGAAATGGGTTCTACTGCAAAGATCATTGCTGAAATAATTCTTCTGTTTCACTGATGGCTTCCCCTCAGCAATAAAACCTCTTCATAATAGTTGCTAGAAGTAGCAGGCAACCTTTTACAAAACGAAAACAGGCAAACAGTTTACAGTTGTAGCACTGGAAAGACTGAGACCCACTCTAGGGACACTGGACACTCTTTGCCCATCACAACATCAGTCAAGAAGTGAATTTTCAGATGAGACACTTAAGCTTCTCCAGCTTCAGAAATTGATTCAAGCTGAAAGATTCTGCAACCTGAAATCACAGACAACCTCTTTGATTTGATCTATCCATAACCATCACCTAACCCTCACTGCTCCTCAGCCTTTTATTGAATTTGCTGAATACAAATCAATGCAGAATAAACATTATTGTCTAAATACCTAAACAGAAGCTCTTGATAATCGTTTAAACTCACGAATCCTGGGAGAGAAAAAAATGCAAGCCAAGATAACGCATGCATAATGGAAAACTTCTGAAACAAGGCTGGAAGCTTCACTTGCTGGCAATATCCAATGGGTAGTGTTAGAGTACTCACTAAACTCAAAAAGTACAAAATTCTCTGTATTTCCAGCAAGTGAGGTTGAACATGACTGCACACCAGAAGCAACAAAGAGATTTCACTGTGGAGCACATCAAGTAATCCACCAAGGGATACTGCTTCAGTCAGTGCTCTGGTACCCAGCAGATATGCCTGCTCTTCTGTACCACTGGTTGTGAAGTTTGCTTGACTTAACAGTCTTAAAACTTCAAGTTTTTGTGCCTGTTCACCAAGCATAAAAAATCTCCATTTTTATAACCTGAATTTTGAAAAAGTTAAAGTGAGCAGTCTCTAAACACACTAACACTAACATTTCTTGATCCTGTATTTTTAGCCTTCATCAGACAAATTTTTTTTTCAGATAAATTTGAACAACAACAACATTAGCTAGCCTAGGCACGTATTCTCCCTGCTAGAGGCCTCTAAGGAAGGCAGGTCAGTACTGTTGAGCAATACCCAGTGACCTGATATGCTTGAAGGAACAAAGCTGCTCAGATAACTACTCCTCAGTCCTTGCCTGCTAAGATAATCCTCATCAATCAGTGCCCATCTCTGTCAGCATCTGCAAGGAGAAATTAATTTACTATTACATTGAGTTTGCTATCAATGCTGGTAACATCTAATGCAAATCCAGACAGGTTCTTACTCTGCTAACTGACATTCTTAAAAAAAAGATGCTGTACCTCCTCAAAAAAAGTTACCTATTCATTGAAAACACATCACAGAGCTCTAAAGACAGCACTTATTTCAGATGCACATCTAGGGAACTGAAGCAAACTAAACTTAAATATCAGCTAGGTTTGAGAAAAGCTGCCCACAAAAGAATTGATTAAAATGTCAAGGATGGAAGAAGATGAGGAAAACTTAAGTCTTTATTATGATTTTTTTTCTGCCTAGCTCTGGGGCAAATGAAGCTGCAAAGGGGACAGTCTTTAGTGCTGGTTTTCCTGCTTCTTCCCATGAAATTCATTAGTTTTACCTTCCTAAACTTTCTCGAAACATGAAAGACATCTACAGTCCACAATTCAAAGATTTTAAATTCCTTGTAATGGTCTGACTGGTTTTTCCACTCAGTGACAGGACTCAGAGGAGGATCATCAGCTGATTCAAGTCTAACTTACTAGAAGCCAACAGAATTGCACTGATTTACACCTCAAGAGGCCCAAGGCTTCTCACAGCAAAACTGTCCTATCACTGGGCTGACAAAGTTAGGAGACAAAAACCTACTGGAAGTCTTGAATTCCAGTCCTTTTTTGGAAAACTTATTATTATTCAGGTT
Organism: Piaya cayana; assembly: GCA_013389865.1. NCBI lineage: Eukaryota > Metazoa > Chordata > Aves > Cuculiformes > Coccyzidae > Piaya > Piaya cayana. Next base: position 20,686 of record WAAB01024634.1, on the reverse strand, counting down.
TATTTTTCTGAGTCATAACAGAGCAAGGAAGTTTCATTTGGTATTGTACATTCCCTTGCCAGATTTTTTTTTAATTCCCACATCAACAATAATAAGATTGTTGTCTGAAAAGTCGAATTGTTACCTGGCATGCAAATAGCCAATCTCACACACCAAGTCCAGACATCGATTTTACTACAGAGAATGCACAAATCTGGGTGATCAGTGGGCTTCCACAAACCAAGCATCCCTGACAGGAGCCTCTAAACTCCATTTATTACAAAAAGTTACAGAGTAAACACATGCCAAGCACTTCCTTCTACAAAGGATTGGTTAGCGACTACATAAATCACAAGTGATTTTACCATGCATGCTCAATGAGTGGGGCTCTGCTTATGGAGGGGGGTTCCTTATGTTCCCCTGCCAAGCTGGGAGATCTGATAATATGGCCTGACTAACATTGTCCTCCCTAATGCAGATTCCAAGATAGTCTATCAGATCTTCTGGGTCTTTTATTCTCTAATTAGCTCAAAGCCTAGATGTGTAGGACTCTGCCAGGATGTACTTTAACAGATTCTCTGGGTGCTTTGTTCTTTTAATTAGCACAAAGTTTGCAATTCCATTTGATGGTTTATTAGCAGCATATAAGTTTATTTAAAAAACTTTATCAGGCAATGTTTGCTACCACCCATTGAAAATTAGCCTATTTTTTAAGTGTTGTTGTGTATTAAACCTTGAGAAAATATGCTTAAAATTGTGGAGGAAAAAGGGAAAATAATTTGATATTGGTACAGAGATCTGGGCACACATGTAGTCAGCCTTGGACTTTTTTGCTCCTAGCTAGCACAAGAGAGAGGCTTAATCTAAGCTAACACAAGTTAAGAAAGGTTTCAGAAATCCTTTTAAAGCTACATGCACCTCCACCACATTACAGCTCTGGTGTGGTGCTGCTTGAAGCTGAGCTTGAAGAACAGGAAGTTTGGAAATCATGTGTAAAACCTGTCTGCAGCTTGAAGAAATTTTTTTCTTATCCTGGACCACGTTCTCATTTAGTGAAAATAATTCTGAGGAGTGGAAAGAAGCACAGCAGGAGCAAAAAACAAATGGAGCCTCACATGAATGGCTACATCATACCAAATGAAATAAACAACAGCAAGGCTCCAGAGGAATCATTTTTGTGTAAATTAAGCAACTCTTCATTGACCTGACTAGTCACTGATGGCATGCTATAATTCTGCCCTAAGCAGTGAGGGAGAAAGAAATGTGTAACTAATCCATTAATATCCCAAGCATTGTGCACTGAACCCAAAAATAGGATTCCCAGAGAGCTGTGTTTGCATATACACTCATCCAAGACAGAGAGTGTTTAATTAAATGTTGATCTTAAAACTAGTGAGGTGTGAACTACTTGGTGAATTATTGGAGATCATGTTGCTACTAATCTTGCAACTCAGAAGAAGTCAATGTTCAGAGATAGAAGCTAGTCATCTGAAAATAATTATGACACGGGCAGCTCAGGTCATCAGCAGTGGATGCTGTAGAACTGCCCTGTCCCCACTGCATCCATCATGGGCAGGGGCTGGTTGCTTTCTCACCTGAGCCCCACCCTACACAAAATCTTCAGAAGCGGCAGAGAACTGAGGAGCAGAGCTCAGATTTTCTTCCCTGTGTAATACCGGCTGATCTAATTGAAGTGGAATAGAAACATAGACTCACAGGATCACTAGGTTGGAAAAGACCTTGAGGATTAAGTCCAACCATCCCTATCTGCCACTAAACCATGTCCCTGAGCACCTCATCCAACCGTCTTCTAAATACCTCCAGGGAAGGTGACTCAACCACCTCCCTGGGCAGCCTGTTCCAGTGCCTAATGACCCTTTCTGTGAAAAATTTCTTTCTAATGTCCAGCCTGAACCTCCCCCGGCAAAACTTGAGGCCATTCCCTCTAGTCCTGCCCCCTGTCACTTGGGAGAAGAGGCCAGCTCCCTCCTCTCCACAACCTCCTTTCAGATAGTTGTAGAGAGT
>WAAB01024634.1:0-12069 GCA_013389865.1 Piaya cayana | reverse complement strand
GGCACTGGAACAGGCTGCCCAGGGAGGTGGTTGAGTCACCTTCCCTGGAGGTATTTAAAAAACAAGTAGATGAGCTGCTCAGGGATGTGGTTTAGTGGCAGATAGGAGTGGTTGTACTCAATGATCCTCGAGGTCTTTTCTAGCTTGGTGATTCTATGATTCTATATTAAAAGTCTCAGAATGAGATGTGGGCCTTAGCTGTGAAACAACCGGTGTTGCTGTATCAAAATGACAGGTAAGCCATTAAAGTACACTTATTGTTCCAACTCTTATTGCTAAGAAGAGGTTCAAAATGAAATAATACAATGGTTAACATGATGGATAGATCAGCAAAGCTGTCAACATATCAGTTCAGTGAATAAAGGAAAATACTTCGGCATTTTAAAGAACTATTACTAACAACAGACATTACAAGTGACATTTAGCTATCCACTAATGGCACAGAGGTTTGAAACCAGGAAGAGAAGTCAGTACTAGGAAATGTTTAGTTTTAAGGACAGAAACAACAGGTTTGGAAGTCCACTTTAGATCTGCTTGTGGCCTCATCTTCTGCTGTAAGTGCTACCTAGGACATTTGTGGGTTGGGTCCCAGCACATAAACTCTCTGCTGTGCGGTTCTCTATTTCGTGCTCCACCCTGTCATCTCTTTCCTCTCCTGTACCACCAGCTCCAGCCTCACTGTCTCTCCTGCTTACTTGTAGCCTCTCTCTCATTGGAGCAATTCCCGAGAGCAATTGCAAAGCTCTTTTGCCATGCAACCTCCAATTCTGCCTTCCTCACTTCTAGCAGACTGGTTTGCCACAGTCAATTGTGGGTACAATTACAGCTTAACTAGAGATATGTCACATTAAATAAAATAGCACCAAGAATTTCCTCTACTGCTAACAGTCCTTCCTACTGTTACAGCCTAACCTCACTCCACACTTCCCTGCATCAACTATAGGACCCTCCTTCAATACGCTGTCAACACCCAGTCAGTGGATGAAAAATAACAGAATCCCTTAAAACATAGGAAAAAAAAAAGCAGAATTGTCACCAATTATGAAAAATTATTAATCAGGAACTGTGGCAACAGGTTCCTCTGAAAGTGAAGCTCGTGTAGATGTACACCTTAACGGGAGCCTTTGGTAGCAGCAAGTTTAAAGACAACCTCACCTATGTTGTCAGACACGGCCTTCTGCTCCTTAATTCCCTCAGGAATTCCATCCTTCACCCCTACAGCCTTAAAGAACAGAAGCTAGCCTTGCATGAAGTACAAACCCTTTCAAGACTCCTTTTCTCTATGATATCCTTTAAAGCAGAAAATGCTTCTGTGTCCAGACACAATCCTTTCTCAGCACAAAGGTGGTAAGGCTCTCTAGATGTGTGCTGTTTTACTGGCAGGCACAATTATCTCACAGCAATGAGGAAAAGTTAAGATTTCCAGCATGAAGTGTGCACATCGTTGTAGGAGCAACTGTTTACAGACTGCACAGAATATTGTGAATATTTGTCTTACCTCACACATTTACAACTTCTAGAAGATTCTGCTATACAGTAAACTGCAGCTCTGCTTTTCATGCCCTTTAACTGTTAAGGAATGAGCAAAGCATCTGACTGTATGACTGGCTAAATCTCTTGCTGGCACATTGCTCTAAAACGCTCACTGAAATGTATGCTGATACTGAATAATCTCTTTTAATTATATTTGCGAATGTCAAGATGGCACCTTAATTGTCTTATAGCAGTGACACCATGGATACAGGTTTCAGATAACAAAATTCAGCCCCTAACTATGATTTTTTGCTCATCTTCCATCTAATTATAAGGCTTATCAATTCAATTCAGTTACAGTTACAATCTCTCGATTTCTTGCTGTAGCATCCATTACCGGCAACAGGAACTCCTCACTTCCTTCTCCACTTAGCTCTGTGTGCTGAAATGCAAATAGTCCCTGACAAATCCCATCATGACTTTTTAGTCATAAGTACTGCAAATCTGTGGACTGCAGGAGGCAGTTGGTACCTTTTGCTTTACTCCCCTTCCCATGATTCAGCTACACTACAGTTCACACTTGTATTAATCTTGTTATAAATCACAACATGAAATGAATGGGGTTTATGATGAGACATGGTTGTTTTTAATGATCAGTTGGGAACCCTGTATTTCTAGATTTTGCTTAAATGATACTTTTTATGGTTCAGTACAGAATTATTGTATTATGAAGTCGAGCACATTTCTATCACCAGATAAATGGTAACAGGATAACCAATAAAACTTAACTGACATCAATTACTCCAGCAATATTTTAAAGAGCTCCTCCCCTTGAAACATTACAAAACATCATTTAGTGCAACACAGAACAAGTCAATCTCAAATTCTAAACCTGTTTCCTTCTTATTCCAGTAGTCATTTAACAATCAGAAATCAGTCAGCTGTTTCATACATTTTGAGCATAACATTTAAACAAGAATGCTGCTTCATAAACTGGAAATTGCTTTCCAAGCAATAAAAAAGCAGGTAGTTCTCTAACTGACAAGCACCACTTAAAGTAAGGAAAAAAAAAATCACACTCTGTAATTCAAATACATTTCACAGTTGAGAGATCTCCACACTCCATTCCTAAGCAGAGCAATATAGAAGACTGACTTTAAAACCATTTTTCATTTCTGTGGATGGCCTCAGTATTTGAAAGACCATGAATTTATGACAGAAAGAAAACTATCATGCAACTGACAGGAGTTTTTTTTCTTCTCTTAACCTGGCCAAATGAGATTAGACAAAAGAAAGGAATGCTTCAAGGACAGGGACCTCATTATACTCACCTGTTACCAAACACAGCACTCAGCTCATCCAAAACATTGTTCAACTTCACCTGAAGCTCTTTGAGATGGTCACTTGCTTCTGCATCCAGCTGTGGATGAAAGAAGAGTACTTAGCTTGAACCCAGAGGCAGTTTTCTGTCCATCACCATGCTCTTGGTTCACAGTTCAAGTCACTCTTACCGAGCAGGTGAACTATCACCACCAACTGCTAGCTAGGATATTCCCTTCCACAGCCTGCTGTTCTTACAGGAGCTGTGAAATCTCCAGTGGTTTCCCCAGGCTCCAATACCCTCCAACATCCTTCCTGATATTTCTAGTATTGAGGAAGAAAGTGTAAGGGAATTCCCTGTGGCCAGCAGATTAAGCTGGCTGAAAAATCATCAAGCACTATGCTTTACCTTGGCATCAAGAGTCATTTCACCACTCCAAGTCTAGGAGGAGACAGAGCTTTTCAGACTGGATACTGTTTACTTGTGCATCTCTCCGTGTATGGTCTTGAAAGATGCTATTTCACCTTTCACCCAGCTGCCATTCAAACTGAAGATTGACCCAGCTACTGCTCCCAGAAGACAGGACTTCACTTACGAAAATCTGGCCACAGAATCATGGCAGGAACTGTTGTGCACTCACCACTTTTGAAAAGCACCATCTCAGCTATGGTATTTTGAACACAAATAGCTCCACTCTTACACAGAGACAGACAGCTTTTTCTATACAACTTCTCAGGGAAAACTTCACAAAAGAAACAAAAAGGTGCCCCAAGCACTGCATAGATGCTGCTGACACCTTGGCACATGCTGTAACAAAGTGCTTGCTCTGTTATTATTAGCCAAAAGCCACATGCTTTAACATTCAACACTGCTCTGTATTCCAGCTGTAGTTATCTCTCCAGCCTCAAAAGAGCCACTTCTGAGCAACCTACCTGTGTGCACACACAAAACATATGGAAGGCTATGGGATCCCTTGCTCTGGAAAAGTTAACTTGTAAAACAGATTTCCCTTTGTATGCAGGCTGGGGAGCTGCTTGTAAAACAAAAACCTTCCAGATATGTCAGTATTTAGAGCTTTCTAACCTTTAAGGCAGAGTATCTATTTATAAATGTAATGAGACAGATCCTAGTACAATCGTTAAAAATCAGATAGATTTTTACAGTCTCTCCACGCATGCAACTATACAGGATTTGAATATTACAGAAGTTTCCACTTCTATATACAGTGCCGAAGACCTTTTCATAGTCCTCAGCATCTGTTAGAGAAAGCCAAACCTTAGGGGATTTGTAAAACTGATCTGTTAATTTTCCTGTTATAAGCTGGCATGGAAAACTGACTCTACTGGGCATTTGAATCTGTGCTAATGAAACTCCTGGATAAGAATTTAAAAAATATCTTTAAAAAAATCAAGAAAACTACAATTACTTAAGCCTTATAACTTCAGGCATTACTAGCTCTGATTATTTCACCTTTATTAAAGTGAATTTGTATTCTTGTTACCTTTGTAATTCCCTCACTATGAAGGCAGAAGGAAGCTAACATCATGCCAAGCAGCAGTCACTCTAGCCAAACTTGTAGATAGAAAACAAAACTAGCATATGTTGCTGTTGGTTTGTCTTGCCCCTATATTAATCCTTCCTTCTACAGGCAACGAGTCACAAGCTGTCTGGTGACTGAACAGTTACCCGATTTTGGCCATTTCTTGTAGATATCAGGCAGGATCAGTTCATGATTCATTGAAACGTTTCAAGTAAATTTTTCCAGTGTAAAAAAAAACAAAAACCCAGAAGAATTTGGCACAAGGCACCTATTCATAGAATGGTTTGAGTTGGAAGAGTCCTTTAAGATCATTCAGTTCCAAACACCCTGCCATGGCCAAGAACACCTCCCACTGGATCAGGTTTTTTAAAGCTCCATCCAACCTGGCCTTGAACACCTCCAGGGATGGAGCATCCATGACTTCTTTGGGCAATCTGTTCCACTGCCTCAACACCCTCACAGGAAAACACTTCTTCCTAATATCTAATCAAAATCTCCCCTCTTTCAGCTTAAAACTATTCTGCCTTGTCTTATCCCTGCACTCCCTGACAAACAGTCCCTCTCCAGCTTTCCTGTATTCCTCACTATTTATGTCTACTTCTTTAGAAGCTACCAGATGCATGCACTACAGGTCTAGAGGGTGACTGAGGTCAGGATCAAAAACTTATTGCTCTGGTTCATGAATGATGTAATTAATGCCTTGTTTTATTGTGATGTGATATGGAGAGTTTGTCAGCTACCTCTGAAGCCTTTTCTTGGTAATGTTGACTGCAAACTGGTCTTCAGAACAGAAGGCAGGCTGATTGCCAGCTGTGTATTGCAAGAAGGGGCAGTTAGATCAATGTGTTGCCAAGGCGATGAGCTCCATCATCTGTGGTAAGGAACTCTCCTCCAGAACATCAGCTCCCAGCTCTCTGGGTGCAACTAGCAAGACAGCTGCCCAGATTTAATCCTGCAGTGCCCAGCCTCATGTCCAGGAAGCCAGACCCTGGTGGTAAGCATTCTGGTCCAATATTCACCAAGTTCTCTGTCATCTTTGAAACGCTGTTGCCTTCTGAGAAACTGCAACTATGGAAGGAGTCATCCATATAATACATTACTGATCATTAATGCTTAGGTATTGGCATGCTTTGGCTTGAAAGCAAATTTCAGAGGATTACCTGGGTGTGACTTAATTCCATTAGGAAGGTGCAAGTAGGCAGGTACTACAGTTTCATGTACATAAATTACACATCAGTTAAGGAGTCCCTATAACTTGCGGTATAACTGAAAACTATTCTTTGCCAATATGGTGAAGCACTGATAACAACATTCAAAAGGAACAGTGTATGTTTTGCTGTTGCTGCTCAGCCAATGAATTCTAAGCACATGAGCTACCACCGAAGGCAGGAAGTGCTACTCGGACTGCACAATAAATCTGGTTAGTAGAGTAAAGCAGAAAGCAGCATTAGGCAGTTGGGTCACTGCCATGTGTCATGTCCAGACGATTTCTATCGGAAGCTGGAGCTCAGCAGACTTCTGATCTCCATTCTGTGGGTGTATCGGAGATGATTCAGAGGAAGAAAGCTAATGAAAATTTCTCTATGCAAAACACGGGGTGTACCCGCAGTGAGGCAGCTTCTGATCTCTGAGATAGTGCTCCAATTCCAGTGGAAATAATGGCTAGTATGGTCATGGTTCTGTGGCTCATACTAAATGTATCTAGATACAGAAAACTGAGGTGCATGTAAAGATGGAAGAAGTAAGCCTATATCTGCATTTCAGGGAGGAAAGCAGGGCCCAGTTAATCTCCCGCAAAGGTTTGGGACTTGTCACGTCCAAGAATCCAGGCCTCAAAGTCTCATCCAAGGACACCGTATGCTGGAACCTCAAGTTCTCTGCTAATCTGAATGGTGGCATTTATAGCATTGTGCTATGAACTTCAGTTTAGGTTGACCTTCTGCTCCTCTGATGGATAAGTGGAACCTGTGAGTCGAAGAATTTGCTGTAATGGGCTTCCAAGTTTTCCAAGAGATGTCATTAGTTGTTTGGTTCCTACACGCACTGGTGATGTGTGAGCAATAAGAACTGTAGCTGCTAAAACACAGCTTTTGCCTTCTAGAAGGCTGAAGATGTAAATCAATTCACATCTTAAAGTCAGAGAACCTGTGAAATCATCAGGTCTGATCTGACATAGCGGCAGCTAGAGTACTTTGTCCTGCAATCCTATTTTAGCTTTATACAAGTTACGGCATTCATTTGGCTCTAGCCTGAAGTTTTTGTTGTCTCTCCTTCTCCTGACCCCTGGGAATTCTCCTCTGCTGAGGTGACAGAGGCAGGGAGCTCAAAAGATCCTACCTCACTTTAGGAACTCACTTACACTGAATTTTCATGCATTTCCCCACTTTCCTTTAAGACTTAATAGTAAGGAACCTGAAGCACTGAATCCAAAGAACAGCTGCCAGCTTCCCAGTGCTAGAGTGGCCTTTGCTATGGCACACAGGATGCTAAAGAGGAGCAATCAGAAGATATTGTAAATCCTTTGAGAATGTTTCCATTAAGTCTTGGCTGCTTCTAAGCTGTCTTATAATTTATTGTTCAGGTGGCTAACTTAGGAATTAAATTGTGGGCTAAGGCTGGCTGAGCATTAAGAAGAGAGTTTGCTGAAGTATTAATTGTATGGATTAGCTTGAAACTAAAGGCTTGAAAATTGTATGATAACAATCTGCTGCTACTACTCAGCAACTAATTCTTTGGGTTCCCCAGGCAGTGCTTGTCTCTGATACTCACAGCACACACTTGACTTTAGGGGGAAAAAGTGCAGAAATGTTGTAAAGTAGGCTTCCACAGCACATCCAGATTCCAGCAGTGGGCAGCATCTTTTAATTTCATTGTCATGACTTTGTAACTCATTAAAAGGAAAAGCAAAATAATGGACTGCACAAACCCTCTCTCAAGCAAAATGAGAAGAGCTTATTCCAGTGTCAGGGACAGCACACAGAAAGGGTTGAAATCTGCAGCAAAACTACAGAGGTGGGTACAAAACGCAGGTCACATTAGGTTCTACTAGATAATGCATGAATAATTACATAAATGGGGCCAAGTTTAGGCAGATGCTAGAAATGTATCTATATAGCCCACTTTAGCACAGAGCTAAATTACACTGCTCTCCATTCTGTGGGTGTATTGGAGATGATTGAGAGAAATCAAAGGTTTCAAAAACTATTCATGTACCCAATTTCTGTCCAGGACTTGCACCCTGATTACACTCTTCATTATGCTTTTAATGCCACCTGCACTCTATAAATGCTGCCTTTCCAAAGCATGCTTCAGGAATGTTTTGAATGCTACTGAGCCACAGTGAAGCTGCTCTGATCTCATGAGACCAACATATCTCAGAAGAGAAATAAAAGTATTAATTATAAATCCTACAAAATCATTTAATATGCTTCTATGTGTGTATGTAAGTGTGAGTGTATATATATATGTATGCCTTGAGATCTCAAGCACAGCCCCAAGAGAACCCACCACAAAGAGCTCTCTCTAATGCTCTGCTGCTGTCCTTATTGTTTCTGACTAGTAATGCTCATGGAACACATGATATCAACACATTGAACCAGTGATGCCAGGCAATTTTTGCCTTATTTTGTGCCTTTGAGTATTGCAGTTGGAAAAAGAACAAGACAAATGGAGGCAAAGCTAGTATTTCTCATTTAGGAGAAAAAAAACAAAGTAGTGAAGGAAGGCACTAGATCAAGGAGCTCAATTGCAAAAGACAGTAATGGGCAAGCACTTCTGTTTTATGTTATGCCATTATACTGCAGGGTGACCACAGGTGAGACATGTCCCTTCATCTCATTACCCCTGCTGCAAAAGAGAATAAGTTATACAGATTTATTTAGGAGTGTGTTTTGGACCCACTGGCAAACAGTGCTAGGTAGCAGCACTATTTAAATGCTTTCCAGACCCATGCAGTGCTACAACTGTAGATGAATCTGTGAATCAAAAGCAGATGAAGCCACATGTATGCTTTAACTGAAACCAATTGCCAAATTCTGGCTTCACACATGGTACACCTAAAACACCTGACACAGGAACAACAGAACACTTAGTACCTAGTTCTCAACAACATCTTTGAGAACAGAAAAAGATGAATAGTTCAAGACAACCAGAACATGCCACTATACTACTTTATTATTCCCCCAGGGATGCAGTTCCTGTTCGGGTATAGAAGTCGGGATAATGCTTGCATTTGTGCAATCTACTGTCTTGTATAGATGAACACAAATCAAACATGTCACAGAAAGTAAGAACTGCCTTCCTGAAGGAGAGGATAAAACCCATAGATGCATTTCCAGCAACACGTTTGTTCACATGCTTTGTTTTCAAAGCTGTTGCCTCACAGCTACTCACTAGCCAGGTTCAATCCGCATCAGAAAAAGGACTACTCAAACTAGGACTAGACCTTGTTTACTCTAACAGAAGAAAAGACCTAGCAGGTCTCAAGTTAAGAAGCAAAGTACTACATAGTCACCAAGAGAGAAACCCTTGGGAATAGCAAACAATGCAGGCACCTAACACAACACAATCTGTTTCTGGTGATCAGTGGCATCTTAATGAAGTGGACAAGCGCCATTTAAAAAGAAAAGGGAAAAAAAAATTCCAAAATGCTTCCAGCATGTTTACCAGGTTTCTACATATGTATTTTATTGCTCACAGTTTGGATTCCTCTCCCCTTACTTCCTTTTGATTCCACAGTGCAGGGAAAATGGTGGATTCATTACTTCTGTTCTACCTTACCTACATCTCCCAAGGAAGGTTTTAAAGTTCAAAATGCAGAGAAGTCTAGGCTAGGAAAAGTAGCCAATAAAATACTTCCTTTTCTCCTACTATTTTACACACTAACAGGGAGTATTTTCATTTTGCAGGTGGTACTTTCAATCTGAAATACAGAGAAACCCTACTTAATGGTCACTGCTATGGGAAAAAAATAGCAAATTGATTTCTTAAGGGAAATAAAATGCACATGGATTAAACCATTATAAATTACTTCACAAACTGTTCATCACAAGTTTGTTTATTCCTAAAAAATGAGCATTTAGCTACCACTGGTATTACAGCTGGGAGCATTTAACTCTAGTTCTTGATGTAGGGCTCAGAAATTGGGATTGTTCAGACCACATGAGAAAGAATGACAGCACTTTTCCTTGCCTCATGAGGTAAACCTATTTGTTGAGATTTTTGCCACTTCACAGAATTCTGCCACTGAGCAGAAGAAAAATTTGAAACAGCAATACACACAAAAATTGAGTGGCACATCAGCAAAGTTGACTGTCCTCTTGGCATACAGGTCATAGCATAGATTCTACCACAACACAACCAAAGACAATGCACTTATGTTTTGAAAATAATTTTTTCTAACATCAGAATCAGCAGCCTTTTCTTCATCTTCCTGAATCTTGAAAAGCAATGAAAAAAGAAGGAAAAAAAGAAAAGAAGAGATACATAGTTTACATCAGAATAGAACCCAGGATCTGGTAGAAGTACATCTTATTTCTGTAACAATGGCCATCTCAGAACAAAGAATAAACCCCAAGATATTTATATACTTGGACACAACTAATTATTCAACAAAGCATGAGTACACAACTCTTACTTGCATGTCTGCAGTATATTAGATATTGGACATCTAGTGCCAATGGTACTGTCTTCATTTATATGTCATGTAAAACAATTTGAGGTCAACAATTCTCAGATGTATGTCTTCAGAGTTGTGAACCTACCAGCCATTCCAACATCCAGCCCATGGGAGAACAGTACGTGGTTTCTTTCCTTCTCTATGCTATTCTGTGCTTCAAAACTTTCACTCCTGCATCTTATGACGAACGTAGTTAAGAGTCATCAGACTTGGCAGTCCCTTCAGAACAACTCTCCTTATGACTGCAGCTTCAAGTACTAGTACAATGCAAATACTCTAGTAACAGTGCAATAGTCTGTTAGCACTCTTACCTCTTTACCACCCATGGCTTCAAACATCTTCTCTAGCTGCACCCTCAGCTGTTGGATGTTATTCATCAGGATGCAGGGCTGAAGAGACAAAAGAAGGTGCTTGTTACTGCTAAGGATGTCAACATGTTTTCATCACTGGTACCAGTCTCTGCCTCAACACCCTTCCCCAACTACCACCAGATCTGTGAGTCCAATGGGCTGGTAGGAAATTCACAGCTTGCAGCATTCCATGCATCATTTTTTTCTCCAGCTTGAAATGCATGGACAGTTCCAGAAACCCCAGATCAAGAGGTCTGCTGTTGTATTTTCCTCCTCAGCTTTACCACAAATAGAGAACAAGCTAACAAGATACCAATGTCAGGACAAGGCCCAACTCTATGCAGCTCCTGCCACGCCCTGCAAACATCCAAGCTGTGTCAACTTCAGCCTCTTAATGGCTGCAGTGTACTACTGTGAATGGTGCATATCCTTGACCAGAGGGGTCAGCCAAAGTTGCATTCAGAGACACACCTGGGTCCTCTAGAACAAGTTTGGGAGCAAAGGTCAAGGATGAGCAATAGGTTATTCACTTGCCTCCCCAGAAGAGGTGCAGCAGGTAGTAAAACCAGCATGGGTTTTACTCACACCAAGCCTTCAAAAATCTAAGACCCTGCTTTATTTAAGACATAGAATTTTGCTTAACTGAGAATTAAATAGCAAGGTAGTTAGATGGAGACAAGAGTAAACCAAGATTGCTGCTAAGTGCCAGATCTACAGAGCAACTTGTGCCCATAATTCAGTTAGGTTTTATTATCACCTCTGTGACACACAACCCAGACAGACACACTGAAATTTCAAGGAGACCTGACACCCTCCAACTTGCAAATCACTCTCAGAATTAAGTTTTATGGCAGAGACAGACTTTAATCCACAAAAGCATAGGAATAATGATAATAAAAATACCAAAAATATTTACACCATCAACCTAGGCAGGTGTAATGCAAGAAACTTGTTTTTATGAAGATAGCTAGGCAATTCCTCAAGGCAGAAGAGAAACCCAGTGTGACTCACCAGTTTCTCCTTGGAACAGTAGGACTGGAAGCTCTTGGAGATGATGTCAGCATACTGCATGAGCACTTTCCCAATAGTCTGCAAAGACAAGAGGTGAGCACTGTTACCTGTCCTCTACCACTCCAAGAGAATTCCAGGGAACAAAACAAACAACAAAAAAAATCATGTTGCTTTGTATCCCAACTAAGGGAAGATAAACAGCTGGATGTTGAGGGTGTTACCTTAGCAAACCTCCTGTTATAATGAGCAACAATGATAGGGTCTGGGCACTCCAGCTTCTTAATAATCTCAAAGCTCTGATTGAGCTGGGTGAAGACATCCACCACTGAGCAAGAGAACAGGGCATGCTCTGATGTTTGCTGGAACTAAAACAGAAATACAAAGAATAATTTTCAAATTGAAAGACCTGAAATACACTCATTCCATGGACATCTCCATCATCTGTCATATTTCAGGCAGGACAACTTTACTCAAAACCATATCTTCCTCAGAACTAGTATAAAAGCTCTCCAAAAGGCAGAGAGCTAAATAGACAATTCCACTAAATTACAGATTTTCTGTCCTTCACCAACTATGACACAATAAGCACCAATGAAATGCAACTTGATGTAGAGACCCTTAATACGGACTTAGACGGACTACTACCCTCTGGGTAGTAAGGGACTAAGTAGTCCCTTAGACGGACTACTACCCTCTG